>JBAIZL010000002.1:344633730-345056230 GCA_036971475.1 Prosapia bicincta | reverse complement strand
TCAATTGGAGGTTTTTAGGTCGATACCAATATAATCAAAGGTTTGTCTCTATGACTTATGGATTATCAAGGAAATGCTGGTCCAACTGGGAATTTATGTATTTGCATAGTACGTACGGTTGGCTCTTGCTTGGGTCTATCGTAATTCTTGAAGCTTGACCTACCTAAACATTTTTATAAACACAGACACACTTGGCAATGACAATTTTATAGTGAAATTTCAGAAAATTATCACTTACCCCATTTGATTGCTAAAGTTAAAAATTCATTCTATACCAACCTTTGTGAAAAAGTAGATTTACAGACAAAATTTACAATCATATATATATATATATATATATATATATATATACATATAAAGTACTAAGTCAAAATACAAATACAAGAATTATAATTGTATATTTAATTAATTAAGTATAATACAATCATAATTCTTGTATTTGTATTTTGACTTAGTTCTTCATTAATACACAAGAATACATATTGCGAAATTTATATTATATATATATATATATATATATATATATATATATATGTGTGTGTGTGTGTGTGTGTGTTTTTAATTTTGCAACACTGTTTTCTTTGTATTCACTTATCACTTTCACTATATGCACTTAAACAAGAATCTTACTTGGTATTATTGCGAGTTAACGTTCAAAGATTGATAGTATCTCCATTATCGAGCATTACTGACCAGGGGTTATAGTATACTGCTTGGTGTGGAATTTTCGTTGTCACGTGGTGTACCGTTATTGTTCTATTTTCGGATTTACTGCACTATGGGAGTATTTTGAGTTTGTCTTTGGGTTAATTTTGTCTATTAGGTTGATTAATTTATCGTTTTTTATTCTCCTTGTATTTGTTCGTTTATGATAATTGTTTTATGTTTATAAATTTGTAGTTGTTCTCAGATTGTCATCTCGAAAACTTTTTGTACTTTTTTATTAGGTGTATACAGACTCACACCAACATAACGCCCCTGAGCAACAGACTTGTCAGTGATTCACAGCATTGAATAATGCGCTGACCAAGGGCGAAACGCGCTTGTTGAATAAATCAGTATGTAGTGGTGTTTTTGCCAAGCTAATTCAAAAAAATGTAATAAATAAATCGTTAAAGGCAGCTTTTATTTAACTACTTTTAAGGCGGAAATGAGAATGTAATTAAAAATAAAAAATTACCTTTAATAACCATAAAGCAAATAGTGAAAAATAGCCTAAACACAAATTAACAGATTAGCTACCCCACCTCGTATATTCAGAGCTTACTAATAGTTAGCTGCCCCCTTGTATATTCAAAGCCTACTAACAGCTTACGTGATCCCTTCTGTATTCGAAGCCTAGTAATAAATTGTCTGCCTCCCTTGCATATTCAAAGCCTACTAACAGCTTACGTGATCCCTTCTGTATCGAAGCCTAGTAATAAATTGGCTGCCTCCCTTGTATATTCAAAAGTCACTAATAGATTAGCGGCCTCCCATGCATATTCAAAGCCTACTAACAGCTTACGTGATCCCTTCTGTATTCGAAGCCTAGTAATAAATTGTCTGCCCCCCTTGTATATTCAAAAGCTACTAATATATTAGCTGCCTCCCTTGCATATTCAAAGCCTACTAACAGCTTACGTGATCCCTTCTGTATTCGAAGCCTAGCAATAAATTGTCTGCCCCCCTTGTATATTCAAAAGTTACTAATATATTAGCTGCCTCCCTTGCATATTCAAAGCCTACTAACAGCTTACGTGATCCCTTCTGTATCGAAGCCTATTAATAAATTGGCTGCCTCCCTTGTATATTCAAAAGTCACTAATAGATTAGCTGCCTCCCTTGCATATTCAAAGCCTACTAACAGCTTACGTGATCCCTTCTGTATCGAAGCCTAGTAATAAATTGGCTGCCTCCCTTGTATATTCAAAAGTCACTAATAGATTAGCGGCCTCCCATGCATATTCAAAGCCTACTAACAGCTTACGTGATCCCTTCTGTATTCGAAGCCTAGTAATAAATTGTCTGCCCCCCTTGTATATTCAAAAGCTACTAATATATTAGCTGCCTCCCTTGCATATTCAAAGCCTACTAACAGCTTACGTGATCCCTTCTGTATTCGAAGCCTAGTAATAAATTGGCTGCCTCCCTTGTATATTCAAAGCCTACTAACAGATTACGTCCCAGAGAGCTAGGCTTAACAACTGGGCGGGTCCACGGGTGGCGGATAGTGGAACGGCCTACAGATATGTAGGTTACTTGTGAATAAGGATTCCGGAAGGTTTCTGAATAAGCAGGCTAGGACCAAGGCAATGGTTCAAAGGTGAGGAATTATCCCTCCTCGTCGGTCAAATGGTTGGGTGTGGTAGAAATAACTGCTCTGACTGGGGACTGCGGTAGTTGGGAATTAAGTCCTCACAATGCTACTCTTACCTTCCAAGTGAACCAAGGGCAATGCGGCTGTGAAGTATGGGCGGGAAACTACCCTAACGACACAGTTGTAACAAAAGAGAGTAAAGCAGGCTGTTCGCTGCATGAGCAACAGTTAATAATGTCATGAACTTGTGGTGTGCTTCAAGGTCAGTGACTGAATACCCAATCCAAGGTGGAAGGCATCGTGCCGATGGATGAATGGCTGCAGGGTATAAAATGCAGTAGCACACGATCCCATTGAGGAACCAGATAAAACCTCATTGTATGTTATCTTGCCAGGTCAGTGGGGGTTCTGCTCTGGTTGACCGTTCTTTTCCCCATACTTGGAAAGCTAATGGACCAAGTAAGTACACAAATTGATGTTGAGTCTGCACAGCGGGAGCCAATGAGACGGCAAACCGTGAGTCTGTAGCAGATGTGTCAACGGCAACCACCACAGGGGGTGCGGGGGCGGCTACCAAGCTGCCGACTGCAGAAACCATTGAAATGGTTGTAGAGTTGAGCACGCTTTCACTACGGAGGAAGTGTATGAGTGGAGCGGCCGGAAGGCGGCTCCGAAGAGATCAGGCGAGAGCAGCGGGAGGGCCAATAATTCTGAGCACACAACGCAGGGGAGGCCAAATCCGAGCCGAGCATGTTAACGTCCAAGGCTTGGATGTTGTGAGGGTTGAGGTGCAACAGGTGGGAAGCAATCAACCACGAGCACCAAACCCCAGCATGGAGATTGCAACTAGAACAACTGGGCTAATCTCCCAGATGTTTCGTGACATATGAGTATCGAGTGCGTGGTCAAAGAACCTGTCTTGGAAATGGGCAGTGACCACATTACTCGGACGTTTGCACTTGACCAGGCCCACCAAACTATGATGGAATGGTCAGGGTCAGTAACATCGGGAGCTCAGATCTGGTACACAGATGGCTCCAAGATGGACTTCGGCACTGGAGCAGGGGTGTATTGTAAAAACCCAAGGGTAAAATTAGTTTTTTTTTCCTTGGGTAGGCATACCTCTGTCTTTCAGCCCAAAATATATGCTATAAATGCCTGTCCGGGAGAGATAGCGAGAAGGGGAATACACAGGACCCGGATTGCTATTTTCGCTGACAGTCAGGCAGCAATTTAGGCACTAAACGGACATGTGGTCACCTCGGCCATAGTCAGGGAGTGTCTAAATAACCTAGAAGCCCTGGCAAGGCACAATCAAATCAAGATATGTTGGGTGCCAGGGCATAGGGGAATATTTGGAAATGAAGCAGCAGATACACTGGCCAGAGAGGGGTTTTCGACTCCCCTAATTGGACCGGAGCCGGCGGTAGGTATTTCCAAATCCATGGTCAAGATTACAGTGCAAAGGTGTACGGCTGAAAGACACTGTGAGCACAGGGTCAGGGCTGAAGGAATGAGACACAGTAAGCTAACCCTTAGGAAACCTTCCTTGGGGCTGCAGGAGAGTCTCATCTATCTGTCTAGGCAGGAATTGAGGATAGCCACAGGTCTACTCAAGGGACACTGTGGACTAAGGAAACATCTGCATAATACGGGTATCTTCAAAGATGAACCAGTGGGCAGATTATGCGGGCAAGAACTGGAGACCGCCACACACATCATTTATAGATGTGAAGCACTTGCCGAGAGGCGTCAACCTCTTTGGTGATAGCACATTTCTGGAAGTGGATGCTGAAGATAAAATACTTGTCAGGAAATTTCTAAGCCTGGTAAGAGGGAAACTCTTGCCTTTGACTAGTTCAGGGAGGTAAGTACAATATACCTAAGGTAGCGGTGCTTCGGGCAGTTTAAACCCGCTCCCAAGATAAAAAAAAAACAAAAAACAAAAAAAAAACATATTACGTGATCTCTTCTATATTTGAAGCCTAGTAATAAATTGGCTACCTCCATTGATATTCAAAAGTTACTAATAGATTACCTGTCCCTTTGTATATTCAAAGCTTACTAATAGACTATGTGTCTCCTTGTATATTTAAAGCCTACTAATAGATTAGCTGGGACAAGGAATGCAATATAAGACTTGAAATAACTGATATCTTATGATTAAAAAAAAACAGCGGATTTTATGTTAGAGGTAATGTGGTAGAACAGCTGATTTAAAGCAAAGGGTATGTTTCTTTATTCGACAATTTATGGTATTAGTTTTTTTGTTTGAAATAATAATTCATTTAATAAATTTACTAATAAATTATTTTTAGTTTTACATGGGAGAAAATAGTTTTATAAAAGGGGCAAGGTTGACAATATAGTTATTCCATCTTATTTGGCGTAAAATAAGTGATTACATGATTTCAAAAAAAATGATTTTATGTTATAGGTTATGTAGCAGGAAGAAAATAAAAACAACCTAAAATATATGTTTAATTATATTCAAATGAACACATAGGTTATTCTAATATACAAAAACGTTGGTTATTCTGACGAAGGTTAAAACAGCTGTTTTAACTCATAGATTGTTACTTTATTTAAAAAAAGTAACTAAAATTAAATTTTTCTCTGGTGACATAAGTAGGAATTGACCTTATCAAATAGGAATTTTCGTTTATATTACTTGTATTACATAAAAAGGTAGCTAATTTAATAATGGCAAAAACAATTGAATGATAAAATGATATGAAATTTTCGAATAAATAATAAAACTATTAATGTTTGAAACAAAGTAGCAAACATCTCGGGCTCTCTATGTGGATTGACCCATAGATAAATAGTTAGAGCTATTGAGAACTTCGGGGCAAGCCATTTCAGAACTAGCCTGTGCTTGTAGTACGAAGCTATTCCGTTAGATCAGTACTTGTAAAATACCGCAAAGTATTGTTAAATATACTGTAATAAGAAGGTATCTTGGAAAATAACCTCCCTAAAAACAGTCGTAACGAAGGATAAAGCTGAGAAATGATTCGTACAAATTGAATGGAAGAAAGATACATATAAAATAATTCAATGAATGGTTTAATACAATAAATAAAAACTAAAAACGTTGAAGAAACGGTTTATTTACATTCAAAATATATGTCTACACAAACTGGTGGTCAATAACACATTGAGGCATAGCTTAGTATAGCCGTAGTGAAGCATGACTCAATACATACAGTAGTTGTGTTAATTGCAGGTTTAGGTTATTTCAGCGGGATTAAGGCCAAGCCTACAGGAAGCATTAGTTGTCTGCTCTTATTGTGCCGGCACATTACAGTCTTAGCTCACCTGACCCGGTCATGAGAACTGCGGGAAACAGTTGAGGTTTTATCTAATGAGGGCATGGATGCTATGAGCGGCTTACTCACTAATACATTCTCCGAAGGGATAAGTGCTACTGGAACATTTGTGTATTACTTACTACTTGATGGAAAATTCCACTTATATATAATACTTTAAATAACCATATGAAACACGATCCTAGTCATATGATAAGAAAACTACAGGAGGAATATGAGGCAGCAGGCTCAACAACAAATATTCTAAAATTTGATTATCTAATAGTAGGGAAGGACGAGATTTGGGACCTTAGCTCAGAAAACACTGTAATCAAGAGGGTACAAATCTCCAAATATCTAAGGACGATTTTTAATAAGAAAGACGATAGTGAGGATGAAATCAGGGGAAGACTATACAAAGGCAGAATAGTAACACGAACCCTAAACACGTTCAGAGGTACGGGATGTTACCCATACCATTGACATAAATATCAATGTTGAAATTCAAGGAAATGAAATTAATACATCGATGTTAAAAGTAGTCAGATTACTGAAATAAATTAATAAATCATAATTTATCAAAATTAAAAAAAATCACCTGATTTTAAGCCAGTCAATATAGTCCTAATATCGACATAGAAAAACAAGGAAGATACCTCGATTTTAACAGTAGTGAAAATAATGCCTCCTAAATTAATTGGTGAAAATCGTAGGATGTAAAATAAAACATACTTAATGTTATTTACAATTATAAATTAGAACAATTACAGAAAGTACAAAGTTTCGAAATTCATGGAAATAAAAAATATTGATTTTACGGTTTCTGAATCGATACGACCTATATTTCAATGTTAAACTCACAGGGAAAAATCAATTTTAGTTAACCTAGTAAAATTAGGGCCCACTGCCAACTTGAACTAATAGAAACAATCAAAGTTAAATTTATTCAAACGAATTTTCTAGAAAGACACTTTTTACAATAGTCTAGCGTGTAGAGTAGAGAAGGCTATTGTTGAGACGGGTCACTTGGGAGGGAACCAATAGGAAAGACGGATTTGCTACCCCCACCCCTTTCCAAGATGGCGAGGCCCATAAGCGCGGGAACAACATTTACACCAAGCCAATAGGAAAGCCGGATTTGCTACCCCAACCCCTTTCCAAGATGGCGGCGCCCATAAGCGCGGGAACAACATTTACACCAAGCTAATAGGAAAGCCGGATTTGCTACCCCAACCCCTATCCAAGATGGCGACGCCCATAAGCGTGGGAAGTTCAAATACTCAACTGTCTGTGTGGGAATCGGTAGGCTAACGCCTGACGGACACCCAACACACGGACGCGTTGCTGCAGGCGCATCAGCAGAAGGGAGATGTGTGAAGAGTATGAATATCAGTACACCAAACTCTAAGTCTGTTCCCGAATAACAAGGTTATCTATACACCTGCACTCCTAACTGTTATGTGTAAAGGTGAAATAATAATATCTCCAATATCTCGTAGCATAAGGTTAGTCTCCGACCTCCTGCATGCTCTGTCGTGGGTATTTCCTACCCTAATAAAGGAAAAAACAACGAAAAAAGCCTGTACCTGCTCAGACCTACACATCCCTACGGAAAAGGGTTTGCAAATACACCCATCAGGGGCGCTGACCTCGGATACATAAAGACTGACCTCCTTGTATCATTTCAACTACCTAAACCGATGACCTCAAAACCGTCATGATCAATGTTATCTCGTACGGGGTAGTCGTCAAAAAAAGAAAGTGCAGCCCCGCCACTTTCCCTACCCTTAAGATACCGATATTGCACTGATATCTGGAACATTCCCGACAGACTCCGTCAGATTCCATGCTAAAATACATACAGCATTGATTCGAGCCACCGCCCGTCCGGAGGCATCGCCTACTGGTTCACAGAAGGCTAGTACATTAGGCTGTAATAAATCGCCCCAACACAGGTGATCAGATACACTACGATGGTACCAACCTTTATATATTCTCCGCTTATCTACAACCTGGTAATAGGCTATCTAGCTCTGTCTCTGACTTCCTACAAAACACTGATGACCCATCAATCTCGTGGAGGATCTTAATATCAAACAGCCGATATAGAGCTTTACTGTCTCCAAACCACACGGCAATGTTCTTCATAGGTACCTTACCAACAAGCCAGGCGTCAAAAAACTGGAGCCAGCTGACCAGATAATACCCATCCAATCGCAGGTACAGGCATGATGTCCTAGACACTACCGTGTTTAAAACATCATCCTCAGACCATCGCTCATCAATATAGACTATCTAAGCCTGGGGTATGGCCCGTTATTCTAACACCTGACGACCCACCTGACGTTCCACCTCCCACAGTTAAAATGCTTACGAAAACCAATTGGGAACGCTTCAATGAGTGCCTTCTACAAACATCACGGTAACCCGACTGACAGCTACGAGGATGTTGACCATGTGGTCGACAAAATACAGACAGTCCTCTAACATGCAGTCAAGAACAGCTCCTACACCACTGATGATAGAAAGACTGACCCCCCACGCCACATCCCGGCCTAGCTGACAAAGAAACAATGTATCCATGCAACCTCTACCAACAGGAACCTAAACGCCTAGACAAAATTAGTCAAGACACTACTAGTAACTCATGCTGTGGAGGAATGGTTCCTATCCTCAGTAAACATAGAAAACGGTTATCTGTAGAAACTAAATCGCAAGATACCAGAACGCCACGTAACACACCCCAGACTAGGATGATTTGGCTTGAGGTCTGAATGACCTAGGGCTCAGATATAGGGTGTTACTATACTTTGAGCCTACCAATGTCTGACTTCGACTCCTCACAGGTGTCAGGATCACACCGTCATGTGTTCGACGCTCTGGACCTATATAGATTTAAAAACCTCAGAGAAAGGACGGTCGTAAGACGGTATCGGCAACATTCTGAGTATTTCAGACCCTTAAATACCGTATGCGTTACTTATCGGTGATAAACCTTCATTTTCCCATCTGATTGAAGATAATAATGTTATCGTATCCAATATGAGATAATATGTGTTTACTTAATATCAATCGTACTTCTGGGAGAAATTATTATAACGTGAGCAACCTATGACTATATTTAGGAGTTATAGACATGAGATGAGACTTGTGCCCGTATCAGATAGAAAGATTATACTCCGTTATAATTATGACGTGATTTATCAGTGAGAGAGGTAAACCCCAGACACTGTATAACTTGCCGGCAGTACATTTTAGGATCCCTGTTTATATAAATTATTTATTATTTTGAAAAGAAGAAAAAGCTGGACAGCTAGAGTAATTATTATGTCTGAATATTATTACTCTATATTATACGGCGCAATTATCTTTGAATTAACAATCTTGTAATGCAGAATATAATTTTGACCTGCGTTAGAAGGAGAAATTATGTTTTTAAATTAACTATAACAGAGTTTAAATTGTACAATAGTGTAGACGTATAGAAACCACAGCCGTAGAATGATATCTACGTGATAAGGAAGCCTCCGGTCTGAGTGGAATAGTTCATTCTAAATGGGTAAAGGAGGTTTAGAACATGTGCGGGTGTGACGTCACAGCGCCTGTGATATGCAGTTGTGCAGTTGTATTCGTTCAGGATAACATGTAAGTACTAATATAGTAACAACTCAAACATTACAATCATAAAGAGAAAAGATTTAACGTTAACGACACTCTTTTATAACTAACACTGTATTATTTGTTAAAGAGCTAAAATAATCTCCTAATATTATATTAATTATGTGTATCTTTGAAAAACAACAAGTTTTTACAGCTAATAAATCATACGTACTACAACTCAACCATATGTTAATTGGTATTATTATTTTCAATAGGCGTTTCTCTTAGCTACGTCTGAATTAAATGTTTGTCATAATAAATAAAGCGGTACAACCTGTCGGTTACAAACACAAACAAATCTTATAAATACATACATGCGACTATACTGGTGACAACATTAAAAGGTGCATACGTATACAGGAGTCTGTGTATAAAAGTGGGTAAATATATAAGTGATTACATGTACAGGTGACTAACTGTATAGGTAACCTATCAATAAAACTGATAAACCTATATTGATATCATAAACTTGATGAGCTCATATAGGTGACTCATTATAGATATAGATGCCTGCGTATAGAGGTCAACTACGTATACAAATCACTGCTTTATACAATTATTTACACTTTTGACTAATTCTTAATGTTATGACTAATGTTAAAATAAGTATAGGCGGCCCACCTATATAGGTAACAGTACTCATAAAACCGTTAAACCTATATTGGTGTCATAAATGTACAGCCGACTAATGTAGAAGTAGCCAATGTATGCAGATGATTACGTTTACAGATGGCAACGTGAACAGGTCGTTACATATACAGGGGATTAGGAATACAGGTGACTACGAATAGAAGGGACTACGTATATAAACAACTGAGTTATACAATTAATTACACTTTTACTAATTTGTTCACTTTGACTACGTGTACAATTAGTTACGTATACATATGAGATATCTATTCATGTGACTACTGACACATCCAGGTGCTATCTATACAGGTGACTACGTGTACAAGGGGTCTACGTTCACAGGTAACCACGTATACAGGTGATAAAATATATACGTGACTATGTATACAGGTGTATGAAACTGTCTACATATATAAGTGGTTACGTATAGGTGTGTCTACATCCACAGGTGACTGGTGGTGTAATCGTGTTGCTACGTATACTAGTGAATAGAGGTGATTAAGTATACACCTGACTACGTATACAAGTGACTACCTATACAGGTGACTTAAACCTTTAACTGACTTATATTTACAGGTGTCAAGAGTGTTCAGGCGACTAAAAATACATCACACCATGTCAACAGCCTTGATTTCGCTAAACTCTCGTAAACCCTCACTAAACGTGTAATCTCTTGTAATCCTGTTCTTCCATTTCATCGAATTACAGTAGTGATGTCAAAGTATCCGGTTTGTTTATTTCTAATCTTTAACCATTCTCATTAGTTTTACTTTAATTCGGTTTTCTAGACGCTAAGAGTAGGTAATTTTATGAGATTCATTTATATAATTTGTTCTAACAATTTTCCCGTTTCTTTATGTAATGATAAACTTAATTCCATTCTCTAATCTTTCGTAGCTAGCCGCTAGTAGCGCTAATGTGTCACAAGATTTTATAAACCTTAAAAGAAATGAATACGTTCAATGTAACTTTATTTATTTTTAAACAGTTTTTGTCTAATCTTTTGCGGGTAGAAAGTGAAACTATCTATTTTATTGTTATTTACAAATCTAGGCTATTATCTCAAATTCTAATATCCTAAACAATATTAATTCATTAAATTAAAATTATAATTAAAATAATTCATTAAATCTATCTCATTCTAATTTTTACTATCTATGTTTCTAACCTAGTTCAGTTTAGTATATACAATATCAAGAGCACAGTGCTACAACATACTACAATGAAATTATTGAAAACAACTCCACAAATACCACAAAATAATCAAAAACAGCTTCTAATACAAGTTAACGAAGATTAGACCCATATGTACATTTTCATGTCGTCTTATCATCAGATATGTATTCCGTGCCTATGTCCAAATACTTTAGTCATATTGTAATTCTAAACAATGCGATACATGCGTTAAGTCATTTGTTTGAGATGTGTACAAGGGTATAACAGCCTTAGAAGAAGAAAGTGATTTTCCATAATACCTAATACACGTATTCTCTGCGCATGCGCAAATACTTAGATAATCTTGTAATGTTAGGCAATGCTATACGTGCGTTAAATCATTTGCTTGAGGTGTGTACAAGGGTATAACAGCTTTAGTGAAGAAGGTGATTTTTCCAATGTTTAATAATGCATGTATCCCCTGCGCAGGCGCTAATACTTAGATAATCTTGTAATGTTAGGCAATGCTATACATGCGTTCAGCTAACAAATTATACTCTACCACAATAGGTATGTCAAAACTGTTACCGGCTCATAATCTAAGACAGTGGTTACGTAACGCCCTTTATCAATTTAAGACCTTAAGAGATATCTTCGTAAAGACAGCTACCAATCCATACTATATCACAATAGTTACGTTAGAGCTACCGCTGCTCACCCTACCATAATAGCTACGTACAGACGGTTAATATTGTATAACCTATCACAAGACTTATGTAAAAACAGCTAGGCATAACCTGTCACACAATAACTGCGTAAAGGCAGCTAACAAGGCCTACCCCATTAAAATAGCTACGAAAAGATAACATCCAATACATACCCTATCATATTAGCTATGTAAAGACAATAAATGCGTAAAGGCAGCTAACAATGCCTACCCCATTAAAATAGCTACGAAAAGATAACAACCAATACATAACTTATCATAATAGCTATGTAAAGACAGCTAAAGATGCATAACCTAACTCAGTAATGATTGCTATTAAATAATGAACAATTACACTAGCCACGTAAAGACAGCTACCAACACCACAATAGCTACGTAAAAACAGTTATCGATCCGTGACCAAGATAATACTTACGTAAGATCTATATCAGTGCTAAGACAATAGCTCCGTAAGGAAAACCCACCACTTCATGAACTACGACAACAGCAAGGTGTGGACGGCTACCAATACATTACTTATCACAGCTACCAACACATAACTCGTCACACTAGCTAAGTAAATAGCGCTACGACTGAATAGCCTATCACACAGGCTAATTGAGGGTCACTAACTAAAACATCACAATATCTTTGTACATGGCAGATGGCGTGATGATCCTCATCTTTATCGCACACCTAACAGTAGGTTTTTACCCGGCAAGCTGGCCTGAGCAACCGGGCGGGTCCACAGGTGGCGGATAGTGGGACGGCCTACAGAAATGTAGGTTACCTGTGAATAAGGATTCCGGAAGGTTTCTGAATATGCAGGCCTGGACCAAGGCTATGGTTCAAAGGTGAGGAATTATCCCTCCTCGTCAGTCAACCGGTTGGGCTTGGTAGAAATAACCGAGTGCTCTGACCGGGGAGACTGGGGTAGTTGGGAATTAAGTCCTCACAATGCTACTCTCACCTCCCGGGTGAACCAAGGGCAATGCGACAGTGAAGTAGGGGCGGGAAACTGCCCAAACGACACAGTTGTAAAAAAGAGAGTAAAGCAGGCTGTTCATCTGAGCAGTTAATAATGTCCTGAACTTGGGGTGTGCTTCAAGGTCAGTGACTGAATACCCAATCCAAGGTGGAAGGCATCGTGCCGAAGGATGAATGGCTGCAGGGTATAAAATGCAGTCCCAAACGATCCCCTTGAGGAACCAGACAAAACCTCATTGTATGTTGTCTTGCCAGGGCAGTGGGGGCTCTGCTCTGGTCGACCGTTATTTCCCCCATACTCGTGGGACTTTAATGGACCAAGTAAGTATAAGAATTAATTTCGAGACTGCACAGACAGTGGGAGCCAATGAGACGGCAAACCGTGAGTCTGTAGCAGATGTGTCAACGGCAACCATCACTGGGGGTGCGGGGGCGGCTGTCAAGCTGCCGACTGCAGAAACCGGTGAAGTGGCTGTAGAGTTGAGCACGATGTCTAGTCCTGGGGCTGCTCTGCGGACCCAGGCGACTGCAAATTAAGCAGAACAATGATCAAGATCCTCCAAGTGAACCTACAGCATAGCAGGGCGGCGAGTGCTGTCGTGTGTAGGATGCTGGACAGGGGAGAGGTGGACTTGGTGCTCATCCAGGAACCATGGATTTCTGGAGGAAAAATATGCGGGCTGGCGACATCTGGAGGTAAGTTGTTGTATGATAAGGACTCCGGTGTTCCCAGGACGTGTATCCTGGTTAGGAGGGGGTTGTGTGCTTTTGTACTAACGAACTTCTGTTGCAGGGATTTGTTAGCAGTGACGGTGGAGCTGCGGGCGGAGGGGGGATGAAGAGGCTGAACCTGGCCACGGCATATCTCCCCTTTGACTGCGCGGGGGCTCTGCCAACACAAGAGCTGAGGAGCCTGGTCGAGCACTGCGAGGTGGTTGGATAAGTTCCATGTTAACAAACAGAAGCATTTCTGTAGAGGTGGCAGGGGAGGTCAGAAGGGCGGAGACAAGTCTGGGCTGTGCACAGGGGGGGGGTTCTCTCTCCTCTGTTGTGGTGCCTAGTGGTTGACAACCTTATTGAACTCCTGAATGAACAGGGGTACTTCTGTCTAGGATATGCGGACGACATAGTTGTCCTGATCCTGGGCAGATTCCCTGATACAGTCCTTGAGGTAATCAGGAATCCTCTACGACTGATTGAAGAGTGGTGTAAAAAGGAGAACCTTAGGGTAAATCCAAAAAAGACTGCTCTCATTAACTTCACCAGACAGCGAAAAGATCTGACGACCAGGATGCCCCGCTTGTTTGGTGAATACCTTGAGTTTGTGGGGGAGGTGAAGTACCTGGGAGTTACTCTGGACAGGAAACTCACCTGGAATCCACATCTTGAGAGGACAGTAAACAGGGCCAAAAGGGCACTGATGACTGTGAGAAGAATGGTGGGTAAGAAATGGGGACTGAAGCCATCAATGATGCACTGGATGTATCTGAGGGTGATAAGACCTATGATTACCTATGGAGCTCTGGTGTGGTGGGCAAAGGCCAACCAGGCACAGACAAGAGCTAAACTGAGCTCTATCCAGAGATTGGCCTGTCTGTGCACACTGGGAGCGATGTCAACTACACCAGGTGCAGCAATGGAAGTAATGCTTAACCTCCCTCCCCTTGAGCTTGTCCTTAGGGGAGAGGCGAGGCTAGCGGCATGGAGATTGCGCAACTCGAGCAACTGGGCTAACCTCCCAGATGTCTCGGGACATATGAGTATCGAGTGCGTGGTCAAAGAACCCGTCTTGGAAATGGGCAGCGACCACATTACTCGAATGTTTGCACCTGACCAGGTCCAAGAAACTGTGATGGAATGGTCAGGGACATTAACATCGGGAGCTCAGATCTGGTACACAGATGGCTCCAAGATGGACTTCGGCACTGGAGCGGGGGTGTATTGTAAAAACCCAAGGGTAGAACTAGTTTTTTCCTTGGGGAGGCATACCTCTGTCTTTCAGGCCGAAGTATATGCTATAAATGCCTGTCTGGGAGAGATAGCGAGAAGGGAAACACATGGGGCCCGGATTGCTATTTTCTCCGACAGTCAGGCAGCAATTAAGGCACTAAACGGACACGTGGTCACCTCGGCCATAGTCAGGGAGTGCCTAATTAACCTACAAGCTCTGGCAAGGCACAATCAAGTCAAGATTGGTTGGGTGCCAGGGCATAGGGGAATACTTGGAAATGAAGCCGCAGATGCGCTGGCCAGGGAGGGGTCCTCGACTCCCCTGATTGGGCCGGAACCTGCGGTGGGTATTTCCAAATCCATGGTCAGGATGACAGTGCGAAGGTGGATGGCTGAAAGACACTGTGAGCACTGGATCAGGGCCGAAGGGATGAGACACAGTAAGCTAACCCTTAGGAGACCTTCCTTGGGGCTGCAGAAGAGTCTCATCTATCTGTCTAGGCAGGAATTAAGGATAGCCACAGGACTACTCACGGGACACTGTGGACTAAGGAAACATTTGCATAAAATGGGTATCTACAAGGATGAACCAGTGTGCAGATTGTGCGGGCAGGAACAGGAGACTGCCACACACATCATTTACAGATGTGGAGTACTTGCTGAGAGGCGCTTCAACCTCTTTGGTGATGGAACGGCTTTGGTGGATGCTGAAGGTAAACTTCTAGTCAGGAAACTCCTAAACCTGGTAAGAGGGAAGGGGTTATTTGACTAGATCAGGGAGGTAAGTACAATATACCTTAAGGTAGCAGTGCTTCGGGCAATTCAAACCCGCTCCCAAGTTAAAAAAAAAAAAAAAAAAAAAAAAAAAAACAGTAGGTTAGGTTAGAAGCACTCTGGCTAGCTTAGGTTAGTGGGTTGAAAATAATTTTTTCTAAAAACTACCCCTCTAGACGTGGTTGAACACCCAACAGTAGGTTAGGTTAGAAGCACTCTGGCTAGCTTAGGTTAGTGGGTTGAAAATAATTTTTCTAAAAACTACCCCTCTAGACGTGGTTGAACCCTCCCCCCAAGGCTACGATCAAGGTCACATCGACCGCCTGCATCATCCAAAACCACCCCTAACTTCTACAACCACAGGTCAGTGATGCCCGTGATGGAGATACGACCAACCTTTGAAAGGTAGGGGTGGTTTTGGATGATGCAGGCGGTCGATGTGACCTTGATCGTAGCCTTGGGGGGAGGGTTCAACCACGTCTAGAGGGGTAGTTTTTAGAAAAATTATTTTCAACCCACTAACCTAAGCTAGCCAGAGTGCTTCTAACCTAACCTACTGTTGGGTGTTCAACCACGTCTAGAGGGGTAGTTTTTAGAAAAAATTATTTTCAACCCACTAACCTAAGCTAGCCAGAGTGCTTCTAACCTAACCTACTGTTAGGTGTGCGATAAAGATGAGGATCATCACGCCATCTGCCATGTACAAAGATATTGTGATGTTTTAGTTAGTGACCCTCAATTAGCCTGTGTGATAGGCTATTCAGTCGTAGCGCTATTTACTTAGCTAGTGTGACGAGTTATGTGTTGGTAGCTGTGATAAGTAATGTATTGGTAGCCGTCCACACCTTGCTGTTGTCGTAGTTCATGAAGTGGTGGGTTTTCCTTACGGAGCTATTGTCTTAGCACTGATATAGATCTTACGTAAGTATTATCTTGGTCACGGATCGATAACTGTTTTTACGTAGCTATTGTGGTGTTGGTAGCTGTCTTTACGTGGCTAGTGTAATTGTTCATTATTTAATAGCAATCATTACTGAGTTAGGTTATGCATCTTTAGCTGTCTTTACATAGCTATTATGATAAGTTATGTATTGGTTGTTATCTTTTCGTAGCTATTTTAATGGGGTAGGCATTGTTAGCTGCCTTTACGCATTTATTGTCTTTACATAGCTAATATGATAGGGTATGTATTGGATGTTATCTTTTCGTAGCTATTTTAATGGGGTAGGCCTTGTTAGCTGCCTTTACGCAGTTATTGTGTGACAGGTTATGCCTAGCTGTTTTTACATAAGTCTTGTGATAGGTTATACAATATTAACCGTCTGTACGTAGCTATTATGGTAGGGTGAGCAGCGGTAGCTCTAACGTAACTATTGTGATATAGTATGGATTGGTAGCTGTCTTTACGAAGATATCTCTTAAGGTCTTAAATTGATAAAGGGCGTTACGTAACCACTGTCTTAGATTATGAGCCGGTAACAGTTTTGACATACCTATTGTGGTAGAGTATAATTTGTTAGCTGAACGCATGTATAGCATTGCCTAACATTACAAGATTATCTAAGTATTAGCGCCTGCGCAGGGGATACATGCATTATTAAACATTGGAAAAATCACCTTCTTCACTAAAGCTGTTATACCCTTGTACACACCTCAAGCAAATGATTTAACGCACGTATAGCATTGCCTAACATTACAAGATTATCTAAGTATTTGCGCATGCGCAGAGAATACGTGTATTAGGTATTATGGAAAATCACTTTCTTCTTCTAAGGCTGTTATACCCTTGTACACATCTCAAACAAATGACTTAACGCATGTATCGCATTGTTTAGAATTACAATATGACTAAAGTATTTGGACATAGGCACGGAATACATATCTGATGATAAGACGACATGAAAATGTACATATGGGTCTAATCTTCGTTAACTTGTATTAGAAGCTGTTTTTGATTATTTTGTGGTATTTGTGGAGTTGTTTTCAATAATTTCATTGTAGTATGTTGTAGCACTGTGCTCTTGATATTGTATATACTAAACTGAACTAGGTTAGAAACATAGATAGTAAAAATTAGAATGAGATAGATTTAATGAATTATTTTAATTATAATTTTAATTTAATGAATTAATATTGTTTAGGATATTAGAATTTGAGATAATAGCCTAGATTTGTAAATAACAATAAAATAGATAGTTTCACTTTCTACCCGCAAAAGATTAGACAAAAACTGTTTAAAAATAAAGTTACATTGAACGTATTCATTTCTTTTAAGGTTTATAAAATCTTGTGACACATTAGCGCTACTAGCGGCTAGCTACGAAAGATTAGAGAATGGAATTAAGTTTATCATTACATAAAGAAACGGGAAAATTGTTAGAACAAATTATATAAATGAATCTCATAAAATTACCTACTCTTAGCGTCTAGAAAACCGAATTAAAGTAAAACTAATGAGAATGGTTAAAGATTAGAAATAAACAAACCGGATACTTTGACATCACTACTGTAATTCGATGAAATGGAAGAACAGGATTACAAGAGATTACACGTTTAGTGAGGGTTTACGAGAGTTTAGCGAAATCAAGGCTGTTGACATGGTGTGATGTATTTTTAGTCGCCTGAACACTCTTGACACCTGTAAATATAAGTCAGTTAAAGGTTTAAGTCACCTGTATAGGTAGTCACTTGTATACGTAGTCAGGTGTATACTTAATCACCTCTATTCACTAGTATACGTAGCAACACGATTACACCACCAGTCACCTGTGGATGTAGACACACCTATACGTAACCACTTATATATGTAGACAGTTTCATACACCTGTATACATAGTCACGTATATATTTTATCACCTGTATACGTGGTTACCTGTGAACGTAGACCCCTTGTACACGTAGTCACCTGTATAGATAGCACCTGGATGTGTCAGTAGTCACATGAATAGATATCTCATATGTATACGTAACTAATTGTACACGTAGTCAAAGTGAACAAATTAGTAAAAGTGTAATTAATTGTATAACTCAGTTGTTTATATACGTAGTCCCTTCTATTCGTAGTTACCTGTATTCCTAATCCCCTGTATATGTAACGACCTGTTCACGTTGCCATCTGTAAACGTAATCATCTGCATACATTGGCTACTTCTACATTAGTCGGCTGTACATTTATGACACCAATATAGGTTTAACGGTTTTATGACTACTGTTACCTATATAGGTGGGCCGCCTATACTTATTTTAACATTAGTTATAACATTAAGAATTAGTCAAAAGTGTAAATAATTGTATAAAGCAGTGATTTGTATACGTAGTTGACCTCTATACGCAGGCATCTATATCTATAATGAGTCACCTATATGAGCTCATCAAGTTTATGATATCAATATAGGTTTATCAGTTTTATTGATAGGTTACCTATACAGTTAGTCACCTGTACATGTAATCACTTATATATTTACCCACTTTTATACACAGACTCCTGTATACGTATGCACCTTTTAATGTTGTCACCAGTATAGTCGCATGTATGTATTTATAAGATTTGTTTGTGTTTGTAACCGACAGGTTGTACCGCTTTATTTATTATGACAAACATTTAATTCAGACGTAGCTAAGAGAAACGCCTATTGAAAATAATAATACCAATTAACATATGGTTGAGTTGTAGTACGTATGATTTATTAGCTGTAAAAACTTGTTGTTTTTCAAAGATACACATAATTAATATAATATTAGGAGATTATTTTAGCTCTTTAACAAATAATACAGTGTTAGTTATAAAAGAGTGTCGTTAACGTTAAATCTTTTCTCTTTATGATTGTAATGTTTGAGTTGTTACTATATTAGTACTTACATGTTATCCTGAACGAATACAACTGCACAACTGCATATCACAGGCGCTGTGACGTCACACCCGCACATGTTCTAAACCTCCTTTACCCATTTAGAATGAACTATTCCACTCAGACCGGAGGCTTCCTTATCACGTAGATATCATTCTACGGCTGTGGTTTCTATACGTCTACACTATTGTACAATTTAAACTCTGTTATAGTTAATTTAAAAACATAATTTCTCCTTCTAACGCAGGTCAAAATTATATTCTACATTACAAGATTGTTAATTCAAAGATAATTGCGCCGTATAATATAGAGTAATAATATTCAGACATAATAATTACTCTAGCTGTCCAGCTTTTTCTTCTTTTCAAAATAATAAATAATTTATATAAACAAGGGATCCTAAAATGTACTGCCGGCAAGTTATACAGTGTCTGGGGTTTACCTCTCTCACTGATAAACCACGTCATAATTATAACGGAGTATAATCTTTCTATCTGATACGGGCACAAGTCTCATCTCATGTCTATAACTCCTAAATATAGTCATAGGTTGCTCACGTTATAATAATTTCTCCCAGAAGTACGATTGATATTAAGTAAACACATATTATCTCATATTGGATACGATAACATTATTATCTTCAATCAGATGGGAAAATGAAGGTTTATCACCGATAAGTAACGCATACGGTATTTAAGGGTCTGAAATACTCAGAATGTTGCCGATACCGTCTTAAGACCGTCCTTTCTCTGAGGTTTTTAAATCTATATAGGTCCAGAGCGTCGAACACATGACGGTGTGATCCTGACACCTGTGAGGAGTCGAAGTCAGACATTGGTAGGCTCAAAGTATAGTAACACCCTATATCTGAGCCCTAGGTCATTCAGACCTCAAGCCAAATCATCCTAGTCTGGGGTGTGTTACGTGGCGTTTTGGTATCTTGCGATTTAGTTTCTACAGATAACCGTTTTCTATGTTTACTGAGGATAGGAACCATTCCTCCACAGCATGAGTTACTAGTAGTGTCTTGACTAATTTTGTCTAGGCGTTTAGGTTCCTGTTGGTAGAGGTTGCATGGATACATTGTTTCTTTGTCAGCTAGGCCGGGATGTGGCGTGGGGGGTCAGTCTTTCTATCATCAGTGGTGTAGGAGCTGTTCTTGACTGCATGTTAGAGGACTGTCTGTATTTTGTCGACCACATGGTCAACATCCTCGTAGCTGTCAGTCGGGTTACCGTGATGTTTGTAGAAGGCACTCATTGAAGCGTTCCCAATTGGTTTTCGTAAGCATTTTAACTGTGGGAGGTGGAACGTCAGGTGGGTCGTCAGGTGTTAGAATAACGGGCCATACCCCAGGCTTAGATAGTCTATATTGATGAGCGATGGTCTGAGGATGATGTTTTAAACACGGTAGTGTCTAGGACATCATGCCTGTACCTGCGATTGGATGGGTATTATCTGGTCAGCTGGCTCCAGTTTTTTGACGCCTGGCTTGTTGGTAAGGTACCTATGAAGAACATTGCCGTGTGGTTTGGAGACAGTAAAGCTCTATATCGGCTGTTTGATATTAAGATCCTCCACGAGATTGATGGGTCATCAGTGTTTTGTAGGAAGTCAGAGACAGAGCTAGATAGCCTATTACCAGGTTGTAGATAAGCGGAGAATATATAAAGGTTGGTACCATCGTAGTGTATCTGATCACCTGTGTTGGGGCGATTTATTACAGCCTAATGTACTAGCCTTCTGTGAACCAGTAGGCGATGCCTCCGGACGGGCGGTGGCTCGAATCAATGCTGTATGTATTTTAGCATGGAATCTGACGGAGTCTGTCGGGAATGTTCCAGATATCAGTGCAATATCGGTATCTTAAGGGTAGGGAAAGTGGCGGGGCTGCACTTTCTTTTTTTGACGACTACCCCGTACGAGATAACATTGATCATGACGGTTTTGAGGTCATCGGTTTAGGTAGTTGAAATGATACAAGGAGGTCAGTCTTTATGTATCCGAGGTCAGCGCCCCTGATGGGTGTATTTGCAAACCCTTTTCCGTAGGGATGTGTAGGTCTGAGCAGGTACAGGCTTTTTTCGTTGTTTTTTCCTTTATTAGGGTAGGAAATACCCACGACAGAGCATGCAGGAGGTCGGAGACTAACCTTATGCTACGAGATATTGGAGATATTATTATTTCACCTTTACACATAACAGTTAGGAGTGCAGGTGTATAGATAACCTTGTTATTCGGGAACAGACTTAGAGTTTGGTGTACTGATATTCATACTCTTCACACATCTCCCTTCTGCTGATGCGCCTGCAGCAACGCGTCCGTGTGTTGGGTGTCCGTCAGGCGTTAGCCTACCGATTCCCACACAGACAGTTGAGTATTTGAACTTCCCACGCTTATGGGCGTCGCCATCTTGGATAGGGGTTGGGGTAGCAAATCCGGCTTTCCTATTAGCTTGGTGTAAATGTTGTTCCCGCGCTTATGGGCGCCGCCATCTTGGAAAGGGGTGGGGGTATCAAATCCGGCTTTCCTATTGGTTCCCTCCCAAGTGACCCGTCTCAACAATAGCCTTCTCTACTGTGTAGCATTATCAATACTATGCAGTTATCTTTAACAGTCCCACGCATTAACCATGAGCTCTCGATTGTTGTAAACCTCTTCTCGATGAGGCTAGACAACAAACTCCTACTCAACACAGCGTAAGAAAAGGCAACACAAAAGAAAATATAAACATTTATCCTGGTAACACGCACACCATATCTCAATTTCCAATACGGCATTCTTAATAGCAAGTCATAGCCCCGATCCATTGGGTTAAAGATTACGGCCTAAAATCCAACTCTTAAAAGTATACTGCAAAGAAGTAGTTGTTGTATTTGAAATCGTGAAATGCTGATAAATTTAAATATCAATCTATGCAAGAACCTTACAATAAAACCGAAAGCGGATAAACAATAAAATAAACTGATTTGACAATGCCGTTACTTCTCATCGCATGTCCTTCTTAGATAATACTGTTGTTACTAACAACAAAAGCTATTTTGAAAAATATCTATATCTCAAAAACGTTACATAACCTTCCCGTTTCTCTTCAATTCTCTAAAAAGTGTGATAATGACAACTTCTTGGTTGAACTAAATCAAATTTACTACATGACACATACGTATGATAATAAACTATTACATAAATTGAAAAGTTTACTTATTTGTCTTAAGCCCCCTACTCCACTTGTCCTTCCGAACAGGACTGTAATATAAACGTATGGGTCTGTTAGCACAGCCTAACCATTGCAAGTTTAGTATTGTCAGATGTACAAAAGAGTACAATTTTGACTTTTAATGGATGCGAGAAGTGCCTGTATAACCGTGTAAAAGTATAACTAGAAACGAAAGGAAACATTTTTGAGGATAGAGAAGTCATATTTTTGTTAATTTATGATAAATTTACATCTATCTGGCATGAGTTGAAATATTTAGAATGACGTTTCCACTGAAGTTTGAAGGTTGTAAAGGAAACTATGGAAAGATTTCGTAAGTTTGGTTTTGGTGGATTATCTAGGCTACTTTATACCATTATTTAATTTTCTTATAAATTTTCAGCTGTGAAGTTTCCAAAGCCATTTACATGTTATAAATAGTAGCGAGATATCTAACCTAAGGTCAAATAAGCGATAGATGCAAAGGGAAAGCTCAAGTTGAATTACAACCAAACATTATGCAGAGAAATGAATATTATGGTTATATGCGAAACTAAAATCCATACGTCATTTGCATCGAACGAAACTTTTAAAATAATATAAACAAATTAAACTAAATCAACTAAGAAGGTTAAAAATGATAGAAATACAGCATTTTAGATTTATATGTTCCTAGATGTATTTATTTTCATTTTTATAATTTCAATAACTGACTTAATTAACTAACTACGAGACATTCTCCAAGCCACGCTATCATTATGCGCATCTCAAAGCAACACTTTGTGAAATGTGTCTTCTACAAAAAGAGCCATACTCTAGCTTTTAATCAATAATTTATATTAGAAAGTTACTGCGAACAATACCTTCATAAGTTAATAACATTAAGTATTGTTTTTATATAAAATGAATTCATTATTTTAATTGACTACATTATCCCTAATTATGATACACTCTAATGGGATGAGGTTAAAATGAGTTTGTCTATTTCAAGTTTTGCTCCTAGTTGTACTATATATTTAATAAATATTCTACTCAAATACCATAATAAGTAAATAAATAATTATTATTATCGAATGCCTTGGATATATTTTAAGGTAAATTAGTTGGTAGAATTACCACGATGACAAGCAGAAAGTTAAAGGTCAAGAGAAATAAAAGCAGATATTTGTTTGTGAGACAAGTGACTTCTAAAATTAACTTGTTCAAAACATTATGTCAATTTAGACGTAAAAGTACAATTAAACTCCGTATGAGGCTTTAAAAATACCTCTAACGTTATTGAGAAATTGAATATAGGGGCGGAAAGGCTCTTGAACACATTAAACAACCCTGAGAGGGTGATTTATGAAACATCGATAATTTTAAAAATGAATTGAATGACCTACTTGAATGTAAAAGATGTACCACTACAACATTTCCCAAAACTGTCCCACATTTATTTGTTACTCTTGAAGGTACAGTTTAATTCGAACTCTGGATTCACCAAGATGAGGGGCGTTTTAAATCTAACTAATGTTGTTTCTATCTTTTTCTACCTCAAGTTAATGTGTTTTATAACCTAAATGTTCATAATCATTTATAATACTTGGTAGGATATATTAATCAAATGTATTGTAACGGGAAATATAAGACACACAAACTATATAACAAATACATACTGACAATCGCGAGTGTATGTCGAATAAACATCTCTCTCTCGATTATCTTTCTCTGTATATATATACAGAAAGTCAAACAATGTACGAGAGAGAGGATACATTTATTTATCATTACACACACATGTATATATATATTTATGTCATATTTATGTCGATGTAACAAAGCAATCAGTGTCAGAATTTATCGTAGGTGAAATGCAAAAGAGGCGAAATACGTCACAGGCTTAAAAGGTAGGGAAAAATCACTTCGTAACCTACCTTTTGGAAGGCTTGTTTTCTGTAGAACTCCGTATTTATTTATTCTGTTACTATTGAGCAAGTAATAAGTAAAATTTTATTACTAATAATTGTTGGGATAATGATTTATAAAAAAATTTTAAAAATTAAAAAGCGTGTGAAAACCATGTGCAATATTTTCTCCAAATAGAATATGGAACACGTATATCGTCACAGTGTGCTACAAGAGCCTGGTCTAACTACTCCGAGGTTTTGAATGTGTTGTTACAGAAAAAAAAAATGTTTCGGTTAATGAAATGTTTAAACATTTTTGGGCGAGAAACGAATAAGGTTTACTTATTGAACTTTTGGGGATAGTTTCGTAATAGATACACGCAGTTTCAACATTTTATTCGATCAAATAGATATATTGTTGAAGTTAATTGCGTCAATGAACATTAGTTTGCTTAAACGATGATAATTAAATTAAACATTTTAATTTTAATTGGTTCTAACCTGGATTTGCAACATTGTAAACATTTTCGTCATAATGTAACGTCTATAGGTATTAGGTAAATAGTTGGTGTTACGAGTAATTAGACAAGGTGTTACGAGGAAATTATACACAACACTTAAAAAGTAAAAGTTTTGTCAATGCTTCGAGAAATCGTTAACGTTTCGATATACTTATGGTATCCTCCATAGGAGATTGAATTTAATATCATCAAACAATCTTTCAAACTCCCTAAAAAACAATTATACAACTATAAATTATACAATTCGATATAAACTAAAAGTACAACTTTTTAAATTAATGGAGCAGAAATATAATGTCTGCATGCTACAGGCAACACACTGTCCATTCCATAAGTGATACTACCTTAATCTCAAACCATGAATGCACTAGTATTAAATCTTGCTTTATCAGCGTTATACAGATACTAATACTCTCAGAGAAATATATGTAACTACTACACGACTCATTAGTCATTGAACAAAAAAGAAATATTTTCTCTACACCATTATTCGACTATACATGACTAATGTGTAAGTAAATGAATGTCTAAAATTGGTATTTTTTTAGTAATTATGCAGTTGTAATTAGTGAAACTGATATTTGTTACATTTTATCATTATCTACTAATTGTTTCTGTTTTAGAAAATTTAAAATTAACTTTTATAGTCAGCTGACGTGATTTGAACGATTCTTGTACAACTAAATTGAAAAATGTATTCATTATACATTAAAAGTATAAGAATGTATTCTTAGTAAATTATTTATGAATAAACTTAATGTTTGCATAGTATTTATTGAACAAACATGAAATCCCTTTGAAAGTATTGATAAAATAAACTAAACAAATTTGTATGAATAATATCCTTAAACATTTTCCCCTGGCAAACGTTCATGAAATTAAAAAAATAAAACAAAAGGTTGCAGCACGTTTTCAATATCAACTTCAGACTGAAATTCCTTTCACGCCGGATATTACATTTCTTGACTTCCTCTCAGTCAGTTCTCACAACATCCACAGAAAGGAAAAAGTAGGCCCAACGATACTGTTTTTCTTGCTGCCTGAGGTCTTGTATTGTTACTTCGATCTATATTCTCGCGTCTTAGGTTTCCATCAATTTCAAGTTTTAACAATATTTCATTTTATTTTGAATTAAATGTTTAGGCTATATGAAAATAAAGCATTTTTTCGTTATAAGTTCTCATAAGTAGATTTACATTCTCACTTCTTAAAAGGAGTAATTATTTGAATATTTAATATATTAACCTTTTCTATATTGAAAGAAATAACATTTAGTGTTCGTTCATATTTGTGTTTCAGTTATAATAGGGTTTCAATTAACTATATTTTTGTAAAGGTGCTACAAATTGATTGTTTGTAATTAAGTCGTTCAATTTAATCAGTAAATACCGCCAAATGATTGAATCACAGAACATTGAGTAAACAGAACGTTCAAACGGTTTTGCTTCTATTTACAGACGTTAAACAATATCTCTGATTTAGAAAGATAGTTTAGGCGTGATCTGTTTTACACAAATGCCTGTGTTAATCTCTGGTGTCTCAAACAGTTAGTATTTATAAATACATTTTTTTTAAAAGCAGTAAAATAGCTAAAAGTGATGTCAAACTGTATGCTTGATTATTATATATCTGGACTAAAGGTTAATAAAGTTTCAGAAATAAAATATGTCAATTTAAATACTTACAAAATGTTTCCTCAATGATACCGCTATATAAATGTAGCTTACAGTAAGCATACGGATAGTAATAAATATCATTGAATGTAAAAGAAATGTACGAATGTACGCTATGTTTATACCTTTATATTTCACAACATAAACATCATTGGTGACATTAATATTAAAATTTTAGCATCAACCGACTACAGGAAGTTTAAAATAGTTCGCAAACAGAAAACAATATTTTCAACAGCTACAAAAATTACAGTGTCTAATAAAAAAATGCAATGTATGAAAAAACAGTACCGGTTACATTTATTATTTTAATATAATAATACAAAAAATGTTAACGAAGCAAGGTAAGGAACACGATTGTCTAGTTACACATAAACGTTATCCCAGTAAGTAAGAAATATGTAAGAAACGGTTGAAATGTGAGACAGTGTATTACAAAATGGCTTAATGTATAATTTGATTTTGTGGTTAAAACTAGATATAAATATTCCTCCCTCCACCTCTCCTTTTCACTCTCTCTCTCTCCATTTCTCCCTCTGTCTCTCTATCTCTCTCGCTGTGTGTCTCTGTCTCTATTTCGTCTTTTTTTATATATGGATATATGAATTTTTATAAATTTCTTCTCTCAAAATTTTTATATGTATGTTACACTGAAATATATGTATTTTAAATAAACAGAAAATTTGCATATATTTATATATAGTTTATAATCATGGTAGAGGAAAGTTCTACAGGCTATTATAATTTAGTAGATTCTAGGAAAACAAATATCAATTTAAAAACATTAATGGAAAATCCAACACTCTAAATGAAATTGTTGTTAAATAATGATAAATAAATCTGTCTGTTCTGATGATACTTGTGTAATTCGTTCTAAAGCCCACGTAAAATAAATTATATTTGTAGAGTTTTCATTAAGGAGAGAGTCATTCTGTACCTAAATTAGAAAATTATTATAAATGAAGGCATTACACTAAATGTTAATGATAACTGACGACAAAAACTCTTCTGGAAGTGTAAGAAAAAATGAAAATGAATGGGTTTGTTTGCCATGGGATGGGTTTTGCTTTAAAGAATATCTTTCATTAAAATAACAAATTAAGTAATTATATGAAATGGATATAAATAAAAATATTTCCTCTTTACTAAAACAGTACAATAATGTGATTTGAAGCTGATTTATCATATTTACGTGAAAATAATCCTACGAAGAAAGTGAGAAGTAGAATTTTCCAAGGTTAACTTACAAATACAGTCGAACCTCTGTATAACGAAGTCTATTATCCAGAGAAAAATTTCGTTATTGAGAGGTTGGGTTGTCAAGAATGCTCCCACCCCATCTTACTGATCTTACCGCATTACGCATACCGAACTACGTGCGGTAATAAAAGGGTACAGTATAATATCGCGAGCGTAGTTAGTGAAATAGGCCAATGTTAATATGGGATAATTTCTCAATTTATTTGAAATTCAAGTTGTTAAAAATGTTTTATTGATGTTTTCAGATGTTTCTTCATTGTATTAGATATCCATATTCAATATTTTTAATAGGGTCTGATCTGTATAAGCTATTACGATAAGTTATCTAATGCTAATGAAATATTTCTGTAAATATGTACTACACTCACCAATTCATTTTCAGGAAGCATGACTTGAACTTAGTGGTACTTAATCGAAGCAAACTCAGTAGGGCGTAATTTAGTACTTGTTTGTTTTACTATTTAGTTTATAACTTTTGTTTACAGATAAAATTAGCAACGGAATGTGATACTATAACATTTACAACCACTATCTATATTTATTTCTTTTTTTTACCAAGTAAATCAAATAAAATATATTCCTGGTAAAATTTGGAATTTATATGTCTACATATATATTTTTGTAAGGTCGGCTACAAAATAAGTGGTTTTGACCTATATACCTTACCCCCGGCTTTATGTTGTTGTTTTCTAAATTGTATGTACATAATAAATTTAAAAAATTTTATATAATTTTAAAAAAAAACTGTATAAATGCACGAAATTAAAACATTTATATTTAAATACTTTTGAAAAAAATATATTACGCTTCTAGTTTTTGATACACTGTGAAAGAAGTATAAACCTAAAGTTTCCTGCTGAACACAGCATGTGTGGTATAAGTTATATGCACTAAACTCGGCTTCGTTCGCGTTGTCCAGTAAATGACCTGTCCGTCACTAGTGTCTAGTGTAAGTATGACCATCATTAGTCTCTGTCATTTGCTACAAGTGGTGAAACCGCATTAAGTTACCGGACAGTGTAGCCACGGTTGCAATAGAAATTAAATTCCCTGAGCTTGACAGTCAGTCCGGTAAAAGTGAAGCAAGAGATTTAAGAATGTGACAAATCCCTTGTCAAGACTCGCGATAAACAGATGGTTACAAACGTCACTGCATATAGTTGTGCTTCAATATTATTACGAGATATATTATCGCTAACAGAGCTTATCTAGAGTATTTATACACATTATTATTTAATGATAAGTTTAATAAATAATAACTACACAAAAAACCTCTTAATCACAAACTTTCTTTATTTTACCCTAATGTACATTTCGGTTACCAAGTAACCATCCTTAGAGGTTTAATAAACAAAGAATTCGTAGTCTTTGTATGTTATCTCTCTGAGGATGGGTACTTGGTAACTGAAATGTACATAAGGGTAAAATAAAGAAAGTTTGTGGTTAAGAAGTTTTTGTGTATTTATTATTAAATTCAACCACAGTATATTTCTAATAAATAGTAACTTTAATAAAACTTGTTTTACCTTGAACAACAATCTGAGTGATGAAATGGCCTTTAGTAGTTCTAAAACCGAAACAGCGAAAGTTAAATCCGAATAGTTGTCAAAGTATTGTATTTTGTAGTACGTTCCACAGGTTTCTACTGTAAGGGTACTGCATTGAAGTAATTACGGTCTTATTATTTTACCATTTCACAACTAAAATAATTTTATACACCTTTTTTAAGATATATTTTTGTTTCGCCATTTAAATGAATTTTAATTATTCTGCCACATAATTGCATAGCTTAGATGTTGATAAAGTGATAACGTTTGCTAAACTGAAATTAAACACATCAATCAAGTTTTATAACATTACAAAAATATTTTTACATAATAAATCATTAACACAGTATACATTAAAAGTTTAAATATTTTGCTCATATCGTTTAGCATTTTTTCTGGTTGTGTTTAAGATAGGTAGAGGGACACGGTCGAACTGGGCCCACGGTCAAATCATCCCTAGTCGGATTACAGTTAACCCTTAAAGGGACGGGGTTGAATTGGGCCCCTGGTCAGTCGGGCAACATTAGTTTTGTTAAGTAATCAGAAATTCAATTTTATTTTAATGTGCGATAGAATTAAAAACTAAAACATAATTGAAAATAAATAAATACAATGAAACTTTACTAAAAAATAAAGAAATATAGAAATCATTACAAACACTGTACTTTCATCTTTTAATTATTATTTAAACTTACGAATAATCCTACCAATAACGTAGTGCTCGCCAGGTCAAACGAGCATTCCATTACGTGTCGGTTTTTGCTAACCCTATAACGGTGATATGCTGAGCCGTTCCAATGGTGTTCCAATAACCACCTGGCAATGGTGTTCCAATGACACCTTGGCATTGGTGTTCTAATGACCTCCTGGCAATGGTGTTCCAATGGCCACTTGGCAATGGTATTCCAACGTCCCTCTGGCAATGGTGTTCCAACGTCCCTCTGGCAATGGTGTTCCAATGGCCACCTGGCAATGGTGTTCCAATGGCCCTCTGGAAATGGTGTTCCAATGGCCACCTGGCAATTGTGTTCCAATGGCCCCCTGGCAATTGTGTTCTAATGCCACCTGCCAATGGTGTGGCCAGGGGCTTTATCATGTAGTGCACATATAACATATTATATTATTATACGACAAATTATATTGATATAATAAGCAGACGTTTCAATCGTCTAAAATAGATGTTTGACCACCATTTCTCCCTAACCAAATATTTATTTTAGATGTTTGAATGTACTCGTATTTAAAGCAACGATAGATGTGATCATTCAATTTTGTACGTCTTGATTGTAGAGGTATGAACCCAATTCGACACTACCTCCGAACAGACCAGGGACCATTTCAACCGTCGTTTTTACGACCCTAACAGACCATGGGCCCAATCCGACATCACCCAGGTAGAGTTAGGTGAGGTAGAATGTACTTTACCTTAGGTTAGGTCAGGCTTTATGGATCGGAGGTGTTAGCAACACGACTCAAGCAACAGATTCGTAAAATCTCATATAATGAAGTGAATATCAAATTAAATTATGAAACCTTTAGCATGCACTAGTGACGTTTGCTGTCTAAACAATATTGTACAAAAAAAAAAAATTATCTAATATAATTGTGTATGAAATATTTGAATTCACTGTTAGGAAATAATTCGAAACCACTAGAAACAATTGCTACTTTATATTAGTTATTACAGAACTAAAATCTCAGTAAATGGAAAATATTGTATATGTTTATTAACAGTTCATGCATAGACTGGATTTTCCGGAAAAACAGAGACAAAACTGAAATAATTTTTGAAAAACCTGATAATGTGTATGTTTGATGCAATATAATTAGTTTAAAGAAGCTGTTTTTTCACAAATATTTCAGCTGATATCCAGCAGTTACTTTAAAGGTAAATGTACAATGCGGGTTGGCACTGGCTGATGGCGACTTTTTAATGACATCATTAAAAGTACGTTTGTTTAAAAAGCTTGTTTCGCTTTTTTTGTGTAAACACAGCCTGTTTCCTCATTGAGATATTCACCTGGCAGTTGGGGTATTTTGATTGATACCTTATAGTTTTTACATGCTTACAAAAATTGATAATTGGGACCAAACCTCGTCTATTTTACTATAATTCGAACAAATCGAATACAATAATTTTTGCAGTTCTTTACCTTTTAATTCTTTACCCATGTATAAAGATACTAAATAAAACTTACTAATAAAAAAGACAATACATTTTAGGATATAAAACTATTATTAACAAACTGACATTATTTAGGCCTTCTATTGTTTTGCTGTAAGTAGTTTTAACGAAGAGGCGTGTATGTTTATACACGTAAGGTATATATATATATATATATATATATATATATATATATATATATATATATATATATATATCTTAGAGGTGGTATAATCGTCCGTAAAATACATACATACATACATCGGTTTTTGAACCTCCCTAAGCCTCTGGGATGGAATGCTGTGCTTGGATCTCCATCTAACCTCATAACACCTGTTAAGTACAGGATTGTTAACCTCACTTTCCATAAACCACGTTTGTTGACATCTGTCATTATTTTCGATATAACCTCGGAACAGCTGGTATTCCTTACCACAGTTCAGTTTCCACCGCCTACTAGACATTCGTTGCCGGCCAGAATCTAGGCTTCTTTTACTGCAAAGAAATAGTTTTGCGATCCAGTTACTAGACGCATTGAGCCTATTTATCTATGTTCTAGGCTAGGTCCACATAGTTTTCTGATCTAGTTGCTCTCTGCTGGCTTCTTCCTTTGACTAAGTTACACACTTCTTGCAACATGGCGCATTAGAATTCAGCAATCTTTTCTAGTCAAGTGCTTTTAGCCGGTTACATCGGGTTCTAACCGCGTTATAATATTACACCGCTTATTGATTATGTTCAGTTAATGTCTTAGATGCGTTCTAACTATAAATTACCGCCGTCAAACTTTAATAAGTCAATTTAAACCGCGTTATAAGTTCGAGTGCCATTGTCTTGGTTAACCGCGTTTGGCCAACATTGCATCAGCACATTAATTCCTTTAACCGCTTGAAGGAATAAACATTTAATGATTGAAAGCGTTTTATATTGTTCTAAGCTCAGTGAAATTATGAAATTAAGCTTAAATGAGTTGTAGTTTATGCCACTCGTCGAGAACCTTCTTTCATCTAGCAAGATTCCAAACAGGCCTGTTTCGTCGAACGGCTCACCGCTCTACAAGAACCTCATACAGTTTGATTGGTAAGTGGCTTAGAATTAACTGCTACTCATGAATCTTGTGTTATCTCTCTTTTAATTGTCTTTGGTGTTAAACTTAAATTCAGTGTCGTTTTTATTAATAAATCAGACCCCATACTGCTCCAACAAAGCGTGCGTGGCTCCTCCGGACTTTATTGTGTAACCTCGTATAAATCGAACTAATATATGTTTTTCTAATAATTTACATATTTTTCTTTCTTTAGTTTTGCTACCAAAACTATACAACACCCATTCTGGGAATATGTTAAACAGTCCCAAAACAATATCATTAACTTCTGTACATGGGTTTAGTAATGCATAAAGTACATACATCCATACAAACGTTCATATATATATATTTGTCTATAATAGTTTCCTACCAGCACGTAATTTCGTTTCTTTTGTAGAGTTAAGACAACGAATTCTGTGACTATTATCGCTTACAAATAATGAGTAAGTATTGTAAATAGCGGTACGGTTAGCGAAGGTATATATAAATCCGTGATGGAGGATTTAGGTGCGATTATTGGATCATCTGTGCGGGGTCGGGTGGAGTAGACGTTCCCAACATTATAGTGATAAAAGTGATGTTCACTTTTTACAGCGTCTTGGATTTGGAAAGATAGGTTCGGAAGATGGAATTATATAGGACTATGGCAATTATGATTCCCCTTTCAAACTCGAGATAAAAAATATATCAATTGTCTCGTTACTTTTGTTTATTTAGTTGTATGAAGCTACACAATCACTTATTTTGATATTTTGTGTATTACTTTATATATGTTTAGAGGTTGATGTCTGAGTTCAAATTCGTCTTTTTTACTCCATAGTTAAAACATAGAATACAATCATGTTTGCAGTTCTTAAGCTTCTATTTCTTTAGCTTTTATTTCTTTACTAATACTTTATTACTAAGAGACTGAAAAAAACATCGATCTTCAAATATATAGAACAGAATATATTTTAGAATATAAAATGTCACAAAATATATTCAAGTCACAAATCGGCAAAAACCAATTACAGTACAAAATCATGACATTTAACTACAAGGTAACATTATTTTGGCCGTCCCATGTTTGGATATGTTTTGTGAAGCTTTAATGAGTTTGGAAATCGTCCTCTACAATACAGTTAGAAAGGATATGTTTACTTTTTACACCGTCTTGGAATTGGAAAGATAGGTTTTATAGATTATACAGATGACCCCCCTCATCCCAACTGGAGATAAAGACATTTTAAATGAATCGTGATCTTCTGTTTATTTAGTGGCTATGAAGTTTTTGGTACTTTAATTTTATTTACATATTTTATTTATTGCTATATACTCGTATTTTTTTACATTCATACAAAATGTTGAAGTCCTGGACCTAACTTTCTCTATATTGCTCTATAAGTCAAACAATCGAATACAACTATGTTTTCAGTTCTTTAACTTTTAATTCTTTACGAATGGATTAGAAAACTAAAAAGACAACATCTTGCTAACGAAGAAGACACACATTTTAGAATAGAAAGTGCCACAAGTTATATTTGATTTATTAAAGGGCAATAACTAATTATTTTAGTACAAAAATATGAAGATAAACATTATTTAGACCGTCCTATATTTTGATGTGTGTGGTAAACCAGTCATTTTTAACAGTGTCATACATTTGCATTCCGCATAGGTGACGCTTGTTGGGTTTCTTCACTTTGGAAGTCTGCAGGACCTATTGGTTAGTGTCCTGGTCATCCATGACCGAACAATGAAACTATTCATCAGGCATCTTTTATTTAAATAGAGGTATTGAACAAAAAGGTACCATTTTCACAGTTACATTAGGTACTGCATTCCCGCCCACAAAATTATTCTTATTTGTAAGTATTGCATTTTACTTTTCGGCAATGGCGAGTTTCAGTCGCATCAAGTCAAGGTGTGTTTTCTGTGTTAGAATTTGTTTATATCTGCCTTACTCCATCCAATATAAACAGTAGTCGTTGAAGTTACTTTCAAAGGCTACTTCTAATTTTTAAAAAGTATCTTCTTTTGTTATCCAAAATTACCCGTTTTCTTATTCTACCTAATACTCGTTGTACATTTTTCCAACGTTAAGTCATCTAGCATACTTTCTGCTCTTAGTCCTAAAGTTTTACTTCATGCTTGACCCTCCATACCGGAGGTTATCATTCGTTCCCATTGACTTTCCACCTTGTATTCCTACCTGGCGTCTTCTTCTCTTCAGCTAGTCTATCTGCTAATAGAACATCACCATTTGTTGTAGATGGATAACGCTGTTTCTCTTTTCATACAAAGAGTCTTTGTATGTTATCCCTCTGAGGATGGTTACTTTGTAACTGAAATGTACATAAGGGTAAAATAAAGAAAGTTTGTGGTTAAGAGATTTTTGTGTATTTATTATTAAATCCAACTACAGTTTATTCCTAGTAAATAGTATATCTGATTATTTCAAAAGAATTGCTAGTCCTTAAGTAAATTCATATTGTCATGAAAGTCTGAGAAAATGGATGATGCGGATGATTATTGTAAACTAATACGATTAAATATTAGCTAAACTGTTCAACAACATAGGCCTATATAACTCTAGTTGAAGCTCAATTATATGTCATATTTTTTAAGTCTGGCATTGTGTTAGTTTGAAAATTTGCAAAAATTAACAAATGAGGGCCAAATGGCTAAGCTACAAAAGCTTGTAGGTTAATTTGTAATACAAATTAGAGCAGCATTTATAATGGAAATATTGTGTTATAATTTCAGTTCGTTATGCGTTAAATAATACCAATTTTAAAACAAAAAGTTTACTAAATATTTATAACATATATTTACATACTTATCTCACCCATCCTGTAGTCAGTCAGTCAAGAGAAGATGGTGGCTAACGAGATTATGCTGGATTTGTCACGTGATAATGACTGCTGGTAGAGTTAGAAAGAACAGGGCTTTTGGTATTGGGCTGAGACTCTGAAGGTGCATTTCCTAGAGGCGGGGGTTTTATTGGGCTTAGTTAAATAAGGGGTTCTCGTCATAGGGGCATGTCTGACTGCCATAGATATTTACTTAGGAAGAACTTACCGCTAACAAAGCAACTTAAAACTAGAGTGCATGTGACTTGAGAATACTATTTGAAATAGACAAATTTGAATAATGAACTTAAAGATAACGAATTGGCCATAACTTAACGATAACTAAAAGCCATGTATAAGGCTATTGCTACAACATGACCTAGATTATTATAGTAGGTGGTGGAAACACAGGAAAAGACGGGGATTACAGGTATTATGGAGTTCCCAAGAGTACTTTGTGTAGGATGTCCAATGTGTGGATGTACGCAATTTTTTGTTTTGGTCTAGAAGGAACTAATGAATTAAATTCAGCAAATGTAGGGGCTTTAATGGAAATTTTATTGTCAATACTGGAGCGAATCCAGGACGATAGGAAGAAGGATTCGAACGGTGTCCTGGATGTATTATTAAAACTAGCTATCAGTCCGGGACAGCATTATTAAAAATAGGAGATATAAGCAACATGTGAAGAAGGTATTTTGTCCTTATAAAAAAAATTGCACCTTGAGAGAAAAGGAAGACGTTTGAATCAAAGGACCTCCTCTTTATCAGATAACGTAAACGTAAGAAGAGAAAAGGTGGAACTTGTCGAGGGTGATGCATGGATATTTGACAGAGGACATCCACTCAATTAACCTCCCATCGTGAGTGATTGGTCCTGTCTACATTTTTCGTTTAGTATGAAATAGATGACCTATGATTTAACTATGTAGACTGCAGTCCTCCATTTACAGAACATGGAGAATGGATGTCCATCTGAGTAGATTTAGTTTCGCTCCAAAAGCTGCAATGAAATATATCCTAATAAGCATAGATGGATAAAGATACCCTACCCGAAGAAGGAAAGGATGTCGTTTAAATTGATGAGGTAGAGAAGAGGTTTTAAGACGGAACTCTGAGGGAAACCTGCAGATATAGTTCGGAGGGAGACGTTACGAAAAGGTATGATCTGAGAAAAAAAGGGTTCGTTTAGGAAGGAGGTTGGTAGTTTAACTGTAATGAGGGCCAGGTTGCCAGACACTTTGATGGTCTATCTGGCAAGTAGGTACATTACAGATGTCGAATCGTTTATTAAATGTATACACCACCATGATCGTAAACCTCAATCTTGTGTATGGTACAACGAATAGGTTAGCCACAAACTCTCCGCCAGAATGTAGAAGAGATCAAACTATCGCTCTATTTACTAGTATTTACAGAGTATTGTAGTCTGGGTCGAAATCGTAAACGTTCCTGATCCTCTGCTATAAATAAAAAAAATTTAAAAAATTGTGGTGTTGGACTGAAAGGGGATCTTTGAGCTAAAAAAAGGGAGCATTATAGCGTAACGTTTGCATGGTGGCTTTCCTAAAACAGACATAATTTATACCGAGATAAAGAGACATATCAACATGGGAACCATATTTTTATAATCTGTAACAGACAGAAAAATTAATCGACTTTGGCCTCACATTGTATGGCGTATAAAATTATCTGTAGGGGAAGTAATTTAAAAATAATCCCTTTCTATTATTTAAAATTATTCTTCTCAAATTTCTTCTCAACAAATTAGAACAAAATACTACAGGAAAAGAGAAAGCCATTCTTGTTATTGAATAATTGATTTAACATTCGTTTTGTCGGTTGTGCGGAATTTCTACTGGAATATATTTAAATTCTGAAATTCCAATTGTTTTCATAAAATTAAAATTTTACATTGGTTTCTATTTAATTAAACACCAAATTACTTCTCATATTACTGGAAACAAAAAACAATATGTTTTAGAACCAACAAAAGTTCATGATGATTTGTTAGGGGTAACACAGTAATTAATTAATATTTGTGTGTTTATTTTATTGCATTTCCTTGAATAACTTAAACGCGCGGAAATTAATTCCTTGTCAACAATTAAACAGTATTTCATTATGATAGTAGTGAATTATTGATTAAAAAATAATTCTAACAATGGACATAAAAATCCACGATGCAAAATTAATTGATGCCTGCATAAATACTAATAGCGGTATCGTCTTGCAAAAATAAGATTTGATGTGTGTGTTTCATTATTGTATTGCATAACGAAATTACGAGGAAAATTTTTAAAATGGAGAGCTTCAGAAATTCTAACACATGTTAATGCAATATGGCATAGTTTTAGTTTAGTTTGGGGTATGAGTCGCAAGGTAATATGTTATTTTCATGTCAAATATTGCTTTATAATGTTAAACGATATTTAAAATTGTATAGTTGTAGATATACGGCCTAGAAGGCATTGTTTTCTAGTTTTATGTTTAACTCTAAAACATTGTTGGAATATAAAAAAAAATATTATCAATAATGTTTTAATAATATTATCGCTATTTCACATAGGTAGTAATAAAATATATTGATACAATCACTGGAGAAAAAATTACATTATTTAAAAACTAGAAATATATTATTGAACACATAAGTATAAATTACTTTAATATATCGGAGTATTCGATACAAAACGATTTATAAAATCAATTTACATCCACTGATTGGAAAGTGGGAAACTGGTTTTGTAAACAAAGCTTTTAGCTATATCATGAATGCCAGTTATTATTCATACCATTTCTTAAGTTTTACATGGGTTAGTTTCGTTGAGACAGTCATTTGAAGCTAAGCGTATTTATATTGCGTTCTTCAAATTTACCTTTAGGTATGTCTACATAAGGTAAATGGATGGTTGATAACAAGATTTCTCTGGGTAGTATTGGTGTAGTGGAAAACGTATCATCGGGGACAGAGTAAAGCGATAGAATTACCAAGAGTTGAGAGCACCGTTCATTTTGGGACGCGCAGCAAAGAGGTCACCTATCAGGCACATAGAGTTCAGACCAGCTTGTATATTCCTGGAAAGAATTTGACTTAAGGTGGAGGAATATGGAAGTTAGATTCCAGGTGACTGTATGTAGAAAAGGGAGGGATGTAGCAGTCTGTAAAGTAAAACTTTAGAAGGTGGCGAGTGAAAGAAAGTGAGTAGTTACTAAATTAATCTTGCAGGCCATTGTTGCTCATAAAAGCGGAAATAGGAAAAATGATCAAGGAATAAGAAACTATCTTGGTTTGTTTTTAAAGAAAGGCCCAATCACACCGAATTAACACAACCCCAAAAGAATTACTTATGCATTAAAAAAAAATGGAAATAATATATTCTGAACATTTTAATAAATAAAATGTAATAATTGGTTGAAGTATCGTGGTCACAAAAGCATAAATGCAAGACAAAATATTCAATAAATAAAAAAATTTTCCTCTCTATAGTTCTCGTTGCTACTGATTATTGAATAAATATTAAAAATAAATAAATTTTTGAGATAGTTGTTTCCTATTTAATGGAACAGGGTGTTAACTTCAAATGTAAGTGGTCATTTAATATGTTTTCTTTATCTGTTAGGAAGTGTTTGTATGTTTCGTATTTTTCTAAAGTTGTTAGTTTTGTACTTTGGTTTAATATGTGGAAAATATTCATATTAGTATATATGTCTATGTGTGTGTTGCGTAGCTCGATCTTGGGTTTAGTCTGTATCATTGATCTGTTTATTGAAGCGTGTGTTGAATGATCTACCGGTTTGGCTGATATAATCGCTGGGACACTATGTTATATTATAAATACTGGAAGGATTTGTCTGTTTGTTCTTGAAAAGGGTCTTAAAGGTCTTAAAGTTTTTTTTTTTATTTTGTATGATATTTTTATAAGTACGTTTTTTGTATGTGGAAGCAATTTAGTGTGTATTTTTGTTGTGGTAAGTGAGGGATGTGTACTACAAATAAACCAACAGATCCAATTATAGCAGTGCAAAATTGAACTTATGTCTAAATTACTTTGTTTTAATAGTTTTAAACGTTTTATAGTTTCAATAAATTAATAGAGATTGTAGTCATTGTTTCCCATATTTTCAGTTAAAACCTTTTGCACATTCAGCAAGTTCAAGTGTACAAATTGTAATTCTCGGAAATTTTATTCAATTAAATTATGGTATTACCAAAAGTAGAGTTTTATCTCTGCTAAATGTAAACATTTTTTCGACGTATAAATTAATTACATAAACTAATTATATAAATTAATTGCAGTGAAGCCGAAGATAACGTCACCGAAATGTTGTTGGTTTGTAAAGCCTTTCTCGAATCGCACACTTCTGTCACACAAGCCTCTACTAAGTAATTAGCCAACTATTCTAATCTATATATTTAGCAGTGAATGAATATTACTGATATGGTTCCTGTTGGAGTTTATAAATGCGATCGTTTTGTTTGACGCAAGCTATTGTTAAAAATCTTGGCAGTATCTATGGTATTGATCCTGGTAGTTCTAAGTATTTACGCTTCTGCTTTCTAAAAACATAAAGTCCGTTTTAGAATAACACCTTGTCTGTAACATATCGTATATGCTATTTTTATTTGTTTGAAATATCTGTCCATATTTATTCAATTTCTATTCCGGTCTTGCATTTTATAAACATAAATATCTGACATGAGTTACTAGATTATTTGAGGTAAACTATTTGTAATATAGGAAGAGGCTTTAGCGAAGATTTTGTTTAAGTAGAGGAATTTCATTACACGTTTCGTACACACTTTATTGGAAATAAGTGACTCCTAAAAGGATAATAAAGATTTTTAATAAAGGATTAAGTTCCAGTGTATGAATGGCTATGTTCTACAAAAAATAGTTAGAATTTAAAATGAAGGTTTCTTTAAAGTCATATTGGTAAATACCTATACATACATCCCAAATGATCAGGATTTTTCCTTTTTCTAAAACATTAGGACAATTTTGAAAGTCGCAGAACTACTAGATTTATTAAAAAAACATTTTCAAGTTGCTAGAAAACATCCAGGTCCACACTCTACATCTGTATCATATCTACATCTCAACATTCTGTACTACGACAACCATATTAAAATGTTGAAACTGCTACTAGTCCATTTTTTCTTAAAGTAATAAAACCCACTTCTGATATTAAAAGAAGTAAACATGAGGCACATAGTACATATTATAATAATTAATAATTACTTAATATTTAAGTCCATAATAACGTATCCTTGGCTGACTCATATAGTGGGCCAAATGGGGTCTCTGAAAACCTATTCACAATCAGATGTACAATATTATTCCAGAAAAAAACCAGAAAACCGAAAATCTTGCAAAGTTTAGAAACATTTTTTAAATGCCAAAATTAATTTGTTATGAAATAATGATAGCGAAACAAATAGGTGAAATAATTTTAATAATGATGAGGTTAAACTGTTTGATAAAAAGAGTGGTTAAAGAAACCTACAGGAATCAAATTGTTCTAATTGGACAATAAGCAAACAGTCACTCGTGCATGTGTGTTTATGTCTTTCTGTGAACATATAGTGTGGACCACGTAACCGTGCACTTTGCCTTGAGAGATCGCAGTAGGCGAGACGTAGAGGTGAAGGGTCTATATAAATATATTCTTAAAAAAATGATAACGACTTTGAAAAGACGGATATCCATGAGAAGGTCAATATTAGATGAATTCGTTCATAATTTAGATTCGGTATGAATTAACAAACAATCTTGAAATATTTGTAGACATACTGGATAAAAAAGCTGTTGGTATATAGAATATTCTCAATATGTAACATGTTTTTAGATGTAGTAGTACACGAAAAATCTCGTGCGATCTTTAAGGCCAATTGCACAGTTACTGGGTCCCCACTACACTTTATGAATGGAAAACAGAAGAGTCTAGAAGTTCTAAGAACTGTAGCCAACACTGTAGCTTATAATCGAGTCCTTAAGGGCCAAACTCGAATTCCGGGTTTATAAAGCTAGGAATTACTACACATTTAAATAATGTATTTGAACCATTTCCACCGTAAAAAAATATGTTTTATAGTTTTCATGACATAGCTAATTTTCTAATTTTAATCCATCCCATCTTCATATTTTTCAATGTATTGATAATATTTTATTTATTTAGTACAAATCTGTTCTGAACGCCAATGCCTATAATTAATCGTTTTCATGATACTAATAATGAAGGTTTGCTTTTAAATGATTTTTTTATCAACATAACAACAGTTTGCATTATTATGAACCATGCTTATCTGAGAAAGTGGCTTCAAATTCTCTTAGTAAGTAGTAGTAACTGGTTAAATAAATACGCGGAAATGAAATTTTCAATCTTCAACGTTTTACTTATATGTATCTTGTGACCTCTACCAAAACGTGCATTATCTTAACAACTCGAAACATCTGTTGGTTATGGTTTCTTATATATAAAATAATCTCATAAAAAAAAATTAAATGTTTTGTTAAAATCAGTTTTACATTATAAAGCAAATATCAGCAGAGGAAATTATCACAATAACAACCCACGTTATTTAAAAAGAATAATAACTGATTTTTAATAACATGATTGCTTTTTAATTGAAATGTTCGTAGGAGTTTCTTAAAAACTTGAAATTGAGTTTAAGGGTTGTATATATATGAAGTATAGTACTATGTTTTTAAATTTCGTGGACAGAAATAAATCGTCTGGTAGACATTGTAGTGAAAGACATGTTAATCAGTCAACAGTCAGATATAGGGTTAAGATAAGATAGGAGGTTCAACTATAGGATTATATTTAAAATACTTTAATGTTCTAAACTAAAATTCAAACTTCCACTTGAAACTTGTATATTCTATAGACATCAAATACTTTCGATTAAATGTTGTACATATAAGTGTTAAGTTTATACATTTTGCGGAAAATGTAGTGACATATGAAATGTTTATCACTATACACTCATGGCACATATTTTCTTTCAAAATAACCTCATTTGCACCAATAATTAGACTTTAGGCTTTGTGTCTACATAATCAAAACTTTCTATACTAAATAATTTTTATTGCTGTTGTCAAACTTACAAACAAACCGTGATGTATTAGATTGTTGTGTTTTAAACGAATATTTAAATTGTTTTCCGAAATACCTTATATACACATCATAGTAAAACAGTACCTTTAATAGAGATAACGTTAACCAATAAACAAACACACACTTAGATATAGGATTATATTGTCTGTTCGTATCATAAACTTCAGAATCAGAAGTGTTAGTAAATGGTTTAAATTTCAGAGAAAACCTTTTAATAGATATTGTTCTCATAAATCCCCAAATCCTCTAAGGTAGAATAAAATGATTGCTACTCGTCACAAACTTTAGTGTCAGAAGTTTTATTAAAAGTTTAAATATCAGAGAAATCTTACACACATATAATTTCAACCAATTATTGTTTACGTCGTTGGAGAAAGATTTATGGTGTTAGGTGTAATAGAATCTTCAGAATCAGAGGTGTTAATTAAACTTTTGTACCTATAATGAACCCCTTACAGTATATGTTAAACTATAAATAACCACATCCTTTAAGTTAGAACTATATTTTTGCTACGTTACTAAAGCTGCCATTTGAGACGTGTGCCGTAGAGCTATGTAACAGAAACAAAAACGTCAGACATGTCAATAAAAGGTTAAAACTTGAGAGAAAAATCTGTCCCAATAAGTAAACCAATAAATAACCACATCCTGTAAGGTAGAATAAAATTGTTACTGTAGAGCTGATTTTTGAATAGTATAATACAAGTTGAATAAATGTCGTGCAATCTTGAGATATTGAAACTCCTCTAAACTGTAAACATTATAAGAACACGTTGTTGACTGTAACTTTAGTCCTCTTTGCTTCGTTTTTCTATCACTCCGACATAGCAATAACTAATGTTGCACTCAAGTTTAAAAGTGCTACCATACAATCGAAATCAAGATCAAACAGTCCACAAGAGAACTTCTCGTCTTCATTAATGAGCTTCAAGCATAGCTTCTTCAGTTGTTTTCCTATATCTGTGTGCATCGTGTGACTGCTTGCTTTCCCAATGCTGAACTTCAGTTTCCCTATTTCCCACTGCAGTATTGTGCAAATCAGATGATTTAAGCAAATCCATACTGTAAATGAAAGGGCTAAGTATTTATGTAATCTCATTTGCCGCAGGTCTTTGTTCTTGAAGTAGCGGCCAAAAAAGTCAGCCCAATATAACGTTGTGTAGATCATGAGCCAGGCGATGTGACCTCTGTAGTAGTCAGAGGTCAGGCGGGCAGCCGCGAAGATATCATGTGTCGCTGTTTTTATACTTCTCATCAGTTGATTTTGATCTGAGCATTGCACAATTTCAACAGCAGGCAGTACACTGTGGAGCGACAGACATCTGTGTGAAGACAGTTCCTGCACACATTTCCTCAGCACTTGCAACCGTTGACGTATTGTCAAGAGAAAAAAACTAAAAGTGGCAAGTGTTGAAAGAACTCCACCAAACTGTATGATTGTTTTCACTAAAACCACTCTTTCCCATAAAACATTATCAAAACGGTGGTAAACATGATACAACTTTGAAGTAATGACCAAAAAAACCACTATTAAGCCGAAAGTGCCACACGTGTACTTTCTATTTTTCATGTGATTTATAGAAAACCCTAGAGCTTGTAGTGTTTCATCAGATCTCTTCAAGTATTTGAAAATAATTACAAGTGTTTTATCATATGTCAAAGTTCCCCACAATAAGTACACAGTTCCAACACTGAACACACCTCTGGTTGTCAATACGAAGGTTTTCCTGAATATGTCCAAGTCACTGATTATCCAAAAGTATTGAAGTACTGTATTAAGAAGTGCGATCACACATACAAGCACTTGCACATAAGTACGACATGTTCTGTTCCTAGTTTTTTGGTCAACAGACAAAACAGAAACACCGAAAATTCGCGCAAGTACTGCGATAGGCGCAAAACTCCGAACCACATCAACGTCCATTGTGTTCTGAACAATGTGTGCTGATTGTAGAAGTGATGTTTTTATAGTTACCATGGTAACAGGCGATTAATCCAACCAATACTATAATAACATATTAAAATATATTTGTGTATCTCATTTTGTTAATTAATATAATGTTTATTCAAGTTCTATTTCCAGGTGTTAGAGCTATTGACGATTACGTCACTATTTGACAGTCGTATTACTCAGAAATGTCATGCAGTATGTCCTATACGTATATTGATTTTATAACAGTTTGAAGCAAATAATTTTGTTCTTCTCGTTCAAGTTGAACTAATTTTTCAATACCTTCTACTAGCCCACACTCTCCTTTTATATATATATATATATATATTAAATATGGTGATATAATTTCTTGTAATTAAAAATATTTCAAAAACAAGAATACTTTTATTCCATATATTATTCAAAGCTTTTCGCCGATAAAATAGTACCAGCATCTTTAGGAAAATAATTATCTAACAAAATTCTAACATATATATATATATATATATATATATATATATATATATATGTGTGTGTGTGTGTGTGCGTATATATATATATATATATATATATATATATATATACACACACATATATATATATATATATATATATATATACATATACATATATATATATATATATATATATATATATATACATATACATATATATATATATATATATATATATATATATATATATATATATATATATATATATATATTAAATATTAAATATGGTGATATGTTTTCTTGTAATATAGTTATTAAATTAAAAATTTTACAGAATCTTTATAAAAAAATGAATTTACAGAATTTTGTAAAAATATTTTATTAGATAATTATTTTCCTGAAGATGCTGGTACTATTTTATCGGCGAAAAGCTTTGAATAAATATATTAATTAAAATTATTCTTGTTTTTGAAATATTTTAAATTTATTATATATATATATAAATATCGCAATATGTATTCTTGTGTATTAATAAAGAACTAAGGTGAAATACAAATACAAGAATTATAATTGAATTTACAATGCAAAGCTTTTCGTTGGCAATTGTTAAACTTTGCACAGGTATATAATAATGCTATGTATAATTACATTATGTTTCATATTCTAATATAATAACAGCCATGACTAATACTCTAGCATTTTGAGTTAAACATACCATTTAAACATTAGTTTTGAGAGGAAGAATTGAAGCTTGCAAAACGTCTAATGTAATCTGGTGTTTTCTGTAACGTTTTGAAACGATTTTCTTTGAAAATACTTCAATTCTGGAATACTGAATACTTTCACAATACAGCAATGTATACCTTCTGACTATATTGTTCGGATGATACAACCGACTTTTAAAATTTTTATAAATACGTAAACAAAATAATTATATAGTTATTAGATATTTTCAATATTTTTACTTCACCATAAATATAATGACATGAAATTTATAATTTATTTATGATTTAATTTAGGCAAAACTATATCCAAAATTACAAATATTGTAGTTCAAAATCCTAATGGCGAGTTTCGTGATTGGGTAGTACATTAGGTGCACCTACTAAAACATTAAATGGTATTTTGTTTTAATTCCGCGACATTGGGGTCAATTCATTAACATAATGGGGTTTACTAGACTGATGCATAGGTGTAAACCTTTCATTATGTAGGCGCGGTATTCTATATTACTATTTCTGTATATCATTACCTATTATAAATCCATACATATTATCACGATTAATAATACAGCAAAACAGCGACCATTTTCTTATTGTTAAAAACTAGATTAAAACTCTATTCGAATTGAAGTTACCCTCATAACGCACAGCAGCCTCTTCGCTTCAAAGTGGGCGCCGTTAAGTAATCTCCTCTTGAATGGAGCACGCCAGAGCTTACGTTTGTTTTGGAATTTGTTTTTATCTCTGCAAGCATCTGGCCTATTCCAGGAGTTTCACTGAAGTGTAAGGCAAAACAACCGATTTATAGCAGCGATTAAATGTTGTAGCTGTAATAAAGGAATGCAGTTTGTTGTACTGTATACAAATTGTTTCACTATCTTATAGTAGAAAATTCAGCGATAGCCCAGGGATACATCATACATACTTTATTTTAAGTTAAAGAAAGTGTTTGGGAAAACAAAAAAAAATTTTTTTAAAGATTAAGAAATACGGATTAGCTCCAAAATACTACCAGAACAAATAAGGGGGAAATATTTAAAGCCATGAATACCATACGTCGATTAGGTTATTAAAAATACTACATTTAGAATTAAAAAGGTACACTTTTGTAACTCCAATTTAGTCCAACGGTTTTATAAACGGAAAAGATAATGCTGAAGAAAAATCAACAGGAATCCTTTTTCAGCCGCCCGTCCGTCCCTTAAAAAAAAAAAAATTCCCGCCGCCGCCGTTCACGAGAAGAGCGCCTTTCTGGAACCGGCTATAGCCGACCTTTAATTAAGACCGAATACAGTAAAACAAAACACAATTGGACTACAATGCTCAAATGATATTAACAATGTTCAAATATTTGAAAAATATGGAGTTAAAATAAACACATCCCGTTATAATTAGATGATTTTTTCATCTTCGCAAGTTTCGTGAATCTACAAAATCAATGTTGATTAATTGAAATAACAATAAATGAGGTAAACATAATTATTGCACTATATACATATTTTATCATTATTATACAACCGTAGTCCTCGTACTGCATTCAGTAAACCAAGGCATTTACTAAAACCAATTTATTTTTTGTTTCAATTTAAAGGATTGTAAGGGTCACGCGTGTATTTAAATCATAGTATATAGTTTTAATTATGATTGGGAAACAAAAATTTAAAAATTGTTTTATAATTCAATATAAATTACTCCCAAATGCTACCAGATCAAAAAGGAGGGCAATATTTATAGCTATGACTACTATTCGTGGATTAGGTTTTTCAAAATTCTTCTTTAAAAGTTAAAAAGGACTGTGAACACTTGCAAAGATTAAAATTTGTTCTGAAATTTTTTTAAAACAAAACGACAATATTGAAGAACACTAAAAATCAAAACCTTATAAGGTCTAATACGCTAAAACAACAATTATTCAGATAGTATTAACAACTTTCAAACCATTGATAATTATATACATAAAATAAATATCTGTGTTTTTCAATTCCCCTTAAGTTTAATATCATACAATCTATATTTTATGGTTTTCCTCAGGGGATACTAAATCATAACACACACACTACAACACACACACACACACACACACACACACACACACACACACACACACACACACACACACACACACACACACACACACACACACACACACACACACACACACACACAAACACACACACACAGACACACACACACACACACACACACACATACACACACATATATATATATATATATATATTAAATATTAAATATGGTGATATGTTTTCTTGTAATATAGTTAATAAATTTAAAATATTTCAAAAACACTCTGAATAATATATGTATTAAAAGTATTCTTGTTTTTGAAATATTTTCAATATTTTATTATATATATATATATATATATATATATATATATATATATATATATATATATATACACGGATTTTAATTTTATATACAAATGTTATCGGTTACTACCGAGTATACAATCACACTCCACGCTTAACAATTAGTAAACCAAGACGAATATAACAAATGTTTCATTTTTAAGCTGTATAAGCTCCAAGTCGTACATATCGTATTATAAATAGTTTTGTTTTACAGAAATTTAATTTTGCCATTTTAAAAGACACGTTAAAGAATTGGCAAGGTCATATAAAATCTCTCATATCATTTCAGTATGTTTTAATTAAACTGTACCTTCCCTTAAATTATATCAGGATTTTTTCCCAATCTTATACTTTTTGAGATATTTTTGTTTATTGAAAACCACAAAATAAAGCAAAATCGTCTAAACGGCAATTTCGATAATCAATGAAACAAAATATTATAACAAATTTCCAAAAACTGAAAATAACTTAACTAAAGCAGAAGACTATTATTAGAAAGTGGCCCAAATTTATAACAATTTATATAAGATAAATGCCTGCTGTTATTAAAGCTATTCGTGTTTGTTGTTTTTCATTGACATTTAACAAGCCGTATTTAACATAGGCAAACATTGCACGGGATGTCCATAAAACATGGTACCTAATTGATATAGGCCTACCCGCTTTTTGTAATCGCAATAAACGGATTGTAATTGCGACCAAAAGAAAGGTCGTTGTTGTCCAGTCCTATTCAATTTATCGGTCATAACGTATAATAAATCTGTGTTTAGTTCTGGTGTAAACATTTAATGAGTGACGTATTAATATTACCTTGATAATTAAACTATGCGTTTATTTTCTATTAATATTACCTTTTTGTTCATCGTTTAGTTTTTTAATATTTTAAATTAATATAAACACAAAGATTAGAGAATATTTTGATAAAAACTAGAAAATTTTCAACTGGAGAATTATTTATTAATTATTTTAGTGTTTACTAAATATTAATTACTTTTCGAGTAAAGACTTGGTCAAGATATCCTTCTACAAGTTCACATTTATTGTTTTACAAACATTCTGCTCAGTTGAACGATGTTAACGTCATTTGTTCTCCTTTTCATTATAAGAGAGAAAATTCTAAATAAATGCAAATTGCCATCATATTTATATGAGAGAAACTTACAAGAACACGAGTTGACAAATAGAAAATAGTGAAAAATAGGTATTGTACAGAGGAAAAGATTATAGGTTTATTTACAAATTTTTTTTTGAAATTTTTTTAAAACAAACTAATCTATAAAGAAATTCAAAACAAAATAATATGTTTATAAGAAAACCAGCAAGTACCTTATGATTCGCCTAATTTTAAGGAGAAACCTTACTTAAAAATCTTTTTTCTCTTTACTTTACGCGTTATATTTATTTCAAAAGTTTTATTGGGTGTAAGCTGAATAATTCGAGTTGTTTCACCAAAATTTATAGTTTCAAGAAATATCACTTGAAGTTTATATTTTTAAACAACTTAACCTTTATGCGAAATATTATTTTGGTTTACCATACTCACTTAGATGAAGGCAATTAAATATTAAAAAGTAACATATACATAGTGCTTTAATTTGCTTTATGAAGATCCAGAGTTTCATATTTGTTTGGTTTTTGAGGATTCTTTCAATAAACTAACCTCTCATATGCATCCCGGTAACAAAGGGCTTTTGTAGAAGGAAGAAGTAATTTGCTCCTTTGACAAATTACGAATCCGTAGTACACTAATTTAAAACCACAGGCGGGAAATGAATGTCATTAAGTACATTCAATAGGTTGTGCTTCTAAGATAAATTTTCGGTAAATTTTTATTGCGTTATTTTCCATATTTATTGTTATAAATACTAATTTTAGTATATTTTTGAAGTTTTGAGTAGATACATTATTTTAAAATAATTTTATAGACGAGAAGCCAGATTTAGGTCTATATAAAATCAAGACGACTTCCCAAGAAGTAAATATTCATAATTGCCCGTGAATCTGAATAAATTAATTGAAAATTTTAAAAAGAGTAATAATATAAACTGTTATTTCAGGATTTATTAAAACAAAAGTTGAAACTCAAATTTGTCAATATATTTTCAATTTTGCAATCGAATAATTTAATTGTGCAGGAACTAATCCATGTATTTTTTATAGATTTACTTTTATATATGTGTAACACATTAAAGTTCTATAGATTTTGAAAACTTAACAGATAAAGGAGAAATTTGTATGTGGGAAACTATTTTTAAAGTGTTAGCTCGATAATATAAGTAATCAGCACGATACGTTTGAAATTTAAATATTTATTAAATTTAGAATTTTTACTAAATTATTGTGCCACTGTACCTGGAGTCGATAGTGCTTGTAATGAGTATGAGAATTGGAAAACAAATTAGTTTTCGTAAAGTAATTGTATATAGCATTGTGTGTAGCTAGACAGGGAAGCTCTTTTTTTTTTAGTGATACAAAATATAGTCATTGCTACATATAGACTTACTACAGTCATATGTCTTGGTACTTCCTGTCGTAACTCTCAATTAGTATGTCTCATAAATCAGCAAGACAAAAACTAGGTTTCGGGTATGATTACTTTGGATTCATAAAGAATTCGAACTTAGAAAGGCGAATAAACTGAATATTCGAAGAGGCCTCTGAAATGGGCGAAGGTGGATACCAAAACTGACAGGAAATTTTGTGTTTGGGTGACATTTGCGTCGGATTGTGTTTGATACTACAAAACTGCTTTTAACACTTGAACAATTTGAATCATACAAATCTAGCGAAATTTAAAAAGTAATAAATACTATTAATGAGGGAATAATGAAGAGAAAAATATTTGCAAAAGTTGGATGCTCACTGCCACAATAAAGGCAAAAATCCACCGTATATTATAAACAAAATACTTAAAACCAGTAATGAAACGATTTGGTTTGAAAACGAAAAAAAATAAAATAAAATAGAGGATGGATCAATAAAGAAACAGCTGACAATGTCTGTTGTAGTGTAAAAATGAAAGGCCAATTTGTATTTTAAAAAAGACGAGGAAAGATCATTGTTTGGTTCATGTCTCTTCCTCTAGCTGAAAGAAGAGTTTCTGCAATCTGTTACCTAACAGACAATAAACTTTTAAACTTTCGGGAGAAACAGACGTGTATTTTGTATTTATTCATTTAATTCTAAACTAATCGCGTAATAATAATTATTATATCTAACTAAATATATTCTGCAAAAATAACACCTAATTCTGTACATATAATAAGCAATGATTTTAATAATAAACTGTTACATCTGAGTTCATGTTAACATTGTAGAGTTTACCTATATATTATGTTATTTTGAAAGTATACATATAATATATACCTCTTAAATATTTACATATCATCTAACTCGATATATTTAATGTAATATATACATGTAATTGATATTAGCTTTGTTAATTTTATTTTAAATGTGAAAGTTGTGTTTATTAAAATAAGAGGATTTGCATTTGTTGTTATTTTAGGAAAGGCTATTGATTCGAGAATTTATAATCATATTTGATGTAGTTAGAAATGTTCTTTATAAACTAAATTAATAGTATGCTCTACCAAGCCTATGTGGAATATATTGGGAAATAGAACTATACAGAGAGATAAAAGTATGTAGAGGGAGGAAAAGGCAAAGAAAATTCCAGCTCAATATTTTGAGCTGTTTGTAATTTTACCTTGGGAGAGGATAGTTCTGCAATAGTTTCCTAGAGTACTTTTACCAGGGATTATTTTAAGGCCAATTGATAAAGGTTTTACATATCGGAATTATTGTTTTTGGAATGGATTTTTGTGATCATTTTAAAACATTAGGTAACAATAATTTTCAATATATTTCAACAAAAAAATTTAAAAACTACTATTTCATTTTGATAAATAAGGATCTCTTTCGATTTATGATCTTTTAACTAAATTTTGGTGGTCTTATTAACCTTCTTAAGCCATTTACAGTGTCATATTTGTATAGAATGGTCTAGTTTCATGAAAATAGCAACAACTGTTCTTGGTTTTAAAAGTATTAAATTTACCTTCGTCGTTAGATATGCATATTTAAAAATCATTTTCTTCGCCAATTTCTTGCATTTAATAATATTCCTATATATATATATATATATATATATATATATATATATATATATATAAACCATAGGTTTCAGTGGAGTTTTGCTATTAATTTTATTTATATAGAATATTTTAACTTCTCTACTAATTTGAGAGTAATAAATAGAATCTTTTGATTTCTGAAAACATTTTAAATAACACAAAAAATTCCTTTTGTTTTTAATAAATATTTGTTATTGATTTCTATAAAACTTTAGAATAGCTCACGAAAAATCATTACGCTTCTGTTTCATTTGGTCCATTCCTAAGACCAAAATCCTTCCGCTTGCTATTACTCATTCTCAAAGACAGAGTCGACCTTGGGACCAAATGCCGCATAGATCTGTCCGTACGCATGATCGAAAGTTGGACTTGTAGGATAGTACTTAATCGTTCTACGCGCCCTAAATATATAGTTGAATTTTTAAATACTCAAATTTAATTACTTACAACCGATATTGGTAAACCATTTACAAAAAAAGCTTAAGAACTTATAAGGCTTACGTTTGTAAAAAAACTTTTTAATCAATTTCACATAAGTAACATAATATTTTTTTCTTTTAAATAGTCAATGTTATTTTTGAACATGAAGTGATCCCTCGTACTAAATGATCTCATTACTCGCGGTGGTAACGTCCATCGAAATCAAAGCGAATACTGAAACCAACTGTACATGGAGAGGAGAGGTTTCCACATCAAAAATGTTTACAATAACTTCAGCTGTACTGAACATTTACAACACAGTATGGTATATTTATATACTACATAAATACATACATATATTTTTACTGTTTACTTACTTTTACCTTCAATCCGGATACATGAAATTCTATTAAATAATCGCGCTCACAGACACAGATACGCATATTATTCATTGTTAAAACACTATTTACTTAATGTTTAAACACTTAATTTTAGTCAAATATTCTTTTATTCACAGTTAATTTGACGTTAAAAAAAATGGTATTTTACTTTGCGATATTTTTCTTGTTGTTTACATACTTATTTATAAGATTTGAAAATGCGTGGGAAATAAGTTATCGGATTCATAGTAACTGATGCTAAATCATTTTTCACGTTTGAAGGAAACCCGTCTCTTGAACTTAACGACCATCTTTTACTTTATAAACATGACTGACTGCCGGTAAGTTGAACAAAATATTCATACAAATTCCTAGCGTTTTCATGAATAAGAATCGAACTCGGTGGGGCACAATCTTTCAACATATAGTCATCGTTGCACAAACTACAGACAAGCAACCGTAAGATCAATAACCCAAAATTACCCACTATAAGTGTACATCGACCCCCTGACTAAATACAACATCCAGTCAGAAGTACCACTCAACTGGCTCAACACTTGACGTTTAACCTACCATCAGCTACTCTTAAACTGAAAAACCACCTTGCTTCAAAAAGGTAATAAAATCCCTCAGAACTAAGGGCAGCAGCCCTGGAAACTATTAACTCCTAATTCCTACGAGATGACTGGCTACACATCTTCACTAATGGATCGTTGGCGGACGGTGGGGCATTAACTGGGCTCCATTTCCGACTATTGGAGGGTGATTTGGTCATTGGCAGTAACCCAAGTAATTATGATGGAGAAGTGGAAGTTATAATAGCAGCATCCATAGAACTATCAAAATTCAAAGTTGCCTCTAGGGCTTTATTTCTTGTAGACTCCGTGGCCGCAATACAGGGCGTCAATAGCATCAGACAAGTGAAATGCCAACAAACACTCTCCAGCAGAAAACAATTAGACTCCCTCTAGGAAAAATGTTGGAAAATACTCATTCAATGGGTGCCAGGCTATGTCGATATATTGAAAACGAGAAAGCCGACACTCTCGTTAAACAATTTGCCGCTTTACCCCAACCACTCAACTCAACCTCTTTTCAGCCAATTAAGATCCAAATAAACTCAACTCTAAATCACAGCAGGTAAGAAAATCTTATCAGGGCCCCTCACAATAGAAGTTGGACTGGAATTGTCACCGAGGGACCAATAAACCGTAGCCTTCCCCGCCGCACAGGTGTAGCACTATTCCGCCTGGCTACTGGGCACGTCTACTTGACAGCAAACCTCCACAAAATTCATGTCCTCCCATCGCTGGATTACGTGCTGTGCGGAAATGAAATCTTGAATGCAGATCACCTCTTCACATGCACACCCTTGGACCACATCGAACCAGATAAAAAGGCCAATGAAGCAAGGCTCTCTCGATTCTCCTGGTCAGCGCGTCACCAAATGCCACAACATCTAAGGGTGGGCGTTGGCTAGTAAGTAAGTACTTATTTTGAGAAACCTTTTACCCACACAGTCAAAAATGTTTCCATTTTCTTAATGTTTATATGGCTACATACATACTTTATTTTAGCCGATCGACAAGTCTCTTATCTGACACTACACCATACATTAATTTTTTTTATATTAGAGATTCGTTATCGCTAAATTGCTTTGTCACAGATGGTAGGGTTTCTAAAGCCAATCTAAAAGTTCAATTTTGCAAATCCAAACCATACGGATTCATTGCCATACGGTTTCTTGTCGCTATCAGAGATTTATAGCAATAACGCTTAGAAAAAAATTAAAGGGAAAAAATAAAACTAAACTAAACAATTCAACAAGTAGACGTGACGTTTCCAAAACTAAAAGAGACTTCCAACGAATGCGACACCTGTTTGGTAATTAACAGGAAACATACTTCCGAGTTAGTTACAGCAGCCGGATACGATTATCAATGTTTGGATTTCTAAAGCTACTAAATAAGCAGGAAGTAAACCGAAGTGATACTGAACTTATGCATGGAGTTTAATGCAGGCATCTGCAGAGCAACTATACTTCCTTTCTAGTCTTTTTTAAATTTCGATACTTATGAGGGGGTTATGCTGTGTTTTTGCCAACTGGAAATAACAGAAATCGCGAATACCAAACTCATGAATGGCGATGATCAACCTTATACAGGAATATTAACTACAGCGATATGAAAATCGAAACATTATTGACGTGATAGAACAGACAAATCCTAACATTGAAACAAATGTTCTCGTGGTTGCCAAAAAAATGGAAACAGATACCGAACGAATAAACTAACGCATGTTGTAAACTGTAAACATGGCTTCATCTGACAGTGCAACGATTAATTATCAGCCAACATATAGAACACTACCACAGTGTTGTGGCCAGCTAATTGAGTTTACTGAAGCGGACACTCGTTAATGTTTACTAATCATCATGGTGTGAAAATACTGGACAATGGTCATTCTCTGTAAAAAATACTATCATTTGATTTAGTGTCATACTAAATGTATTGTTTATAATATTTAAATAGGAAATTTAAACAATGGAAGAAGTGATTTAAAACAATAAGTTAAATTATAACCACATAAAAGTAAAAGTGAAATTATCTAGTAAATGCATCTTGTGATGAAACTAAGCATCTACCTAAAGAAATATAACTATGGTGAATTACGAGTAATGACCTAGGTGGACTAGGTTTACGAAAGACGCTATATACTATGTATATTGATTCTTAAGTACACTTGCAAATGATAAATCACTGTAGAACAATCAGATGTGAAAATAGACTGGATTTACGTAAAAAAAATCAAGTATTATATATATTAACAAGCTGTTAATTATTTAAATAATGGTGTAACACCTAATATTCAATGCACGTTATACAACCTACTTTAAACAAAGTGTTGAATATGAGCATCATGACAAAAAAGGCAATTAAAATTTGTATCAACCTCATTATCTAACCAATGTTTCGTTGATTACTATTACGACTCATTTATCCCTATCAAAGCTATAAATAAAGTTTCTCTCGTTATAAAGTCCGTTATTGTTTGAAACAAGGAACTCATGGTTGACAAGGAATCGCAAAGTCTAACAAGTTTATATTTATTGCATTCATGAGGATCAATGGTTCACGCTATTATAACTAAAATCTTGGCAGGATAACAAGGATGCAGATATTTATTTGCTTCTTTTAACATTAACTACATTCTATTTGTAAATAAACATTAGAGGTTACACTTATACATTGATATACATTAGGGAGTGTTCAAAAGTATTTACAATTTATATCAGCTTTAAACTCCTTGTAAATTTCCAATATTTTAAAAGTCGTTAGTTCAAGGTATATTCTGTAAAACAGTTAAAGAATACGAGAAACGGTCTTTACACATAGGTTTTATAACAGAAATATAACATTCAAAGAATTCTATAAAAGAATTTGTTTTAAATAACTCTACGTTTAAAATTCAACCATCTATGATTTGATACAAGTTGCACAAGAGTGAAATGATTTTACTTTCCTAAAAATGTCTTGTAAATATCTTCTATTAAAAAATTGATCAAACATAATTCTTAAAAACATACATATTTATGTTTAAAAATTTCAACATATAGGAAATATTTATTTTCATGCCTAAAAATATTATATTATATAATAATAGATAGTTTCAACGGCTTACACTATAAGCGTATCCTACCATTTAGATTCGTTCATCCGAACGTCTATTGATATACGTTTATATTTGTTAAAAAATTATTCATTTTCATTTGGTAAAGTATTAAATACCAATACGTTTTAGGATCCATGAATCCATAAATAAATGAATGCCATTTACTTCTTTAAATATGAATTCTATGTAATTCTTGAATGTTTGATAACGTGCACGTTTTAAAAAATATAGTAGATATAGTTACATATATACTTTAAAAGCTATAGTTCTTTCATGAATAAAACTAAAAAAATTAAAGAAATAAATTTCACAACAATAATTCATAATACTAATTTGTATTTAACACTTACAGCAATATTTTACATAAGGTTTAATTCAATTCCTTTTGTTTACTGCATTCTATTTGTTACTATATACTAATTCCATTTTGATTACCAATTTGTTGCATTTATGAAATTTAAATTAAGTCCGTCTTGTTATGAAATACAAATTATTTAGTTTCTGGTGGACTATTTATTACTGGATATAATAACTACATCCACATATCACTCAATAAATAAAGCAAAATAACCTGCGGTGTGTATAACGTCGCTAATTGGATCATGAACGTAACCTGGTGGCTATACAGATCCCTAAACAATGTACCATACCTTTAAATATGAGAATTAAACGTATTTTTGCATATTTGTAAGAGTACTTTCTATTTTTAGGCTACTATGTCAAACTTGCTAAATTAGTTCTAAAAATGATATCTTTTGCAATCAATGATTTAAAAAAAAAAAATGGATTATAAAATAATTTAGATCCAATGCTGTGATTCTAATGCTAATTCGAGAGAGCGTTTTTATTAATCGGTCCTAAGGTATTTAGACTCCTTTATGTATAAATGTTATTACTGCCAAATAATTTAACCTCATCGGATTTTATACCATTCAATTAAAACCTTATGAGAATAATTTCAATCAACATAACTACTTCAATGATTAACAGGCCATAGAGTGCCAGAACGTGCAGAGCAGCGGTGTGCTATACGTAATACATGGACCCTTGAAGTGCAGAGAGATTAGGGTATCAAACGGAATACTTGATGTGAGAGTAAAGTTCTTTGGAATAAATATGCCAGAAAATCTATAGCATAGTATACATATTATCACTGCAATATGAGACAAAAGCTCTATGCCCCAATACGTCATTAGATTTTTAAAAGGCACAAACAGATATATTGTAAATAAAAGTGCGTCAGCAGAAAGTGTGATGTAAAATGTATAATATTTTACTAACAATAATTTTAAAAACTTACCTTAATTTTTAAACTCACAATGACAGAATTATTTTGGTAACAGAGAAACAGAAGGTAATTTAATATGTAAAAGTAATATAAAATAAATGTTTAAGTAAATTCCTACTAAGGTCAAAACTCAAAAGTTTTATCTTTGTTTGCTTAATTCCATTTCGTTTGTTTATTTTATTCGTTTAGTTCGTTTTTAACTCTACAGCACTGCTTATTTATATTTTGTGGTAACCATGGCAACAGTTTAAAACTGGACAATACAGGTTTCGATGACTACCAGATGAGGAAAATATTCATATGTCTTTGAGAACCTCGTTTCTTGGTATTGGAAAGTTGAGTCAGTGCTAAACAATCTAATTCTCATAATTAATTTTTAACTATTTCTTGCTACGAAAAATAAATTCATTTTTAATAACCAACAGGTTTGTTTTTATGGGGAAAATAATAGCTTTCTTACCATACGCAATTAAATAAAACCGATTAGCTATTAAGTTATAGCAAAAATATAAATTTATATATGAAATCTAGAGTTTGATATTTGTTTGGTTTACTTCCAGTGAACTAACTTTTCACAAGTATCCCGGTAACAAAGGGCGTTTGTGTCGCGCAACAAAGGAAGAAGGAATTTGCTTCCTTGACAAATTACAGGATTCGTGGTACACAAATGTAAGACTTCAGGCGGGAAAAGTGTCCTTAACTACAGTCTATAAGTTGTGCTCCTAAAAACGTTTCGGCAAATTTTCATTGTATTATTTACTGGTTTAAGTGTAAGAAAATTTTACATAGTAATTACCTATTTTAAATAAATTTTAGAATAAAACTAATCTTAAATTTGTGTTGCATTTTATACTACTATGTTATAGTTGAAAAGAATCTATGATTAGAAATATAGTTTATATTATTTTTAAAAGCAACGATTCTACGATATCCAAATATTAAATCAATAAAATCACACCGTAGTCTGTAATTATTTAATTTATGGTCTACTAATTATATTCATCACAAAAAATATATAATGTAACTGAAAATAAATATTTTACTACTGCGCAGGTGAATTTTTGAGGCCTCATTGCTATTATGTTCCAATTATAGATAGTGTAAATCAACCTAATTTATTGGTTGAATTAATAGGATGTGATTTAGAGGAGAAATGAATAAAAAGAAAACCATAATCTCACATATATCGTATAGATATTGGTTATTTATTTACTTGAACCAATAAGATCGACTACTAAGATTCCTGCATATTTGGCAAACACCCTATTCAAGCAAGATAATGTATACCGGTATACATTAAGTTTCATCCGCTCTTTATTACTGTTTGTACTATTTTGGTACGCTGTGTTAACCTTGGGATAGAAGAACAGCCTAAATTATTCCTCCCCGGACGAACTAAGGACAGATAAGCTTAGTTTCATTGTGGTTGTCAACAAATGGAGTCAGATACTGAGCAAATTAACTAACGCATCTTGGAAAGTGTAAACATGGCTTCATCTGACATTGCAACGATTAATTATCGGCCAATAAATTCAACACTACCACAGTGTTGTGGCCAGCTAATTGAGTTTACTGAAGCGGGTACTCGTTAATGTTTACTAATCACCATGGTGTGAAAGGGCTGAACAATGCTCATTTCCTGTCAACAATACTATCATTTATTTTTGTTACTCTTAAAGCAGCTAAAAATTTATTTAAAAAAAAACTTTGTAAGCGGAACGTTTTACAGGTTTATAACGAATGCATTGTTTATAATTTTCCCTTAAGAAATTTAAACTATTACACAAGGTCTTTGAAAGAGTAAGACAAATTATAACGATAATAAAGTGAAAAAGATATAAAAACTTCTAAATGCATCCTGTTATAGAGTTAAACATCTACCGGCACAAGTATTGCTAACGTGTTTTTTGGATAATGGCTCTAGGAACCTTTACGAACAAACACCACGATTGGATTCTTTAGTTCTCTCATCCCAGTTACATCATGAACGAAATAAATGATCATGAGCAAAGATGAAATAGATATAAAAAATATGTTATTCACAAAGTTTAACCTTTCGGAATCATACACTGGAAAAATGAAGGAGGGGAAGATTAATATTGTTAGTTTGCCTTTAATTTGAGAAACCATAATAAAATTGGGCAAAGCATTAAGAAAAATACCATTAGAACTAGTTTATAAACGTCACATAACCACTGGCAAAGTTTTGTGTGACGCCAAAGATAATAATGTTTTAGAGAATCATTGAGCTTTTATAGTTTCCTGTGGGTATTGTATATTATCTTACTTTGACCAAACGAAAAAAAAACGTATTATTTAAAACAGAAAAGACCATCTGTTGTGTACAATTACCACAATAAGACCATTCATAACACTGATTTCCATCCATGCAAACAATTTGCACAGATGAAAAAGTACAAAACAAGATTTTTCCATTAGCCTAATCATGAAAATAGAGAAACGCTACAGGTTTGTAAAATCGGATGATAATCTGTATTCAACTGGGGTACGCAAATAAACCATTCTTGAATCGTGTTGGAAGAATGGTGAACAAATGTAAAGGAATGATAGCAGTTGCTTACATTAGTTGTGTGTCGATTGACATAGAAGTCGCGGCTCCGCTATATAACAATCGAAGCGGCTTCACCCTAAACTTATTCAAAAACTTGGTTTTGATAGTAATCATGAATGCACATAGTAGTACTAAATTCAAGTCTCTATATCCTGTTTTGAATTTTTTTTATAAAACCACATCTAAGAAACGTATATTTAGATTTTTTTACAAACACGCCCGAGAGCTTACATTTTCAAAGCTCATTGGCCCACTGGGTAGATATGACACAATATATGCCAAAAGATGTACACCCCTTGCCTACCGACTGTTCGTTTTCCCTCTCTAAGCTGTAAAAATTCAAAGGTCAGTCATTAATTAATCTAACTTATAAACTGGTTCACAGTTCTTTTACTGATGACTCAGAACCAGATCGAGGCTTGGAGTTAGGCCCAACGGAACTACTACGTTTCGTTTTGCTGCCATTTTAGTTTCGGTAGGCTACAGAAGAAGGCTTTCCGTCATAGCTAAAGAAACCACATATTTGTAAAGTTATACCCTTCCTTAGCCCCAGATTTCCCAGCCCCAAAGGGTTCCTGCATAATAACGGGTGTTTTCCGGCAGGTTTTATCCTATCAGATTCTTTCTTCCCTCAAAACATTTTGTATCCTGTACAGTTTTAGTTCATACTCTCCTGAAAATCTCCCAGTTACTTCAGTCATTGGTAGCTCTGACTAATAAACCGGCTCATATATTTGTTACTAATGAGTCACACGCTTACTTAGAGGGTAGCAGCTACCCTCAAAGACATACCTACATTTAGTTGTGCATGCCATTTCAGTTTCGGTAGGCTACAGAAGAAGGCTTTCCGTCACAGCTATAGAAACCACATATTTGTAAAGTTATACCTCTCCTTAGCCCCAGATTTCCCAGCCCCAAAGGATTCCTGCATAATAACGGGTGTTTTCCGGCAGGTTTTATCCTATCAGATTCTTTTTTCCCTCAGGAAATTTTTTATCCTGTACAGTTTTAGTTCATACTCTCCTGAAAATCTCCCAGTTACTTCAGTCATTGGTAGCTCTGACTAATAAACCGCTTCATATATTTGTTACTAATGACTCACACGCTTACTTAGAGGGTAGCAGCTACCCTCAACGGAATACCTACATTTAGTTGTGCATGCCATTTCAGTTTCGGTAGGCTACAGAAGAAGGCTTTCCGTCATAGCTATAGAAACCACATATTTGTAAAGTTATACCCCTCCTTAGCCCCAGATTTCCCAGCCCCAAATAATTCCTGCATAATAACGGGTGTTTTCCGGCAGGTTTTATCCTATCAGATTCTTTCTTCTCTCAAAACATTTTTTATCCTGTACAGTTTTAGTTCACAATCTCCTGAAATGCTCTCAGTTACTTCAGTCTTTAGTAGCTCTGACTAATAAACCGCTTCATAGTTTTGTTACTAATGACTCACACGCTTACTTAGAGGGTAGCAGCTACCCTCAACGAAATACCTACATTTAGTTTTGCAGCCACTTCAGTTTCGAGTAGGTTACAGAAGGAGTTCCTTCCACCACAGATTTACTAACTACATAGATGTAAGGTTATACCTCCCTTGTCCCCGGATATACCAGCCCGAAGGATTCCTGTATTGTAGCGGGTTATTTTCTGGCCGGTTTCTTTCTTGTCAGCTTCTATAACTCAAGACAATTTATTCTCATAATATATTAGGAAAGTAATTAACTCATTTGTTGCAAATGTAGAGTCTGAGTAACATTCCGACCGTTTAGATATTTAACCTGTGATCTGTATACTGTCAGTACTCTACTTCAATAAATATTGCTAAGAAACACACAACTACGAAGTGGTAAGAAACTAGTAATTGGATTATTTATAAATTCAGTTTAATTTTATCTTCAGATTATCTAAAGATCTTGTAATTACTTTAAAATAAATTCGTTCAACAATGCCTTTAATAATTTCTAACATTAAAAGTTTCTTTTTAATTCACGTGAAATTTATATTTAAATGCATACTAAGACTGCATTTTTCAATATCTACAAAAACTGGTGGTATTTTAATAAACTTATATCCAATTCCATCAAACTAATTTAAAAAAACATCCATTTTGTGGATCTGTTATAGGAACATCAGTATCGGTGGTTGTAGATAAACTTATAGAATGACAGTTAAGCACATTTGGCTATCATTTGTGTTATATTTCAATTAACAATGGTGCATGTGAGCCATAGTATTTTTAATAGCATAAAGATAAACATTTTCTTTCTTAGAAAATGATAAACAAAAACCAGTATATAGTGTACAGCCATCTTCTATTTAAATGAATATATTGTTTAAATAAAAATTATGTATTACACACACATATATATATATATATATATATATATATATATATATATATATATATATATAAATATCGCAGTATGTTTTCTTTAGTATTAATAAAGAACAAAAGTCTAAATACAAATACAAGAATTATAATTGAATTAACAATTCAAAGCTTTTCGTTGGCTAACAGTACCAACATTATCAGGAATATTAAACAATTCAAAAATTGTTTAATATTCCTGATGATGTTGGTACTGTTAGCCAACAAAAAACTTTGAATTGTTAATTCAATTATAATTTTTGTATTTGTATTTAGACTTTTGTTCTTTATTATATATATATATATATATATATATATATATATATATATATATATATATGGGCTTAAATATATCAAACAACTGGAAGAAGAGTTTGTAATATTGTCCATCACTTAAAGATAACATTTAAACTAGAAGAGGATAACTAGGACAAAAATATAGTACCATCGAAGTTCATATTCATTTCAGAAATAACGTTATATCTTCAATAATTATGACCGTAAATAATAAACTATTTTAATAAACAATTCTCTCTTATATTTATTTTGAATATCATTCTTCACTTTTTCCCAGTCCCCACTGACACGTGTCGGAGCAAATCCACCAGTCAGAACCTATTGTGAACAGTTAATATGAGTTCATAATACGTTCTGAATGATGGGGTTGCTCCGTTAAGCGTCAGTGGGGGTTGAGATAGTGCTAGGATTGTCAGGTAATTATAATATTCAAAACAAAACAAAATAACATAAATCCTAACGGAAAAGTAGAAAACTATCAAAATAAAGACAATTCCTTGTCGTGTATAGGTATGTTGTACGAGTATAATAAATAAATATATGAATATAAATATAAATAAATAATAATAAAAATATTATTATATTTGTTATTATTTATATAATAAAGCTATATATATATATTTTTTTTTTGATGAAATTGAATTCACAGGAGACATATTACATTTAGGCGGGAACACGCAAGTATATGTTTTATTCAAAGTTGTTGGTTAGTTTTCAAAATAAATGATGTCTTTAAACGACCAATTATATTCCATCATAGCGAGTTACCACCATCATCTGACCATATCACCACATTTAATATATATATATATATATATATATATATATATATATATATATATATATATAAATATAAATATATAAATATATATATATATATATATATATATATATATATATATATATATATATTATATATATGTGTGTGTGTATGTGTGTGTGTGTGTGTGTGTGTGTGTGTGACTGTCTTAAATGGTTTCTGTAAATTTCCTACAACGCTATGATGGAATATAATTGGTCGTTTAAAGACATCATTTATTTTGAAAACTAACCAACAACTTTGAATAAAACATATACTTGCGTGTTCCCGCCTAAATGTAATATATTTCCTGTGAATTCAATTTCATCAAAAAACCTATGTTTTTCCATACTTCACATTTACAGGCAACACCATACTTCACACGAACCATCGTGGGAATATGTTAAACAATCCCTTCAAATTTCATCAACTTAAGTTCAGCGGTTTAGGCGCCCTCACGATACATACATATATACATAGGTTTTTGAACGTCCTAAGCTTTTGGGGAGGATCTCTTTGGATGCATCTACTTCCCTTCAGATGGATCAACTTTACATGAACCGTGCTGGGAAAATGGTAAATGAAAACTCTCCAAACTCCATTTACTTCTGTTCAGCTTTTCAAACGTCCATACGATATAGCCTATACTTATACACCTATCCTATACGTACACACATTCATATATACCTCAGATATTTTTAAAACATTCTTAAATAATGTTAATAATTTCTTAAAATAATGTTAATAACGCTAGTATAGATATATATTTCAACATTAGACCTATGAAAGATTGTACACTGAACCTACCTAAGCCTCTGGGGCGGATCCTTGTAAAAGTTTCTACACCAAACATTAAAAGAAACTTCCTGGGAATATGTCAAACAATCCTGATAAATGTCATAAAATTCTGTTCAGCGGTTTAGACGTTCTTAACATACATACGTCCACACATACATACATACATACATAGGTTTTTAAACAATCTTTAGCCTCTTGGGCATAGCCCTGTTGATGGATCAACACCAAACCTCAAACGATCCATCCGTTTCGATATGTCAAACAATCCCTATAAATTTAATTAACTTCTGATCATGGATTTAGGCGTCTATAACACACATGCATACATACACACAAATATTTACTTTTATAAATATAGATGACATAATTGTGAATTAAACAAAAGAATAAATACTACCTCATTTGAAGCGTTGGGGAAATTTTAACAATAAAATGACCTTATGACTAATAAATACACATTAAATTTAAACACAATACCTAAACTATTTGTAACTTTTTACATCATGTACGAATTATGTACGCTAAAATCTTACTATTTCCTTCGATTTTATAATGAATACGTTTTTCCTGATTATGCTGTTATTATAAACCGGTGAAAACTTGTAAAGAATTAGGTAAATAATGCATATTGTATATATATATATATATATATATATATATATATATATATATATATATATTTCTACTAATAAATCAAATCACAAAGTGTAATATTGGTATAATAATGACTAATTTTTGGGAAAGTTATTTCATTCGATCTTGGAAATATAAACACAGTCCAGGGTATAATTTTCAATATGTTCTACTGAGCTACTGTTTATCTTCTTTTAAAGGTAGAAAATTCACAAATTGGTCTGTAAAGCAAAGGTCAAAAAAGTAATAAATTAGATAAAGGTTAGTGTAAGAAAAACAAGGAGAAAATGTCAGAGCAACCACCTTTGATCCAACAACGCCATGCATATTTTATTTTCGTTTAAAGCAAATTTATTATTTATAAATAAAAGTATTTCACTAATTTAATATAATTAACTCTGTTTATAAATCTGAATATTTAGATTTTTTTTTACATGTGCTTTTTTCGTTTCACCTGTTGTATTTTCAGAATATATTTGATTTCTTATCCAAGTAGTTAACTTGGTACATAAATAAAAATATATATAATGTACTCGTTCTTGTACATTTTGTTCAAAAAAATATTCTGTAATGAATTAGCAAAAAAAAATATCCTAAATTTATATATTTTACAAAAAAGTATACTTCAATTTTCGAATTTTCATTTACTTGTAAATATAGGAACAATTTTGTATGTTATGTAAAGTGAAATTTTATTTTTAGAAATACTAGTAATGTAATTTATTATCAAAGTTTTGGTGAATATTGAAAAATATTATATTTCACAATTCACTGATCAAAGTTTAAATTGTAGATTGAAATCTGATCTTCAAATCTGATCGTCAGTTAAATAAAAAACAAAAGTGTTATTTTTTCAAAAAAAACGTTATCTGAATAAAAAGTTACCCTTTCAATAAGCTCAATCAAAATAATCTAACCTGCATATTTGTTTTGACAGTTTTTTTGTATGCCAACTTTTTTGTTTTCGTTTTGAAAAATCTCTTTTAATATTCCTAATTACTTTTCACGTTTATGTCATATTTTAAATTTTAATATTTTTCTAGGACGTATTTATGTTTAATATTCTATTACCTTTAGTGTGCCTATTATACTGTTATGAATTTTATTACAATATTTAGGCATTTGTGACATTGATATGTTTCAACTTGTATGTGTGATTTATTATTTATTTATTGGAATATAAATATTTGCGTTTTAACAAATCAAACAGATGACCGTATGAACTGTGTATATTTAAACGTGGGAGATCTGTATCCATGGTCAGTTCAACTGTCCTGGAAGATACACTGGTGAAAGAAACTGCTATCTTTATGAGTCTTTAGAGCAAAAATACGTTTACAGAGTATGAAGCCTATTTAAGTTTTTAGTCTAGTCTGCAATTTATTGTTAATGCTAGGCGGAGAAACAAGAAGAAACTTGTAATCTCGAAAAATCCAGCACTAGGTGGGTATCCATATTGCAGGAGTTCCAGCTGGTTATTTCCTCACCTAATGTTGATCCACTTATTGTGAGAAGTAAAATTAAAATAATTTTATATATTTAAACTCTAAATTTAATTAGTTTAACGTAATTATTTATTGAAATTTCATTAAAATATTATCGTTATATAATGTGCAGTTTACTTATTTTATCTGTATCTTGGTGAAAGTGAAAAGTACTTTATACAACCAGTGAAAAGTAATGTAGGACTTTTAAATTATTAAACCTAATTTCTATTTTGTACATTAACATTTTGCACTCCTACTTAAAGCGTTTATTTACATGATTTATTACCAATATTATAAATAATTTTAATAATAACCAGGAGCTATTAATTAAAAACGTAGTTTCTATAGGATTAGTATAACACAAACTTATTAAAAATATCAGTTACTCACTCTATCTCTGTTTAGTTATTTTATAAACGGTTATTTATTAAAATTTTGTGTTCAGTTAGTTTTGAGGATATACATTTGTTCTATTTTCTTAAATTAAGTAATTATTTAATTTTCTCGTTAGTTACATTTTTATTTATTTTACCTGAACAATAGAGAAGCCTTGCTATTTTTATGGTAGATCTAATGACTAATGATAAGATATCAAATCGTACCTCTAAAAAATTTTGTTTTGTGTGTATATATATATATATATATATATATATATATATATATATATATATACATAAATGCTATTAAACTAATAGTCACTTGAATAAACAATAACTAATAATTAGGTCTATTAAACAATTAAAACGTCCCCAATACACTTATACTGTAAGCAATTTCCACAATTTCCACTCCTTTTTGCGTCAGGATGGACTTGCACAGATGAATTTAGGAAGATTATGCCCAGTCTTCCATTTTCCGCTCGAATCGCAAAGTGCTGAGGGTCACCTAACGACCACTTCAAGCCGGGCTAGTCAAGAGCCCATTACCTTGAATATTCCCTGGTAAGTGGATCCTATATTTAGGTTGGAATAAGTGATTTTTTCAAAATTTGTTTAAGCTACTATTTAAATTAATCTTTTTCAGGTTACAGTTGTGGTGACAAATTATGTGTTTTTAAAATATGGGTCCATTTACTTTTTTTAACATAACCGAATACACTTATTTCTATAGCCAATTTACTACCCAATTTTTAATTCATAATTTTAGTATATATAGTAAAATATTTTTTTTGTATTGAAAACAATTGGTAACTTCAACAAAGTCGTAATATAAATTTTGCAATAGTTTTTGGTTCTCGCAATGTATTGCTTTAACATATCATTTAATACTTATAAAACACCGAATGCATATGTTTACAAATAAATTTAGGATTTATTTCTATCAAAACAATTGTTTGTTGATTTACTTTACAGAGTCAGCTATATGACATAGAAAAATATCAAATCACAAATACATTTACATATATCATATTGCAACACTCTTAAAAATAAGGTGTTACATATAAATTCATTTATATATTTAATTTTTATTTAATAATTGTATCGTCCCAATATAAAAGAAAATTTTTGTTTCATTGGTGCACATTGTGAAGCTAGCGTAGGTAGTAAGCGCTCCTAGCGGGCGAAATAGAAAAATATCGTACGAGTTAGTAACTTAAAGGTAATTAACCACCTCACGCCATGGGACGTAAGCATGAGGCGTTACTTCTGAACCAATCTGAATATTCAAAATAATAAGTAAGGGTGGGAAATTTCAGTTAGCGCGTCCTTGCAACGACGTCACTTCTCAAAAAGTCTCCACACGAGACGGAAGTGATGGCATTTTCGGACGTAACCTAGAAATTTACAAGCTTCCAGTATTCAAAATTTAAGATGTCAAGGCCGGTATCAAACTCTATAAACACAACTAAAGAAGAAGTCAGAAGCGATTATTTATGTATATCAAATATGTGTGTGTAGTTATTAGTGTACGAAATCCATGGGCAATGTTTAGTGATATGTGTTAAAGTGTTTTGCAAGTAATGTGCACAACCAGGTACGTTTTAGATAATAATAAAGAAAATGTATTTTAAAGTTAACTAAGTTGAATTTTAATTGATAAAGGATTAACACATGAATAGTAGAATATTCATTTCAAACTTAAATTGGAAAACTTAAGTTACTATCTTCTTGATAAATAAAAAATTTAAAAGATTAATAAGTAATTGAAATGTATGGAATAATTAGCAGTAATTAAAAGATAATTACTCGACACATTGGTGTCTTTTGTTCTATTATAATTTGTGATTGATAATAAATTGTATAACGTTGTATTTTAAAACTTCCAATTTTTATTTCACAAGTAACCTAGTTCTAGCTTCAAGATAGAAGACCGTCATAGACAGACAGTAATTGCCTGAGTTATGACGTTAGAACTAGATCCTAGGGTAAGTAAATAATTAATTTGTTAATTAGTAATTAACACACATTTTTAATAAAGGTAAAACTTACCCAAGGAAAAAGGGCTTGACTCGTTAAAATATGTATATATATATATATATATATATATATATATATATATATATATATATATATATATATATATATATATATATATATATAGAGAGAGAGAGAGAGAGAGAGAGAGAGAGAGAGAAGAGAGAGAGAAAGAGAGAGAGAGAGAGTGAGAGAGAGAAGTTAGGCATGTGTATAAACCATAGTAGACAATTACATAGGTAAAAAAACTACCTGTTAGGGCGGTACGCTGACAGTATCGCTTAAATAAACTGTGTATTGTTATCGTAGTTGATTTATTAAATAAAATATTAAAACCCACAAATACTTAACAGTATGTAAATTTGTAACGAATTTTGCCCTTTTTAATTAAATCTTCTCCTTAGGCATTTTTTTTGTTAATGACCAATTTACATATTTCTTCATTAGGCTCCTTAGCACTTGAATTCACATTAATCGTGAAAACACCTTAACTGTTGAACAATATTATTTATCAACTTCAAATGTATACATTCTATAAATGAATGTGTTATTCCTCTCTTGTATGAATCTTCTCTTGTATGAAATAAACAATTTTACAATCACAAACTTCGCCACACCTATAGTGTACTATTAGTTATTAGAAAGGACGAAGAAATAAATTTATGTATTATATAGAAGTATATTTTGTTTTCAACCCATTACTTCATCCACTCTGATAAAAACAGTAAAAAATTCAATTTTACGTAAGCCTAACTATTTAAACGTAACTACATTAATACAATAATACCTTTACATATGCTCAAGCCACATAAAAACACAACAAACATACACAATCGCACTCTCTCTCTTTCTCTTTCTCTCTCTCTCTCTCTCTCTCTCTCTCTCTTTCTCTCTCTGTCTCTCTGACACTCTCTTCCACCTATCGACCTATATATTTAGTCAAAACGTTTCACTTAAAGTGTTTCTCCTACAAGTTTAATTATATCAACAAAACAACTTGAGGCTCTATAAATTTTAATTTTAAAATGTTTATTTTTCTCTCCTGAAAAATTACTCTCGCAATAAATAGTAAACGGACAATATTGCCGTAAACGTATTTATCATCTGTGTACCCTAATACGTCGCATAATACTTCGCCTTAAGAAACATTGACATTATTTTTACGCATGTTATTTTGACATTATTTTAAGAAATAAAATAAAGGAAAGTGTATTTAATTCTTTACTAATACAAGCAAAATTTTAGTGACTTCCAAAAACTATAATTTTTCCAAAATCCCAATTAAAACTAAAAATAATAACTTAGTTATTTTACCGACTAACATTAGGAATGACGTGTTTAACAATGTAGTAAAATTATGTAACTGCAACTAGTAATAATGTGAGATACATTCTTATTTAAAATATACATAGATCTGGGCTTAGGAATGTTTCAGTAAGTTTAGTAAGAGAAAGAGAATAGATCATCCAATAAAATATTATGAGTGGCGTGTTTATTGAAAAAATCTGAAAAACATTTTACGAAACAATAGATTTCAAAGATAGAACTAGTTAGTTTAATAGTCTAATGAGCCACACTGTGTAACAGAATCTAAACGGCCACTCAAATACAGATATACAAGCCTAAAAATACTATGTGTACGTAAAAGGAAAATACAACATTAATTAACATATAAAACGGAGGAGTAATATGGAATGTTTGCCGGATTTATGGGCATGCGGAATAATTGCGTTACGCTAATGAGAATATTTCTCAACAAGTGCTCCCATGAGATGTTGAGCAGTGAACGCAGATTGCCAACTTCACGTACGAAAATATTCCCCACGCTGCATTTCAAACGTAGTTTAGTTTAATCAGACGGTGTGTGTTAAAAACAATGTTTGAAGAAGGAAAAGTGGGATAAAAAATTTCATGATTTTTTAAAGTTTTAAAATTTTCTTTGAGCGAATCAATATTTACATTTTTGTTATAAAATCTAAGGGAAATTATTTATATCTAAAATATGCTGTTTTGAAGCTCTGTTTACTGAAATATAATACATCAGAACGTATGGAATCGAAACGTTTGTTACTCATTACCTTAAAGGGCGAATATATATATATATATATATATATATATATATATATATATATATATATATTAAATATAGTGATATGTTTCTTGTAATATAGTTAATAAATTAAAAATATTTTATAAACATGAATACTTTTAATGAATATATTTATTGAAAGCTTTTCGTCGATAAAATAGTACCAGCATCTTCGGGAAAATAATTATCTAATAAAATATTTTTATAAAATTAAATCATATGTTCTACAAATGACCATATATTTATAGGTATTGCACTTTATGTAATTTTTTCTATAACATCAATGACCTTATAAATAGTCTGGTGCGTTGATCTCACTTAAATTTGTTCATCAATTAATTTGTCTTTAACTTTATGCTTATTAATTTCCAATGTTTCAAATATATTCATTTTTAAACCTTTATTTAATTCTTTTATTAATTTCATATTTTCTATTTCCTGAAACTCGTGTCCATTATTAATACAATGCGTAGCTAAATTTGATTTGTATATGTTTGGTTTGATATAAGCGTTTAAATGTTCTTTGTATCTTTCTTTTAATTTCTTTTTTGTTTGTCCTACATATAATTGATTACAAGTTTGACATTTTATATTATATACTCCATTTCTTTCGTGCATATTATTTTGATTTTTGTTGTTGTTTATTAAATTTTTAATTTTATTATCAGTTTTATATGTAATTTGTAAATTTGTTTTTTTAAATAATCTTATATATATATATATATATATATATATATATATATATATATATATATATATGTATATATATATATATTTATATATATATATATATATATATATACATACATATATGTACACACACACACACACACACACATATATATATGTATGTATGTATTATATAATAACATAAACCTAAGAGACACATATTATCATTATTGAAAATAATAGGAATCTGTAGAAATATTAAGAAAGGAGTGACCAAGCATAATATACTATTACGGACAAAGAGGTTTTAACAGTTGTTCTATTTCGGGGTAGTCATAAAAAACCTGTGCTATGGGAAACCTATTGACCAAAGTAGGGTCTACGTATATTAGGATTTAAGTATATCAAGTGACCAAGGATAACATGGGAAAGTAACAGTGTAAAACACGGGAAACTATTGTAAAAAGCGTAAGAACCACCGAAATAACTGTAATACGTAAGAGGGACATAATGTTCTGGTTCTTTAAGAACCTAGATCATAGATTAAAAGGATACGTCTCTGGGGAACGTCAGAAGAGTGCTGACGTAGCACGGAGTTGCTGACGGATGGTCAAAGATGTAAGCAATGTTTTAAAAACAGTAAATTTGTTGAGAAGATTTAAGGGAATTGTTAGTTATTTTAGTGTACAAATTTAAAAATGTGACGAGAATGATTATGGCATATATTAAAGACACTAGGGTAGTAATTGATTATGTGAAAAAGTGCAGTGAAGCAGTTAACGCAACTGTCTGGTTTTTAGGAACTCAACAATAAGTACAGTCTTTCTTACATTCGATTTAGGCAACATAGATTTATAAATTAGTAAAATCAGAAAAAAAGAAATATTATTGTGTTTGTGATAGTAATCTAGTTATTTTTCACCACTTTCTAATTATTAGAAGATCCCGTAATAACGACCCGAGAGTAAGAGCAATTTTACACTGTAATTATTAAACTTTATTTTATTAAAATCCTAAAGCCTCAAGAGTCCTTCTTTTAGTAAATATATTTTGATACAGAAAATATAAGCCGAAAATATCTGTATGCATCTGCAGTAAAATTTCCTGACCCAAACTAAATCATTCCCTAAACAATGATGAATTATTCGACACACGTCCTGTGTGCACCTAAATACATCAACGGTGTTGAATATAGAACGAGTCGTTTATAACTGATTGCTTACATTTTTATATCGCTTTATATTTTAAATATAAAAATATTGCTCTCAGATTTTAAAAAGATTGTACACTGTTCAATAATTTTTAAATTGCATTATTATTTAGTTTTGTTGTATTTTTTTTTATTCCCGTATTTAGGTTGCCAGTTTTTTATATTCTCAAACCTTCTATATAACTAATTACTTCTTTTCCAATGTCTAATCACCTTTCCCATTTATTATTTATTATTGAATGTGTTTCATGCTTTTGAAAATTGTTAAATTTCTATTTTATTCGAAAGGAGAACTATAACAGTTCTGCCAAAACATAAGCAACAGAGTTACATTGTTTTTCTTTTTTGCTTGCCTTATGCGTTGAATCATTGATAACTTTACAAACTTGAAGGCATGTCTCAAATCAGGAATAAGAACCGAGAAATATCAAGGTCAGACTATCTTGCATGTCTCATGTATGTCTCTGTACTTACATTTTAAATTTTCTAAAATCTTTTTTATGTTTTTAACAAAAGACATTTCTTGAAATTTTCTTTAAATTTCATGTTGGCAAATCGTTTAAGTCTTTCTTCCCTTTTCGTCACCTATTGAGTTCTCAAGTAAAAATGAAATTTTTATTTGAGTTATTCCGCTATTTCCAACCCAAATATTTGAACATATTTAATTACAAACCCTTGCTTGTCACAATTACGAAATTCATAATAATATTTTTACAACAGTTGGGAAAACGTGTTAAACAATTGTTAATAATTCAATTTATTTAAAAACTTTTAAAGACTTACTGAGTAGATGTATCTAAGAATGTGTCTGAACGGTATAGTTGCAGTGCACTTGAATATTCGCCTGAAGCTGGGTTCGATCTCTGTTAGCACAAACAAAAAAAATCATATACTTCACTATATCGCAAAAAACGAGTATCTATGATTAACAGGATAATAATTAAGGTTGAAGCACAGCTGTGGACTACAATAGCCTCCTTACACACTGTATGTTCCAATATTTAATGCGTCTAATAAGTTATGATAAGAAACCATGCAATTGATATCGGAATATTTAGCTTACCGTGTTTCAATGGTTAGTTTCTTTTAATTTAATGAACATATAATCTTTGACATGCTACGTTGTATGAACTGATATTCTGGAGTAGACCTAGTAGGGTTAAACTGTCTCTCTGCTGGTAGTTCCCTGTATTGTTCTGAAACATTGACTAAGCTAAAGTTTGCATTGTAATATATACTAATTAACGTTTGTCATTAACTCGGTTCATGTTAATATTAATTATTATGTGTTATGTGGTACACTAGCGTCGTCGCATTATCCAATATTTATGTTATAGATGTACCTGAAAGCACAATGAAAATTAACGGAGTTTGGAAATGACCATATTATATTCCATGTAGGTGATTTTCCAAACTAACAACGACTTTCAATCTTTTCTTTCTCTTCTAAAGTATAAAATAATAATCTTAGAATCTCAAGTATAAATATTTAAAAAAAATCAAAACTTGATATATTACAAAAACAGTTGTCTAAATGTTTTGCTTTTGTATTTTTATTAATTTAATTTCCATAGTAAATTTTATTAATCAAATTATTCATGTCATAATGTGTCACGCAGACTGTCTATTACCTGACATCTATTCATCGGAAAATACTAAAATTTGTTTAAAACCATCTACCACCTATAATAAAATTTCTGGGTAACATTCCAATATGTATAAAATACCTTGAATTATAATAGGTTGTATTACATATTCTTTTTGGTTAGTTTATTTCATATAAACATGTTTCTTCCAAAATCTCATAAAACATAACATTATAATTGTATAAATACTTTCTACTTTTATTTGCAAGCTATAAATTTATTTCAAAATCGACATATAAAGTTACAAATAATTAATATTCGAGCTGGCTTGTTAGTGAAAGTTATAATTAAAGAATAAAAATATGGTATAACTCACAAATATACAATTTTTTAAAATTTCAAACGCGTTTCAACGACTAATTTGTCGTCATCCTCTGTGAAGATACACAAATGAAATTAACTAATATATATATATATATATATATATATATATATATATATATATATATATATATATATATATATTAAACTTAACCTATAAAGTTCTAGCAAAAGTAAAAGTTTGTTTTTACTTTTGCTAAAACTTTATAGGTTATGTTTAAAATATATATATATATTTTAGTTAATTTCATTTGTGTATCTTCACTGAGGATTACGACAAATTAGTCGTTGAAACGCGTTTGAAACAAAAAAAAAATTGTATATTTGTGAGTTGTACCATATTTTTATTCTTTAATTAAAGTTACGTTTACTCCTTAGGAACTCTTAGGTTTTAGGACGAACAATGATTACTATATTCTAAATATTTTGTAGTAATATCATTGAATTTACATGCAAACTAATAGCAAAATGTTTTTATACAGCTCACCGAATACATTGATAAAATAAACAAAGGTTATACCTATTCTACTTACCCGCAGAGAACATTACGTGCTTTGTCGTTCCACAATAGTTTTGTGGTTATGCTGATTCATCGCATATGCTGAATAGATTTTACATCAATGTGGCTGCTCTAGTCAAAGTGATTGAATATGTTCTGTTGTCATAATGGACTTAATAGATACAGATTGCTGACGACAAAAAAACTTATATATCAATTTTACTACCATTACCTATAAAATATTTTTGAAAGCAAGGTGAAGATTTTTTGAAATTTTTCAAACCTCTGTTTTTTTAATTTCGATATATATATATATATATATATATATATATATATATATATATATATATATATTGAGAGAGAGAGAGAGATGAGGAAAGAGAAAGAGAGAGAGAGTAAGGACAGTTATACTCGTATATTTTTGACAAATACAGATTATTTTTAAAATAAATTCTTGATATTACTACTGATATCAACCGTTCCAATATAAACTGTCTGTAAATGCCATACGAATCATAAGACATTTCTTTAAAAATATAACTTTTTTTCAAAATGACAACGTACCGTTTATGAAAGACATTAAACACATACAATGCAATCAATTCAAATGTAACAATCCCTTAGTGTAGATAGTTATAAAATAAAGATTTCACAGTATATTGTGAACGAAGCAATGAATAAAGAAATGAAAATGTCATCGTTTGAATAATTTTTTTTTAGTAACATATCATAATGCGCTTGCAGGCAGTTAAGAAGATTACTTGTATAGTATAGCGGTATCAATCTCTTACCATGTAGGTATTATGATGAATAAATTGAAAATAGCTGCACACTATATAGGTTATTCCGTATAGATAAAGATTTCGTTCTGGAATTGTTTAGTATAAAGTTCATCCCTAGTTAAAGCATTAGCGAAACCATTTGCAGTTGGTTACTGAGAGCTTTCCAAGGTGTAAATACGATACTTACCAAAGGCCCAGACTGAAAGAACGTATAATACATGTAAATGTGTGTGTGTGGGAGGGTGTGTCGAATGTGTGTGTGTGTACGTGCGTGTTTGTGTATGTGTTTGTGTGCGATTGCGCGAGCGTGCGCGTGTGTGTGCATTTATTATTATACAACCTATAACAAGAAAAACAATATCATAATTTCTAAATATCTAAAAATCATTTTCATTATGTTACATGCACAATAAAAATGCTTGTAGACAGGTAACTTTATCTAAATGCCTAAATGTTTGGAGAAACAAGTTTACAGCCACTTTTAAAGTTAACTATTGCCCTTTGTTAAATATATTAATATAAATGTGGAATTTATTGTGTAAAATATTTATCACATGCCAATAACTAATTATTCTAGCATTTATTATTAAGACGTATAAATAAAATTTGAATACATAATAAATACGAGAATATAGTATAGATTATGTAGTTTAAATTTGTAATAAAAACCAATTAAAAAATAAAAAAACATAAGTGACTATTATATCATAATGAAAAATGTATGCTTTGTTCGGCTATATTTTAAGTCAAAGTCATAACCTATAAAACATTAACACAAAAACAAACGCATAAATATGATCTCTGGTTTTTATTGTCCTATTAAAACATTCAGATTTATCCATAATCACTTCATCAGGAAAATATACAGTTGTTAGTAACCTGTAAGTATTCGGACGCAAGTAAAGAGTTTATAGTTTGTTGAAAAAGGGATACAGATATAAAAGAAGAAAGATAACACACAATGTCTCGGGAAAAAAAACAAGAAACCGAAATAAGTCGTAATTAGTACGTAATAAGTTCAAATTCAATATTACTTATATATATATATATATATATATATATATATATATATATATATATATATATATATATATATTAAAACAACACAGGTTATTCAAATACAAGAATATTTATTATTTTATATCCAAAGCTTTTCGTTGGCAAACAGTACCAACATCATCAGGAATGAAAATTAATTTTCATTCCTGATGATGTTGGTACTGTTTGCCAACGAAAAGCTTTGGATATAAAATAATAAATATTCTTGTATTTGAATAACCTGTGTTGTTTAAAATTATTAAACAAGAAAACGTATTATATATATATATATATATATATATATATATATATATATATATATATATATATATATATATTAAACGTTACTTAGATATAATATCTGTACACACACACACACACACACATATATATATATATATATATATATATATATATATATATATATATATAAAAAAAAAAAATGGATATAAAATAATAAATATTCTTGTATTTGAATAACCTGTGTTGTTTTAAATTATTAAACAAGAAAACGTATTTTATATTTATATATATATATATATATATATATATATATATATTTAAAACAACATAGGTTATACAAATACAATAATATTTATTATTTTATATTCAAATCTTTTCGTAGGTAAACAGCACCAACATCATCAGGAATGAAAATTACAATAATGTAAACTATCATTATTACAATAGCTTACATTTTTGTAATTTTCATTACTGATGATGTTGGTACGGTTTACCAACGAAAAGCTTTGAATATAAATTACTAACTATTATTGTATTTGAATAACCTATGTTGTTTTAAATTAATAAACAAGAAAACGTATTTTATATATATATATATATATATATATATATATATATTTATTTATTTAAGAGAGAAAGAGAGTTAGAGAATAGGAGGGAGAAAGAGAGAGAGATGACTTTAGGGGACTTAATGGGCAGGATGATACTCGGGCACAAGTCCTAAGATTTATGTTATTAGTACAACGGTTTCGCTTACAAGTAAGAAGTATCTAACCTGGCGTTTGCAAAATGCATTACATTCAAATACATCGTTCTGAATTGTTTACTGAAAGTAATTAACTATATCATAATCTAAATCAATTTAGAAATAATAATTATCTACACAAATGATTATACAACTGATGTCATACACTAGTAGCCAAGTTAATATCTCAATTACAAAACAGGATGGTATTTACAATAATGCGAAAGAATTTCTTTAAATAAGTGTACTTCTAATGAATCCATTAAAATGTCTCCAAGAGTCACTTCTAACTCGCATTGTTCTTTTTGTTTCAAAGTAACTGCCACAAATCTTCTGTCATATTTGTGAAAAAAAGCCTCTCCTATTTAATGATTTTGCTATAAACATACACATTATCATGTCTCTCACAAGTCATTCCAGTTTTGTCTCTGTTTCTCGGCAAAGCCAGTCAACTCAACTACTACCAACGTATACATTATACTTTACATTCATTGGTAGTTTAGTTTGGTTACTAGTTAACATATTTCTCTGAAATTTTTCTAGATTTTTTAAATTATTTCCCAAAAATGATTTCAAAAACTTTATATTTAATTTCTTTTCTTTGTGTACAGTATAAATAGCCAACTTCACTAGTGTATCCCAATATTTTCATAATTCTATTTGAGAGAGAGAAAGAGAGAGAGAGAGAGAGAAAGAGGAGACCTCATTGACAGGATGATACATTCGTAAAATGCTTTGTTAAGAATGTATTTGTTGAATTGTGTTGCTAACACCTCCTAACCATAAAGTCCAAGCTAACATTAGGTCACCCACCCTAATCTTTCCTTACTCCACCTAACCTAAATACAACCAAAAAAGGTGATTAATGATTAAAAAAATTTCTTTTAATTTATTTAATTTTTTAATGTTTATTGTGTTACTGATTTATTATTTACAAAATAAATTTTGTTTGTTATAAATTTTTCATTTTATCAACATTTAACAAAAATGCATCAATGCAGCATACTTAAAATTAAATTCATAATTATTTAAATTGCTAAACAAAAATAAAAAATAAAAAATCAGATATTTAAAACTATTTTAATTCTGAAATATTATTAGTTAAATAGACCTAATTCTTTATTTTAAAATAGAATCTTGTAAAACGTACTACAGAACACGATTTATGACATTTTTTCTGTTTCATATTAGATAGATACAAACTTTTGAATAATAATGTATATAATATAATTACGGTTTCGCAATAAGGGCTTCTAAATACCGTTTCGTGTCTCAGAGATATCTTTCGGTAGTCAGGAAAAACAAGTTTTATTAAAGTTATCATTGAATATTATTTTTGTTTAAATACTCTAGATAAGCTCGGGCAGCAATTTTATATCTAGAATATTAAAGCAGAACTATATGCAGTGACGTTTTTAACCATCTGCTTATCGTGAGTCTTGACAAGGAATTTGTCAGATTCCCGAAACGCTTGCATCACTTTTACCAGACAGACTGTAAAGTTAAGGGAATTTAATTTCTATTGCAACATTGGCTACACTGTCGGGCAACTTAATGCGGTTTCAGCACTTGTAGCTAAACGACAGTGACTAATGATGGTCACTCTAACACTAGACACTAGTGACGGACAGGTCATTTACTGGACACCTGAAACGAAGCGGGGTTTAGTGCAAATAACTTATAACTCACATTCTGTGTTCAGTCGCAAACTTTAGGTTTATATTTCTCTCTCAGGTGAACGTAATTGATTTCTCACAACAATATTTAAATATACGTGTTGAAAGTTTGAGCATTTATATAGTGTTAAAAAAACTATAACTGAGGAAATTGAATTTTAAAAATATTTATATAAATTTAAAATTTATTATGTACATACAATTTTAAAAACAACAACATTAAGCCCCATAATGACTCATAAAATCCTACAAAGCCCCATAACGTTTTTTTATTCTGTAGCCAAAACGTATATAAGAAAATAAATTTGGACAAATAATTTTCAAATTTAACCAGGAAATATATATTATTTGGTTTACTTGGAAAACAAATCCATAAATATAAATAGTGATTTTAAATTGATAGTACCCTAATAAGTTGACTAAATTTATGTATAATAAAAAGGTAATAACCAAATAGTAAAACAATCAAGTTTTTATATGTTAACCTTGGTAACTTTTAGATCTCAGTTGTCTCTAAGGATTAGTTTTCTACTACATAATGAAGCTACAATATAAATAAATAAATAAATATATATATATATATATATATATATATATAACAAATCCTTGTATATAGGATAAATCCAAATATATATATATATATATATAGATTTTTTGGACTAGGAGACTGACAGACTTACCTTGGTAAGAGTCCACTCTGTAGTCTTGAAATAGTAACACATAAAGGCACTTAAACAATAATCATTGTTTAAGTGCCTTTATGTGTTACTATTTCAAGACTACAGAGTGGACTCTTACCAAGGTAAGTCTGTCAGTCTCCTAGTCCAAAAAATCTAAATAATCTTTACCAACCAAAACTAACCTAAAAATATATATATATATATATATATATATATATATATATATATATATATATATAACAGGATTATGCTGTAAGACAAATTACTGAAGACTCACAAAGAAATAATTTCATTATTTCTTACACTTCCAGAACAGTCTTTGTCGTCAATTCTCAGACATTAGCCTTCATTTATAATAATTTTCTAATTTAGCTACAGAATTACTTTCTTCTTAAGAAAAACTTTACAAATTCAAGTTACTTGACATGGACTTTGAAACTGATGGCACACAATCGCAAACAATCATTTTTGGTGTTTTAATTATTTAACATTAAAGTTAAATTAAAGTTAGAGTGTTGGATTTTTCATTTTAAATAGATATTTGTTTTCCTAGAGTTTGATGAAATTATTTATAAGAAGTTCAAGTACCATAAGTTTAAATACTACAAAGTACATTTTCTGTTTATGTAAAATAAATAATTTTAGTATATATATATATATATATATATATATATATATATATATATATATATATATATATATATATATATATATATATATATATATATATATGCTTATACGTATTCCTTTACGGTTGGAAAAATATGATGAATAGTTACTATCTGGAGTACATTCGTTCATTCTGCAGTCCATAAATTCGCAGTTCCGAAGTTTCGCTAGAATCTCATCCAGGATTGACGAGGTGAACCCAACAACAGTAGAAGAGCGAGTCTTCTACTGTTGTTGGGTTCACCTCGTCAATGTTGGATGAGATTCTAGCGAAACGTCGCAACAGCGAATTTATGAACTGCAGAATGAACGGATGTACTGCAGATAGTAAATATTAAACTTATATATATATATATGTATATATATATATATATATATATATATATATATATATATATATATGTATGTGTGTGTGTGTGTGTGTGTGTATTACATACAAATACAATTTCATATACATAAGAAGGCAATTTCATATACAGAATCTATGCAATTATACATCCATACGAAATAGAGAAAGGCAGATTAGTAGTGAATGTGAAAAGTAGAGAGGGCAGATGTATCGACAATATTATGCAAAGAATTTCACAAGCAGAAATTTTGCAACGTCCCTCCCGCGCTCCGCTTCGGTTTGGTTGGTTTTGTTTTTGGCACATATTTATTATATATTTATATATCTGCTGCTCACACCGTTTTGTGTACCGTGTTAAGATCCCTAAATTTGTCTTGTGTTCCCGCGTAATGTACCACGCCCAAATGCAAGCCTATTGCCGCTGACTTCTACCTTAACGTTTCTATGACCTCCCCTACGTTGGCTGGCAGGTTTGTTGGGTCTGTATTTAGTCACACATGTCAGTAAAATAGTCAGATGGAAAGAAACAACATTTATATAAACACAAAATTTTCAAAGAATTTTACCACCTCATGAGATCTGCAGGCACAGCAAGGGGACGTGCAAAAATGATCATATTTAAGATACCTATTTTAAAAGGCTCCTGTGTCCTTTAAACATGATCTGCCAGTAGACATCGTCTCTGGGCTTCAATACAAAAAACCAAATAATTTTTAGAATAGCTCAATAAAATTGTTCTCAGGAGAGAACTCGTTTGACATAACATTAGGTTCTGAATTTTATATATTTATTAATTATTGAAATTTAATTAAAACTGTACTCTTGTTTTATAATCATCATATCAGTTGGAAAAAACTAAAAGGTTTTAATGGTTGTTCAACACAGGATAAATTCAAATACTGTAAGTTTTTATAATGCATTTAATTACTGATTTAAACTAAACTAATTTTCTTTTCAAATAAAAGATATTTTGATCTCTCTTTATCTGCACAAATTATTAATTAAAAGTCCGTTAATTTTCACATTTTTAAAACCTACATTTCATATATAATTCATTAATTACATTTACATATCTTTAAAAAAAATATATTTCAAAATTTAACCTAATAAAATATTTTATCTGCTTATTTCATGATTGAATTGGTAAATTCACATTTTATGATAAATAATTTTAAAATATATACGATTCAATAAATCTGGTCTTCTTGAAAATGATTGGCTTATGGCCAAAACCACTTAGTAAATTTAATATTTATTATTTCATTAATTTTGTTATACCAATTAATTTTATTACTTTTAAGATTTATTTAATTATTCAACATAGAATGAAGTCATTGTTTAGGTTTTATTGGTAATTTGAATTTAATAAATTTAACTGACTAAATTTGACGTTAATTCGTATAAAATAGAGAAAATGACTTGCCAAGGATTACCCTGCCGGTCCTGGAGTCCTCTCGACTGGATTCCCTGGTCCCTGGACATCGGAAGTTGCCATCCCTATTCAGTCGATGGAAGTCTTTCTCCATTCCCTCGTTCTGGAGGCTGAGTCTGGAGCCCTCTTCCATGGATGGAAGTAGACGGCAGGAACGTGGCTATTTTGGTCCTATCTGACCGGGTGATGATTCTAGGCGCGATCCGACATAGCGGCCGTTAGCTATTACAAATATTTTCAAAAAAAATTTTTCAGACTGACTTACAGGTCCTTAAGTTCCTGTATTTATTGCGGCTGTGTCACCCTTCCCCTCCCCTCTCAGCTCGTCGCTATCTCCGTGCTTGTTTCTTGTACGGGCGGGTTGGACAACGTATTAGTTTTAACCTGCATAATTTTGTTATCTGTTTTAGAACACTGAAAAATGTCTATTGTTTTTAAATGGCTGTAACATTTTTCTTATTTGAGTTTTTTAAATTCTGTTTTCACTACAGTTTATTATGGATTTTTCTGGTCATTTCAAAATGTCGATGATAGTTCTACGTGGCCTAGTTCTCAAGTTAGCATTTTTCAGCACTTCGAAATTTTTCACTTCACTCTCGTTTGTCAAATTTAGTTAGTTATTACAATTTCATGCTATCATAATTTTTAATTTGTCTTAATAATACTTATTCAAAATTTTACTGACTTCTTGACTCTTTACTATGTTTATTATACCATAAATTAAAACCTTATTATTTAAATATTAAAATTGTTATTTAAAAAATAAGACATTATTAATTTCCTAATTGAAACGTTAATTCAGACCGTTTCAGTGTGTGTGTGTGTGTGTGTGTGTGTGTGTGTGTGTGTGTGTGTGTGTGTGTGTGTGTGTGTGTGTGTGTGTGTGTGTGTTACATACAAATACAATTTCATATACATAAGAAGGTTAAGAATGTAGTTATTATATATCCATACGAAATAGAGAAAGACAGATATTAGGGAATATTAAAGGTAGAGAGGGCAGATATATTTGTACAGCAATCAATCGACAATACTATGCAAAGAATTTCACAAGCAGAAATGTTGTATTACACTGTCTTCCATGTTGTCATTACACATTTCTTACATTACATAAACGTTCTTAGGTAACATTTATGTGGATCATCCCCTTGCTTTGACATGAGTTGTTAAACTGAGTACCGTCGCCTTTTTTGTAGATATTTTTTTTCATTAATATAATAAATTAACGAATGCAAGCGGTATTGTTTTTCTTACCTTGCATTTTTTTATTAGACACTGTATTTTTCGTACCTGTTGTAAAAATTATTTTTCTCCTTGCGAACTATTGTAAACTTTTTGATTGATGCTAAACCTACATATATTTATTTCAACCACTGATGTATATGTATTGACAATTTGCGTGCACTCGTACATTTTTCTACATTCAACAATATTTATTCTTGCCTGTAAGTTTACGGTAAGCTACGTTTATTTAGGAGTATTTTGTAAATGGTTTAATTGAAATGTTTTATTTCGAAAAACATATTCAGCTGTAGTCCAGACATATAATAATCAATTATAGTTTGATATCAGTTTTTTATATTTTACTTTTATTTTCTTAAGTAATAATACAACGGGTGTCTGTGTAAAACAGATCACACCTAAACTATCTTAAAGACTACATTTAAACTATTGTTTAACGTCTGTAACACATATCAGACGCGAAAACGTTTGGAAGTTCTGTTTACTTAATGTTCTGTGGTTGAATGATTTCGCAGTGTTTACTGTCTTAATTGAACAACTTTATTGCAAGTAATATCTTCAGATATGTTATTTGAAATAATACGCATATAAAAATGAAAAATAAGGTTTCTTATATGTCTTGCAATAAAAAACCTAATATAATAAATATTAAAATATTTTCTCGGAATAAAATGTGAAAAAAGTATAAATATATATGAGAATTCATACAGAAAAATGATTTTATATCATATTGCCTAAAATTCTACTTTAATTTATATAATAACTTATTACAAAATGAAATACTGTTAAAACCTGACATTGAAAGAAACGCAAGAGGCGAGAATATAGATCGAGATAACAATAAAAGACCTCAGGCAGCAAGAAACACAGTATCGTTGGTCCTTCTTTATCCTTTCTGTGGATGTTGTGAGAACTGACTGAGAGGAAGTCAAGAAATGTAATATCCGGCGTAAAAGAAATATCAGTCTGAAGCTGATATTGAAAACGTGCAGCACCCTTTTGTTTTATTTCTTCAACTTCATAAGCGTTTGTCGTGGGAAAATGTTTAAAGATAATTTATTTTACAAAATTCTATATTTTATTTTGTACACTTATATAGGATATTTATGCTTGTTAATATAAATTGGAAAAATAAACAATTCAGGTATATGTTACTTAATTAAGAATATAATAAATTAAAGATAATTTGATTTACAAAATTCTAATGTTTATCTATTTTACTTTTATAGGAAATTCATGTTTGTTAATATAATTTGGAAAAATAATCAATTTAGGTACAAGTTATTTACTTAAGAACATAGTTGAACATAAAACGTAGAACGGATTGTTCAAGTTACGTAAGTTGACCCTAAATATCTATTTCCATTTTGGTTAAACACAAACAATTAAATTTAATGACGTATCTAATGAATATCGGATTAACTAGTAACAATTATATGACTACTTGAGATGTAGCTATGTTGGCCGCTCATTGATTTATATGCTAATTATGTAGGTCTATAATTGTAAAATTATGTACAGAAAATATAATCTTTTGTTCCATGATTAGTGACTCGTGTCGAAGTCATATATATTTTTATGAAAGTTATTAGTATTTTACTGATGGATTTTACGTGTCTGTAAAACTTGAACCTGATAAAACAAAATATCAGTACATTTAATTTTTGGCATTTAGGGAGTTTCCAGAACGAATGAACAATCTATGTTTCCTATAAGATGCATACATTATATTTCTGCTGTTTTAATTTAAAAGATTGTACACTTAGTTTGTATAGATTTGGATAATATATAAATGTGTTACTATTTGCTTTCAGTTTAGGAGATTGTTAGAGAGAATGCAGTTGGGGACTAATTGAAATTTATTATTATAATTAATAGCTTTTAAGCAAATTAATATTTATTAAAACACTTAATTTCAACAATATAACTAGGTGATAAAAACTGATATTGAAACTGATTTAGTTATCTAGATTCCTCTGATTAAATCATACGTAACTGAAAACTTTTTGATTACTATTGAGGCTTTGTCAGGACACGACGGTTTTGAAGACGAATCAGCAATTTCGTTAATAATTATCATTTTTCTTCAAATAAATATTAATGATTATAATAGTCACTAAATAACCTAATATTTATACTAGTTTGGCGTTGATGACACTGAAGCCGCACATTTAACTTGAGGATAGGTTATTCTAAAAATAATTTTAATAATTTTGAAAACTACCACGTTAGCCAGTGTAGCAGAGTGGGAATAAAGTTTATCCTATACTCAAGAGGGGCCAGGTTCTCTCTTTTCATGACTACATATGTGTTTGAACTACCTCGAACTGGCGAGTTTATTTAAAATACCATGTACAAAATCAAATATCGAAATCTTGTTTCTGTTCATGACGAGCTGGTTGTTAAACATTATTACACTTTATATATTACTTGCGACCAGACTTTTTGTTAACTAAAAGATGTTAAATTGTTAACTTACACTTGGAGGAAACGTTTTCGTCTTACGACTTCTTCAGCCTCAAAAGGCTGAAGAAGTCGTAAGACGAAAACGTTTCCTCCAAGTAGAAGTGGAAAATTTAAAATCTTTTAGTTAAAAAAAAGTCTGGTCGCAAGTAATATAAAAAGTGTAATAATATAAAATCAAGATAAAAACAAGTTGTAGCAAGGATATAATCAGCCAACACAATTAAATCACAAAATTATCATATAGAAGCTGCTGAATACAACCCCTCTAACGGGTACTATAGACCTGTAGCTACCGGTTTAAAGGCAATGTACCCGAATAAAAATATTGCAAATTCTATAACTATAAAAAGATGAGAATGAACAAATAAGATTTCTTATTTAACAAGCGCTGCTTTTACACTTAGGCTTGTGCGTAGAAGGTAGCCCAAAGTGTAGTTTCACCAAATCTAGGAAATTACGAAAACCTGCGAGTAACGATACTAAGTCATGTAAAATAATATGGCTACTTTCACATATTCCCAAGTATTTCTGAAACTTACTATTCATATATAGGAAATCGACCCTATTTAAGAATCCCGGTTCGAATTCAAAGGAATGCAGCCACGAAGTTTATAGAATAACAGATTTATCGGTTGTGTCTTGGAAGATAAAGTAGCATATAATGCACAAATCTAACCTGAAACTTCTGAAATAAAACCTGTTTCATACAAACAAAGGCAACCAAAAGAAATGGTACCTTGTTAACATATTACTCTACAGATAGTCCTGACGATAAAGTAGAGGGAAATCTACGAAATATTTTCTTAAAACTATTTCAAACCAAGGTAAAACATTTGGTTTAGAAGTATATGTAAAATGTAAATGAATTTGACTATCGGTGCCGCAAAAGGTTTCCATTAAACAAAAATACAACATTAGCATCACAAAGTAATAATTTCATCACATCTAATGAAGTAGTTCAGGGAGAATAGATCAAAGCTTTAGATCGGAATGAAATGGAAAACAAGTTGAAGTCAGACCACATCGACCTAGCAAATAAGATAGTGAATGGTCTTTATCCACTAGGTTTTAATGGAACTGTCATTTCCTAGTAAACCATTACAAAATATTGAGATAAGAACATAGATGCTGAGCTAAGTAACTAATAACACAAAAAAGGAGCGATTTAATATCACACTTCCCAAGATCGATCGGTCTTAAGTAGAAACGTTTGCTATAATGGTTTTGCTATAACTAACTAAATCATAAGTAACTATTTATGAAACTAATTAAAAACTGTTAAATTAGGTAATGAGTTTCATAACGGACATTTCATTCACGAAGCCTAGCCTCCTAAGCTGCAAATCAGACTTATGCATTGTCTATGAGACAATAATATAATGTTTTTCATTTAGTACTATATTTAATAATTTATGAGAAATAAACAGTCATTATTTCGTAATAAAATGACAATATATTACATCTCACCTGTAGCAATGTTTGCAAAGAACCTAAATCAACAACTTTTCAAACCTCTCCGAATACGGTATTTATAAATATGGGTAATTTATCTATTTATTTGTCAGATTAAACGTTTTCACTGACAACTGAAGAACCTGACAGCATAAGAAGATGTAACAGACTTCAGCTTTATTCGAATGCAGAAGCTGTTCAACTGAAAACATCTTGAACCAGTCGATGCTAATGCTTACTGTTTTAGGTTTGTTACAACGAAATATGTAGTTCACATTGTCTGCGGAGCCACAGTTCATTTTAGTTACAACAATTATCCGGGTGAGCTTAGGAAGGGATGGTAAGGAATACAAAATGGAAGGATGTGTGATAGGAATACAAAATAAATAAAATAAATTAAAAAAATAATAAAGTAAAGCCTAAAGTAAATATTTGTCTATGTAAATATTATAAATACACGTATTATTTCGTTATCTGAATAACATATGGGTATAAGTACTTACTTTCAATATACCTTTAATGTGACTATAGTTGAAAACATATAGTTTTATATGATGCAAGGTTATAGGCCAAACGGTTTCCATCCTTATAATTGCTTCTAAAATTAGGGTTTAGGTTTGGAAACCTTATGTTTGTAGTGTAATTCAACAGTTTTTAAGTTTCTTGGAAAACCCACGTATTCTTACTGTAATATATATGATTTTTAATTTTATTTTGCGTAAAGAGTTATTATCTACTAAGATTATTATACTTCAAATTAATATTGATTTTTTAATAAGAAAAAAACACAAAAATGTAAAACATACCCTCAGAGACGTAGCCATTGGAACTGCATTTTTCGCTTTTTGTACAAGGTGATTAAAAAAACTATTTAGGTCATTCCTCTTCAATTAAAATTCAAACCCGGTTTTTCCGTTTAATTACCAGTAAAAATAGGGGGAGGTGATGAGTTGCATGCTTTTAAGTATCGCAGAAGGCTGTTATCGCCAGGGATATTAGTATTCTTTCTAACAACATTCTATATCTTATATAATATTGTTTAGTAATGATAATCTATTGGCAATACGTCTAACCTTTTCCACATTTAAACTAAACATTTTTTAATTAGTAAAATATTTATTTTAACATATCTTTTATAAGTTAAGAAGTAAAATGCTAGCAAGTCTATTTCTAATTGAAAACGTTTTAAAGCCTACAGTTTTTTAATATTGCTTAATTTTTTAAAAATAACTATTTTAAGCTCTATTACATACAGTTTAATTACCTTATATCTCTGAAAATTTATTTTTCAAAATAAATTTATCTGTTTAAATATATATATATATATATATATATATATATATATATATATATATATATATATATATAGGCCTATATATATATAATAAGTTAGAAATATTTCAAAAACAAGAATACTTTTAATGAATATATTTATTCTAATAACATATATTTAAGAATTATTATATTCATTAAAATGATCTTGTTTTTGAAATATTTTAAATTTATAAATTATATTAGAAGAAAACATATAACCATATTTAATATATATATATATATATATATATATATATATATATATATATATATATATATATATATTTATATATATATATATATGAAGTAGCACGATTTTTTAAATTTTTACAAAAAAATAAAATTGGTACATGGTGGGTGTTTAACCTCATCCTAATAACTAACTTTTGTGGAAATTTGTCAAATTTTAAAAAATTGTTAAAAAACGAGAACTACTCAACAGATTGCCACTATAATTTTTATATAGGGAGTGTTTAACCTCAGCAATCTATTGAACTAAGTAAACGTTTTAGGAAAAATCGTTATCAGCAAGTTTTCGAAAAATGTATATATATCAGTGATGCTCGATAATAGTGATACTATCAATCTTTGAAAGTAAACGCTCATAAATACTAAGTGAGATTCTTGTTGAGGTACATATAGTGAAAATATTATATATATATATATAATTGTAAATTCTTTCCGTTGAACTACTCCAAGGAAGTATCACAGTGATAGTATATAGGATATTTTTAAATTTATCAATGCAGTGAAATAATTGAAACTTTTCTGAAAAATCATTATTTAGTTTTCAATTCCAAGTCCCATTTGTTTAAAAAATGGTATCACGAGGTTTCCGAAAAATTTAAGGAAGACCGTGTTTCCAGAATATCGTTGGACTCAGACAAGAGTCTGCTTGAATCTACTATGCAAATACATTATTCCCATTAAGACCAGCCATGTCATGGTAATCCTTATGTAACAGAGACAAATTTTTGATTAATTCACTATTGATTTAAGAACCTCCGTTTATTCCACAGGGCCCTATATGTGCCATTGTTTAGGATAAAAATAGGAGTAACTTAAATATTCTTTTTGCAAATGATTAAACCAAACATAATTTTTAAAATTTAAAATATAAGCGGAATATAATCCGATCGTAGATAGGTTTTCTGATATTTAAAAAAAATTCGTTTTTGTTTATTCCTGCACTAACAAACAATAAAAATAAACTGTAAGAATATCTTGAGGTAATTTTAGAATGTTATTCTAAATAACGTAAGATTTAATTTATCATTTACGATACAAGTATCTTGATTAAACAATGTAATAGAGTCCTTGAGTGTATGACAACAGTAGTGGAATTTTTATTTCCATTTATTAAGGCTAACTATCAGGAAACCCCTAATGAAATGACACCACATCCTTTTATAGAACATTTATGATGAATGTTGGCAAGAAAGTATAGTAAAGTAAGTATACTCCCGAGGAACATAGTCTCCGACGAAGAATTAGGTTAGTTTGTTTCTCTGGATTACTGAAATAATTAACTAAATATAATTACCACTTTGTGTTTTTTTAAAAACCTATTAGCTTTTATGTAGCCTAAAAAGATTATAGAATACTTAAAAACTTTATAATAATCCACTGCAACTACTAGTGTTTGACATTCTGTAGAGTACAAATTTCGCTTTCAAATCTATTTTTAAATATAATGCTAAATAATAATTACGACCGATTCTGTTCGATCACCATAAAATCAGAAATGGTCGATCATTATAACTTGTGACCTAATAATATATAACAATTTTTTTAAACAGGTATTTTCATCTCCTGTTGAACCTGCTTGGGAATCCGCTACTCTAACACCTGCTCTTGGATGCACTTACTCACTAGTGTAAGAGTGATAATTGATTTCTTAAGTTTTACATTTTCTTTTTTTAATATACTTGTTACATTTTTATGGCTTTAAGAACTAAATCTAGTTCCCGCTTGCAAAGTGTGTGTTTTTTTAAAATATACTTTTAGATGTAACTTCTGGTTTCTGTATTTTTATATAGGCCCTATACAGTAAAGAGTATACACACACACACACACACACATTTATATATATATATATATATATATATATATATATATATATATATATATAACCAAAATGAAATTGATATTGTGGTGGTATTACGTGTAAAGTTATCTAATAATGATAATTTAAATTTTAAAATTAAAAACATATTATTATTAATAAAATAAAATTTAAAATTTAACATTTTTTATAAGCAAGGCAACAAAAATTATGTTTACAATATTGAAAGGTATCACAAATATAAGGCCAATACAAGTATGTAAATATAATACATTTGTAGCATATATATATATATATATATATATATATATGTGTGTGTGTGTGTGTATATCCTCGGTTTATTTGGTAACACATATAATCATCCATCATTTGTTTTAAATATTGATACATCTGCATTTATGCTTCTAAATAACACTTGAAATTGTCTAACTAATTTAAATAATATTTTCTTGCATTTTCGCTGACAATGTTGTAAATATTAAGTTTGATAACGGCATTAGAAATTCATTGTTCCTCCAGATGCACCAATCGCGACCAAATTACTTATTGATCCTTACTTAATGAAAGGTGTTAACTATCCTAATGATCTTACGTGGGAAATAATTGAACTAGTTTTTAAAGAAATATTATGTAACCATCGAGACGAAGTATTTTAATGAAATAATCATTTATTTTCAAACCATCATGTGGAGCAACAACTTTATATAAATCTATGACTTTTTACTGTATATATAAACATACAGAAATTTAAAGTTACATCTAAAGGTTTATTTAAAAAAAAAAACACACTTTGCAAGCGGGAACTAGATTTAGTTCTTAAAGCCATAAAAATGTAACAAGTAAATTAAAAAAAGAAAATTTAAAACTTAAGAAATCAATTATCACTCTTACACTAGTGAGTAAGTGCATCCAAGAGCAGGTGTTAGAGTAGCGGATTCCGAAGCAGGTTCAACAGGAGATGAAAATACCTTATTAAAAAAATTGTTATATATTATTAGGTTTGGTTTACGTTGTAAATATAAAATATAAATATAAACCAACTGAAAACATCATAATTATATAATAAGAACGATGCTGTAGTATGTATTCTAATATTTACTGAACAACAAATAATAGCTACAGATTTGTTAAAAAATAAAGGGACACTAATTTCACGAATGTATTTTCCAGAATTATTAGGTCTATTCTCTACAACCGATACTGACTGTAGGACAGTTAGAGCATTTAAATAGAAAATTTAAATCGTGTCAGAAGTGTATGAAATCATACTGTCGACGCTGTCGAACAAATTTCGTAGATACTTTAATGCACACCCCACGAGAACTGTTATAATTTACAGTTGTTTATTCCGGCATAGGCTTATCGATCTTCACTTCCGGTTTCGTAAATGCCGAAAACAATAATTCCAAAAATTATCACATAACAATGAAATTTTATGAACGAAAGTTAATTTACAACATTTTGTAGAAAATAATAATTACGTTAAATGACAAAAATAAATGTAGTTGTTTAAATATTATTTTCAATAGTGACGATTGTATGATTGGTTAGTGATAAATGTTAAGGCACGGGTACAATAAAGCATTAGGGACCTCTTTTTTAGTTTTTAGGAATGAAGAGCTTACAAATGTTCATACAATTAACAAATGTAAACTAAAATGTACACACGCGCTTTTACACACTGACACATTGAGAGCAATAAGTATATTTCCGGGCTCTATTCACCCAGGCCCAGGTTGGAATATCACAGTGTCCAGTGACTAGTGACAGTGTCCAGTTCTGTTGCATTGTAACGTTTGCTTCAATGTCGATTCGTGTTGTGGCGTTAATAATTCTTTATGGATTTGGATGGGCTGTAAATTTGAATAATAATATTTCAATTTTGTTTGAAACTTTCTAATAGTCTGCTTACAATTCCAAAGCAGTTTGTTTGCATAAAAGAATTCTCAGTCGTTGCTCATTTTTACTTTTTGTATGTATTGGTTCAGAGGATTGTGGGAAAATGATAATAACTATATCCACAATATAGTAACCATTAGATTTAACTCGAGTCTTACAGCTGTAATACATATTTACAAAATCAAAGGGAATTGACGATGGTTCCTAGGGACAATAGAATCTAATAAACAGGAATATGAAACAGGAATATTAAAAAAGTCTTAGCCGAATCACATTCCATTTGTGTTCCAACTTCAAAGGTATTGTTTAGCACTATTTAAAATAAGTTGGTGCTACCGTTATATAGAAGTTGTTCTGATCGAATTGTAGAAATAAAATGTACGGCAAGATCTATCCTTAAAGAGAAAAACCAAACTAGTTTCACAACATGGTGTTTGTTAACACGTTATTATAAACATTCCAACACAGTCTGTGACCAAAAACAACACACACGGTCATGTTTGTGTATGTGTGTGTGCGCGCGCGCGCGCTTGTGTGTGTGTGTAATGGATTTGAAGACAAAAGCGTTTGATAGGGATATGAGGGATGTGTGTGTGTGTGTGTGTGTGTGTGTGTGTGTGTATGAAATGGATTTGATGACGCGTGTGTAAGGGATATGAGGGATGTGTGTGTGTGTGTGTGTGTGTGTGTAATGGATTTGAAGACAAAAGCGTTTGATAGGGATATGAGGGATGTGTGTGTGTGTGTGTGTATGTAATGGATTTGATGACGCGTGTCTAAGGGATATGAGGGATATGAGGGATGTGTGTGTGTGTGTGTGTGTCTGAGAGTGAGAGAGAGAGTGTGTACGTGTATGTTTTATATTAGGATAAAAGCCCTAAGTAATGTTTTGAAGTAGGCTTCAGCCTAACCATTATTTCCGACACTTTTCTATGTATAACTCCTAATCAAATCCCATCACCATTCGATCCATCACCATTCCTAGGATCCTAATAAATTCAATATAGTATACTTAATTTACATTGTAATTGGTAAAAATAGCAATTGTTCAGTTAATTACCATTTTCATTCTTGGTTACTTATCACTATATGCGTTCATCTAGTGCAAAATTACAAAAAAAAAGAACTACAAACGCGCAGAGGGAGAGAGAGGGAGCTTATTGTGCCTTTCTTACTCCGGTTAAATCATACAAAAGCTGAAAATATCTACATGGTCAATACAATTCCCTTCGCGAATCAATACGTCAGAAGCACTACCAGCAAGTAGCTTGTATTTTAGATGATATTTTTTCAAATAAAAACAATCATATATTGAAATCGTGCACGTTTTATGAATCGTGACCTGAATATAACTCTTTCCATTAATCGAAACGGTTGCCTTTTATGTTTGACTTTTCAACAACGTTCTGTTATGTAATTGCTTCGAATGCACCAATAGCAAGTCCTTTTATAAGATCTAACTGTAACCATTCCACGCGGATAAATGTAGTTCTCAAGTTGGATAAAATATGTTACGCCTTGGACACATGCATGTAATTTTACGAGTTTCATATTGATATGAAAACTACAATAAGATGTTTAAAAATAATTACTTTTTACCTTATAACTTACCTATAGCATACTATACATAATATAGTAGCGGGATTATAAGTATTATAAACAATCCCCCTAGCTACAAATGTTTAAACACCCTTGAAATGTATTTGACCATCAACGTTAGCATCATCAGAACTTTACAAACATTATCACGATTATGTAACCATCTGATTATGCGAACTGTGTGGGTTAAAGTATATCACGGTGTTTTAAATATTGGTAGCATGGAACATTTTTGTTTGTGATCTTATATCTGGCTCGACGCAAAGTTAAAGTGAATAATAAAACCTTTGTTTGTATTATATATTAGAATTTGGAATGAAATAATGGAGGAATAAGCGAACCATTAGCTCGTTCCATATAAATATATTTTTATCATGTAAACAATATATTATTTAAGACTAGGATAGAATTAATATATAAATATGCACATTTATTTATTTATTTAAAGATTTTATAAATGTGTAATATATATATTTATTATAAATATTTCGAGCTCTTTTAACTTCAAATTATTGCTTGTATATGAAAGTGGAAAACCTTTTTCTTATGGTTCTGTATATTTTTGTAATCTAAAAAATTTCAAAATATTATTTTGTATTTTCAATGTAAAATTTGTAAGCTGTAATTATGAATTAAAATTCAGATTGGTGTAATTAATTTAGAATCATTTGCCTGATTGTAACGTGGTGTTATTCAAGTTTTACAATTGTAACCACATTGTAAACAAATATCAAAATAACAAATATCGTAGTACTCAAACACAGCACGTAGACAGTGAGTATTTATTAGTTCCGAGAATTCATTCATACCTACACACACGTAAAATAATACCTTATTTTATTACAATTGTTAAATATTTTGCCATATAACGGCAACATTGATTTCCGGAGGACCTTAAATAATTAAATAAATGAAATTGACGTTTTGTACATACCTCACTGGGCGAAGTACCACCACTTTTCGGACAGTTATTCGGGTGCACCCTTTCCCGCACTTATCAATTTCCTGTTGAACTTAAAGAAATCACTTATATATAAAATGTCACTATTAATGTTAAGAGTACCTTCTCCACACGACAGGAGAAACGAAGAGAGAGAAATGGTCTAAAACGAGCCTCGTTTAGAACACACAAAACTTCGTCACGTCGAGAGTGACGGGAGAGATGTCGTTTAACCGACGATTGGAATGGAACTGGGGCGTACCGAACCTTGTAAGAGACAAAGGTTGGCCGATAAGGAGTCCCTCTCTGAAGCATTTACACTGTCTTTTTAAATTATCTTTAATTTAAAGAAAAGTACGTAACATACCGGGGGCCTTGAATCCTCCTAGGATTCAAAGAAGAATACAATATAAGCTACCCCAGCATGAGAGAAAAGAAAACAATAATTATCAATAAACAAACTGAGAGTTCTTCACAAAAAATAAATATACACTAAATAAAAAAAATAAAAATTCCTTTTCTAGAAACATGAGAAAAATAATAAGCTTATTCTGCACTAATGGGCAGGGGGAAAACCTTATGAGAAGGTCGAGTTATAAGTCCTTGCTGTGTCTTGAGCTGAACAACTCGCACCACACCGTCTGTGCCAGGGAACACTTGTGTCACTCTTGACAATGGCCAAGAGAGAGGCGGAGTAGGTTGATGCACTAGCACTAGGTCGCCCACACGAAGGTTGTCTGTCGTTTCCGTCCATTTGGTCCGCTGCTGTAGAGTGTGAAGATATTCCAGCTGCCACCTTTTCCACATGCGTTGGTGAAAAGCATGGACGAGGTGCCAATGCTTAAGTCGATTAGTAGGGACTTCAGCCAGATTTCTTTCGGGTACGGCGACGAGTGGAGCTCCAATTAAAAAGTGTCCTGGGTTCAGAGCAGTGAGATCGGAAGGATAGTTAGATAAAGGTGTGAGTGGTCGAGAGTTGAGGATTGACTCGACTTGAGTTGTCAGAGTCATGAATTCGGAGAGAGTTAGAACGTGTTCACCTATGACGCGACGCAAGTGATGTTTAGCACTTTTAATTGCGCTTTCCCATAGCCCTCCTTGATGAGGTGCAGCAGGAGGATTGAAGTGAAAATTAACTCCACGTTGAAATGAAAATTCACAAACGAGATTTTGTCCTGAGGTCCTGATTAGAGATCGTAGAGCATTGTCAGCTCCCACAAAGTTTGTTCCGCAGTCGGAATAGACGTGTTGACAAAGACCTCGTCTAGACACAAATCGAGTCAATGCTGCGATGAACGCGTCCGTCGAGAGATCAGTGACCACCTCAATGTGAACAGCTTTGGTGACAAGGCAAACAAAGACACAGATGTATGCCTTGATGGTTCGAATAGAGCGTAGATTATGTACTTTCAGAGTGAAAGGACCACCATAATCAATGCCTGTGTTGAGAAATGGGCGAGTAGGGGTCAGTCGAGGTTGAGGTAAGTTTTCCATAAGAGGATTTTTATTTTTAGGTCGGTGCTTAAAGCACACAGTACACTTGAAGACGCGTGCACGGATTACATTCCGAGCACACAATATCCACACCTCTTGTGCGAGAAGTGATTGAGTGAGTTGAACTCCAGAATGAAGGTACTTCCGATGATATAGGTCAATCAAGGAGTCAACCACAGGGTGTTTCTTAGGCAAAATCACCGGATGTTGTGTCTCATAACGAATCTGTGCTGCTTCGAGTCGTCCACCAACTCGCAGGACGCCATCGCTATCGAGAAATGGTGTTAATCGTCGAAGCCTAGAAGATACCCTGTTAGGAGGGGTGTGTCCTAATGCCTTTAAATCTTCGATGAAGGAGGATGCCTGAAGTAATTTGAATATTCGGATTCTGGCTGAGTTCAACTCCCCCGTAGTGAGAGGTCCAACAGTTCTTCCCAAGTGACGAGAGTTGTGTATGAAACGCAACAAGTACGCCATTACACGCTGCAGTCGACTAAAGCTAGAATATTTCCGCAGCAAGTCCCATTCTGAGTGAACAGTGGAGAGAAGAGATATAGGTGAAATAGGTTTATATTCCCCTGTTTCAATGAGTTTTGCAGGCTCAAAATGAGATATAGGCCAGTTATCATGCGACTGTTGTAACCAAGAGGGTCCGTACCACCATAATTCATGTTGAGGTAGGTCTGAAGGAAGTAATCCACGTGACGCGCAGTCAGCGGGATTGTGTTCACTCGGTACGTGCCTCCAATAATGAGAAGGCAATAATTCTTGAATCTGCGCTACCCGATTGGCGACAAAGGTTTTAAGTCGATAAGGAGGTGTTTGTATCCATGTCAATGTTACTGACGAATCGCACCATAGAAAAACTGAGGAAAATTCCATTTTTTTGTTATAAAGAGATATAATATATGCCACTAATTGAGCGAGTAAATGAGCAGCACTTAGCTCCAAGCGAGGTACAGTGAGTTTTTTCAGTGGGGCTACCCGAGTCTTCGATAATAGCTGCCGAATTACCACCGAGTTGTCACTAATCTGACATCTTAAGTAAATGACAGCAGCGTATCCACTCTCAGAAGCATCTGAGAAACCGTGTAACTCAATGTTAGACGAGTGACTCAAGCGTAAAGCCCGCGGAATTACAATATTTTTTAAACAATTAGAAGTCTTTGCAAATGTTTGCCACTGAGTTAGAAGTTCAGGTGGTAGGGATTGGTCCCAGTCTAACCCTTTTGTCCAGAGGAGCTGCATAAAACATTTCGCCCACATGACAACAGGCGAAAGGAAACCACAAGGGTCATAAATTTGAGCGATAACGCTGAGCACTTGGCGTTTAGTTTTAGAGTTTCGAGGAAAATTCAAATGGTAAGTAAAAGCGTCCGAAGAGGATGACCAATGAAGTCCGAGAATATTATAATGAGGTTGTGCGGTATCCTGAAGAAACGTGGGTGTCTCTAGGTGTTCGTCTGGAAGATCCTGTAATAGTTGATAAGCGTTAGTAGTCCATTTCCGCAATTCGAAGCCACCTCGAAGTAAAAGAGAAATGAGCTGAGTGTTTTGGGCAAGTATCATGTGTCCAGAAGTCAAATAGTCAGACATGAATTCTGCATAAAGTTGCTTGAAGCGAGGCTTAGAGTTGAACTTTTGCTCAAGAAATTTTAATCGTACTTCCGCGTTTCCGCGAGAAGTTCCGAGAGGAGGTTTATCTTGTTTGAAAGGAAGTCGGACACAGTAACGACCTGAACTGTCGCGTGTATGAGTAGCGACATAATGAGCTTCACATGCTTGATCATGTGGTGAGAGTTTTGAGGTGAGGGGCACTTCTTCATGTTGCCAGAGTTTTTGCAGAGTATTTTGCGGTTCCAAGTCATTCACCGTAAGTAATGTGGTGAACATACTAGCACTAGATTCCCTTTCACAGGTAGGCAGACATGGAGCTTTTCCCATAACCATGAATCCAAAGTGAGTGCCTATCAGGCACGGCATATTAGAGCCGAGAGAATGCGTAGTTGGAGTCAATATTAAAGGAAAAAGAGCGCCGCCCAGAAGAATATCAATGCGACTTGGCAAATGAAAAGTAGGGTCAGCAAGCGTATAAGATTGTACCTTATTTAGTACTTTAACGTCAATGTGAGTACGAGGTAAATCGACGCAAATTTTGTCGAGAATGAGAAAATTATGTTTGGCAGCTATTACTGTGCCATCGAGAGTGTGCACCCCTAAAGAGGTCATGCCCCTTGAGCGAGTAAGGGTTTGAGAAAGTCCAACAATGTTGTGATTACTTCTCGTTCGAGTTACACACATTAGTTGAGCTACTTGCTCTGAAATAAATGAGGATTGGCTTCCTGAGTCCACCAGAGCCCGGAAAACATAAGTCGTCCCGGTAGGAGAGGAGAGTTTTACTAAAAGTGTGCCCAGGAGCACAGTTGTACTTTGAGAGGCAGGATTAGTCGCCTGAGAAGTCATACTAATAGGTGACTGAACAACTTCTGTTACACCTTGGTCCTGGGAAATAGAGGACTTTAATGGTGTATGCTGAGGCAGGTGATCGTTGTCGAAATGGAGAAGAGTGTGATGTTTCCTTTTACATTGAAAACAAGTCGATTTGGATTTACAAAACTTCACATTGTGAGCGCCCAAACATGAAATACATCTACTATACGACTTCGCGATCCTCAAACGCTCTGTCGGAGATTTGGCCTTAAACTTAAGGCAGGAATAGATTTTATGGTCTGTTCCTTTACACAGAAAACATAAAGGATGCTTTGTTTCAGACGCTGTGTCATTGACAGAGTTACAAGTCACCAGCGAAGTCCCCTTTCGGTTAACCTGAGTCTTATACATTAACTGTTTTCCCTTCTAAGTTTGAGGCGAGTTTGAAGGTAATGAGTTAGGGTTGAGAGTTGAAGAGGAATGTAGTGTCGCGTGTTCAAGTTCACTACATTTTTGTGAGAGGAAGTTGATAATTTCCGCAGGTGTTGCCAGAGTCGACGTATTATCCCGTGATTGTTCAAGCTTCTTCAGTATAGTAGAATCCAGCTTGCGTAAAATCATCGCTGACAATAAGGGATTGTTACTCGTGATATCAATTTGTAGCCCCTTCAAGGCTTGAGTGTTCTCTGTGTAACTTGTAACAAAGTTACGCATTTGGTTAGAAGTGTAATTGATATTCGGCAAGTCGAGAATTCTATTGAGATGAATTGACATTAAACGTCTTGGAGAATGATATCTCTCCATAAGAAGGTCATACGCGACTTGATAATTAACTTCCGAAATAGGTAAAGAGTTAATTAATTTTAATGGTTCACCTGAGAGTACACTGAGCAAATACTGTAGTTTGGTGACAGCATTGAGAGATGTATTTTTATGTATGGTAGAGTCAAAGAGATTTTTGAAAGAAATCCATTCAAATGGATCACCCGTGAAATGTTTGAGTTCCAATTTTGGAAGTCGCAGTGGGATTTGCGACGAGAGTGAAGAGCTAGCTTCGGTTTTTTGCCTAGCAGCTTGTTTCGCTTCTATTGAAGCAACAGTGTAATTTATGCGAGAAACAAGATCATTAACCACAGCCGAAGTTGAGAGATTGGGAATAAAATCGTTATCTTTTTCCAAAGAGAGTTCATTGAATAAGTCCAATTTGTCTAAAAATTCTTGTTTAATGCTAGCGACAGAGGGAGCTCGGATCATTAATTCCTGCATGATCGCTTTATCAGAAATCTTTTGCGTTAGATCATAAATAGATTGGATCTGGGAAAATAGAGCTTCCTTCTTAGCAGTGATTACTCTTAGTGATTTGGCCATTTTGTAGAATTGAATTATATCTACAATAACAATAAGGCTCTTTAAATACACTAACAAAATATGCTATACTAATAGCAAGAGCGATAGAGAAAGCATAAACTAGTTTCTCACAAAGAAATGTAAATATTGAATGTTTGAACCTATGAACAGACGTAGACAGTTCAAGTAAACAAATGTCTCTTATTCAAGGTTACAATAACAAGATATCTTCCAATAATTGCAATCAGAAAAACGTTCAATACAAATTATGAAAAAATGTAAATATTTTAAAAAGAAATAATTACAATTACATTAGACAGCATGTAACTGAATGATCTGCTTCAAAACAATAAGCATTAATAAATATAAATTTGTAATTTACAAGCAGTGAAATCATAGGTGACTTCTTTTACCATAATAAATAGCAGAAAATATTTATAAATATATTAGCCTATTAACATAGTATGAGTGAGAAACATAAACTTTGAATCATACTAATTGTTTACAAATAGACAAGCGTAATGAATTATAAAGATATGCTTTCAGAGAAGGTTTGTTATAATCTACTGTATTTGAACAGCTGAGAGATAAGAAATTGAGTGAGGTAAGCCTTGTAACAAGGACAAGATATTGCGTGCGGTTGGAAATATGTACGTCACACTTGTGGACATGTTTTAACATAGGATCTTTTCAAAAGATCCGGGCCGTAGGACCAAAAATGTTAAATATTTTGCCATATAACGGCAACATTGATTTCCGGAGGACCTTAAATAATTAAATAAATGAAATTGACGTTTTGTACATACCTCACTGGGCGAAGTACCACCACTTTTCGGACAGTTATTCGGGTGCACCCTTTCCCGCACTTATCAATTTCCTGTTGAACTTAAAGAAATCACTTATATATAAAATGTCACTATTAATGTTAAGAGTACCTTCTCCACACGACAGGAGAAACAAAGAGAGAGAAATGGTCTAAAACGAGCCTCGTTTAGAACACACAAAACTTCGTCACGTCGAGAGTGACGGGAGAGATGTCGTTTAACCGACGATTGGAATGGAACTGGGGCGTACCGAACCTTGTAAGAGACAAAGGTTGGCCGATAAGGAGTCCCTCTCTGAAGCATTTACACTGTCTTTTTAAATTATCTTTAATTTTAAAAAAGATACGTAACAACAATAGTGTAGACTATATAGCTCTAACATTAAAAGCTCTCGGAGTATGTAAAGGAAAAGTAAAAAAGAAATATTTTACATCACTAGTGTTTGTATAAAATAGAAAGTCACATTTCTGTGCTAAATAATAATTTTGCCTGCATTAAAACCATCCCAGCCTGTCAGAGTTCCAGATCGTTGCACTAATATAATTCTGTAATTAGCTACAAGCAGGCAACATAACGTGCTTCGCAGCACTTTACCTATATCGCATCTTCAACGTTTTATACTCTGCATTTACATATTTTGCATGTCTTTGAAATTCAAATTAACGTAACTGCAAATTTTGCGTCTGGACGCATACATTTATTCTTATATATATATATATATATATATATATATATATATATATATATATATATATATTTAATAAATTTAAAATATTTCAAACACAAGAATACTTTTAATGAATATATATTCATTAAAAGTATTCTTGTGTTTGAAATATTTTAAATTTATTAACTATATATACAAGAAAACATATCACCATATTTAATATATATATATATATATATATTAAATAAGACGTTTTGTGAATAGCTTTCACATAATATAAATTTATTAAACTTAAATAACTTATATCATAATTGAAATTATTATATTGTTATCTCATTATAAGTCTTATTATTGTAATATATTATTCCCCTGTCTACATGTTTTTTTGTCAAAAATGATAAAATTTGTATAGCCCAAACGAGATTTTTTAAAACAAAATTTGTTTCTAAAAAATACAAAACATTTTATTTAATTATTAGGTTAGCTCTCATGAAAAAGACAAGCTATTTACTGAAATAAATATAACGTTTTTCCAAATTTACAACTAACTCCATTTCTCTGTACTCAATCCATATAAAATTTCTGTAAGTAAATATGAATCTCGCTGTCTCTCTTTCACTCTCTCTCTCTCTCTCTCTCTCTCATTGTGTTTATCTTTCCCTCTCTCTCACGAACATATATATATATATATATATATATATATATATATATATATATATATATATAGAGAGAGAGAGAGAGAGAGAGAGAGAGAGTGAGAGGGAGAAATTTATATATATATATATATATATATATATATATATATATATATATATATACAGAATATCAAATGTGTTTTCCTGTTAGAATATTTTTAAGATCAAATAATACACACAAATACAGGAATATTTAATTTATTGAACAATAAACTCAAAGCTTTTCGTTGGCTGCTTTATATAATCTTCTTTACAGAATGAATAAAATTCCTATGAGCAATGAAAATAAAATGAGGGAAAAAAACGTAATATACCAGATAGCCGTAGAAAATGGTTACAGAAAGAAAACGGTAGATAAATTGAATTATAATATATTACAAAAACAAATAAAAAATAATATTCATTACAATAGTAGTAATAATAATAATACTATATGGAGTACTTTTACTTACACTGGTTTTGAAATAAAAAATATTTCCAAATTATTTACTAATAAAAACATAAAAATTGCATATAGAACCAATAATAGAATAATAAATATAATTAACCATAATAATAATATAAGTAGTAGGCTTATACATGAGAAAAATGGAGTATATAAATTAGAATGTGAATTTTGTAATAAAGTTTATATAGGACAAACAAAGAAAAAATTAAAAGAAAGGTATAAAGAACATTTTAATGCTTTTTTAAAACCATATATATATAAGTCTAATTTCGCAACCCATTGTATTAATAATAATCATATGTTTCCTAATATAAATAATATGAAAATTATAAAAGAAGTAAATAAAGGGTTAAAAATGAACGTATGTGAAGCATTTACAAGCATAATATTAATAACAAATTAATAGATGAACAAATTCAAATACGTTCTAAATACCATATTTTGTTCAATGTATATAATGTTGTGGCAGCAGTGGAATAGGTTTGGCAATATTGTAATAGATTTGGCAACTGTGTATTGCTTTATCTAGTAGATTCATGTTTGTTAGACAGTTCTTTTATCATTCTTACTATTGTAACTCCTGAAGATTTTGGTAATGTAAACCAACGAAAAGCTTTGAGTTTATTGTTCAATAAATTAAATATTCCTGTATTTGTGTGTATTATTTGATCTTAAATATATATATATATATATATATATATATATATATATATATATATATATATATATATATATATATATATATATATATATATGATGGATAGTTACTATCCTGAGAACATTCGTTCATTTTGAGGTAGATAAAATCGCAGTTACGACGTGTCGCTAGAATTCCATCTACCATTGACGAGGTGAACCCAACAACAGTTGCAGAGCGAATATAGTTTATTCTCCTAGTTAATTCTTGTCAGTTTTATCTGGCTATTACTAGCTCCACTGCAGTTAATGTTCCCTACATCTACCCTCCTATCGTTATTGTATTTTCCAAATGCCTATACGAGCTCGTATGCTCAGAAATATTTATGAGAAGGAAATATTTATTATTAATATTGTTTAGTTTCTGTTTTCCAGTATTAATATAATTAAAACAACCCTGTATTATTTGAAATCCCATTTGGACTGTGTTACGGCAATAGAAGTTAAAAGTAAATATGTAGATAAGCAGATGAGTAATTATCATCGATACGCTGTCCGTAGACACAACTGTTGTGCCATTTCACTTTAGAGTAGGCTATACGTATATTTTTTGTTCGACAAAGTCATTTCAAATTTCACTCGTCTATCAATGCCAGGAACAGTGCGTGAATCAGTAAAACAGTTAAATGCCTGAAATTATTTTCCAATAGTGACTGATTGGGTTCCCGCCCTAATGGCGGTTAGTTGCAAACTCTTATTATTCGTGTTTCAAATATACTCCTAATATATTTTTTTTTTAATCATTCTCTCTGCTATAGCTTTTGATTATTCTATTTAAATTGTAAAAACTATTAATATATTGTTAATATGTTTATTACTAACATTTAATATTAACAGGCTTCATTATTTATGTTGTTTAACAGCTCATTCAGCTTATCTTAACTGGAGCTGGCCATTAAGTCGTTAAAGAAAGGCAAATCAGCAGGCCTGGATAAATTATATACAGAATTTCTGAAGGATCTCGGAAATAGGGCTCGAAAACTCTTGCTTAAACTAGTGAAAGACTCATGGTAACATCACATTCCCAAGTGGAAGAAAGCAGAAATCGTAGCTATTCCCAAGAAGGGAAGACCCGCCAATACCCTTACCAGTTTTAGACCGATCTCCCTCACACGTTTGGTCTAAAAAACAGCTGAGAGAATGGTAGACATGAGACTGCGTCAGTACCTGGAAGGTATTGGATCAATCTCGGATTGCCAGGCTGGGTTCCGGCAACATCGTTCTACCGTCGGGCGAATTGTATACTATCGCAATCGGTCAAAATGGGTTTTACTGTAAACAATCTAATCTTGTAGTATTTATCGACCTAAAAGCAGCTTATGATAAAGTATGGAGATCTATGCTGCTCCACAAGCTCAGTCGCTGTCTGGTAATATCTACAAGTGGATAAAGCACTTCCTACTCGAAAGATATATCCAAACCAGGTACCAAAATAATGTATCAATGTACAAGTAAGTTTGCCATGGTTGATCACAAGGGCCAGTGCTTAGTTGCTTGCTTTTCAACATCATGATCGACAACGTACAGCGCACCATTAAAAGCTTACCTGGTGGTAACAGCCCCTTTTTTGCTGTTGGCATAGCCATATGGGTGACAGGTAGTAACTTTCCAAGATGTGAGACCTTGAATAATGTGTTGGCTAGTGTCACGGAGTTTTACAATCATAATACGATGGAGGTAAATACCGAAAAAAAGGTGTTTACAATTGTCAGTATTATCCCCAGACAATGCAATTTAAAAGTCACATATAGAGCAGAAAAAAACAAATATTGCCAAGTACTTGTGTGTTAACTTCGACAATAAACTTGTAGTTCCAAGCAAATACAAACCGCAACTGAAAAAGCTCTAAAGAGAAATAACCTTCTAAAGAGACTAGGCAAGGCAGGATGTGATGACGGCGGTCTATAAAACCTATATACGCCCAGTTATCGAATATGCTTCTGACGTCATCGCACTTTCTTAAGATGTTAACTCAGGAAAATTAGAAAAATAACGGGTGGAGCAATATCGACACCAATATCTGCAATGCAATTACAAAGTCGCAAGGAGAAATAAATACTCAACATCTGAGAGTGGGCAGAGAGAATCGACTACAGACACAGGGATAAATTTAGACCTACGATATTGTGACACAAGACACAAATACCACCACTCATTTATGGTGAACAACATAGAATTAAATACAGTCTGAATCTGGGGCAAGCATCTGAATTCCCAACCTGTCCCTTCATTACCAGAACGAAAACTGTCGCTTCTAAATGAAAAAGTCTCCAAGGCTATTAGTGATCCCCCCATCCTGAAGGCTGCTGCTTTGGAAAACGACTGCGCATCTATAAAGCAAAGATAAGTGGATCTACTGATAGGTCAGCGGTAAAGAATGCCTCTGGTGCTGGCTTTTACAGTGAACACTTTGAGAGCTGCAGCCCAGTTGGAATAATTGTTAACAAATTCCATGGTAATAATGCGGCTATAGTACAAGCTGACGAAAAATTTTGTTCGACCTCCGGAAGTCGGCAAGGGTGGTGTTTTTCGTGGATTGACAGCCTTTTATAATTGCACTAACCGGTACAACTACCGACTGTTTACGAAAAATAAATGAACGAAAGGCCCTGGCAGTGGTGATTGAATAATAAAACACAGTGTGCTGCAATGGCTCAATAGCCATGTCAGTATTGAAAGAAAAGAACGCACAGACCATCTAGAGAAGAAATTTAACAACTAGCTATATCCTGACAATCCCATATCTTTATCGACAGCAAGAAGCCTAATTGAATCTGCTATGAATAAGAAAACCAGGGAAAAAAGAAATGAGCGCTGGAAAGATATGGAGGGGCCTGGCGCACACAGTACTAATACCACATAGCCTACCTAGAGTTGAAGCTTTTGCCAGATTCAGAATGCTTACGGGCCATGACTATCGGCAAGCCCACCTATATAAAGTAGGATTAGCAGCCTCATATATTTGCCCTCCGTGCAACTGTCAAAAGATAGACGGTCCACATCTTCAGAGTTGCAAGATGTGGAAGACCGAAACCAGCATTGTCTGTACTGGGAGGCTAAGAAGAGAATAGGCGAAATGCCAAGATCTGGCATTGGGTAAAGTAAAGTACTGCATTATCAGGTCTCCTAATATAATTATATTACTATTATTAGTAGTAAGAATGATAGTAGAAAGATGGTGGTAGCAAATAGTAGTGTTCCAAGTAATTTTAATGATATTACATAAATATAAATACATAAAAGCGTTATTATACAAAATACTATGTGTCACTATTACCTCACCTATTTTAAAATACTGAAACAAATACAACGATAAGGCAATTCCAAATGCTACAGGCATTTTTGTAGAGTTAGACTATTCAAGAAGATTCGCAAATAAATCTTTGTTTAATATATATTTTGCTAGAGAAGGATTTATTAAACCATTTGGACATGTCATCTTACACCTAAGTTGCAATTGGTTCATCAAATATGAATCTTATGTCAGGTTAAGATTTTCAATAAGAAATCTTTGTATAGCTTATGTTTATCATCCCCATTCTTTTACTTTAGGTTTAATATGGGGAGTCTATAACGACCACTTCATACCCCCCCCAACTCAAGGGCCCATTAGTTTCTGGTCTCTCCCTCCATTGGACACGGGGTGGTACGACCGTGTTCATAGTAATTGCTGTTATTAATTGAATTCCACATAGTCAGGTTTCCTACGTGAAATTATGGTTCATAATGAAGATACTTTCAATAAGATTTAGTTAACTGTTTTTTTTTTTTATATGATACCAATTTAACCTCAATGTATTGGTTATTATTTCAAGAATGTAAATTAAAATTAAGATCTGACCATTATTTAAATTTATCTAAGAAAACAATTGCCCATAAATTATTAACTATTTATCAATACTTGGAGATAATCCTATGATCCACATATTTCATGTAATAAAAATTATACTTACTATAACATAAAAATTGTAATAAATAAAGAATTAGAAATAATAATTATTACGACTATAATAAAAATTAAACATAGTATAACATAAACGTCATAAATTAAGAAATTGCAATCGTAAACGTTGTTGGTATTTTTAAACATACACGGTAGTTATAAAATTATTTACAGTGTCAATCTTTGATATTCGTTGGTCACAGATGTGATTGGAGGGTGAAAAAGGTATATTTATTGCGCATTGGTATTTCCATTATTGGTTATCATAATACAGCAGTATGTTAAGAAAAATGTAAATGATTCTAAAATATTTAAAATATACAAAACAGCTATGATATTTATGTATGTTTATATTTATCAGGTTCTGTATTTTAGGATTTTAATAAATTTATGTTTGCAAACTACTATAAATATTGTGAAGTAAACGTTTAAAAGTAACGAACGATAAGAAAGTTAAAATAATAATTCAAATTATATAGATAAAGTGTAATCAAGTAAATATTTAATGTTATTAAATATTGTACGAATATGTAATTGAAGAGCTAACAAAAAGCCTGAAACCTTTGCAAGTGAGAGATTTCACTCTACAAATAAAAATTGTAATCTCCAATTAGGAGTAGTTAGTTTTAATAGAGCCTAAACACACATTTTGTTTACCATTTCTTGCTCTAAAAGGTTTCCAGTATTTAACACCTCCATAGAGTAAACACCCCACCCCGAGTATTATGCTAGTACGGTGAAATACTCCGCTAACTGGTTCCATCGAAAGCTAGGATTTTAATTCTGGACAGGGAAGCTATTGATTTCAGTTGGTGGGTCCTCGCTTAGATCATTTTACAATATCTGAGAGACTGGTAAGTATTCGGTGAATCATGAGAGGAAAAGAGAAACTAAACGGTGGTAAGTAGTAAGGGGAAATCTTAGGCTTTCTGTAAATATCTTAAGGAGCTATCCTAAAGTAACAGAAACTATAAGAAAAAATAGCGTTTATGCTTAGAGGCTTGGGAAACTACAAGAGATTGCGTGCCTGCGTGCGTGTGCGTGTGCTCGCCCACGCGAGAGCGCGTGTGTGTGTTATACCTCAAGTAATTGATAGTAATATAAAGGTATTAGATATATAAGTCTACAACGTATGAAGTAACAGTGGACATAAAATATATAATTTTGTATAATATGAAACTATGTTAGGTTACAATGTCGGTATAAATATGTCACCTGTACTAATAGGTTCAATATATTACCTTTTATATTTCTCTTGGATCTGAAGTATTTATTTACCATTATAGACGTTTCCTATTTATTATTATTGCCAGTATGACATATCTCCCTAACCCAGCAGTTTAAACAATCTCTTGGTAATAGTTAGATATAAACATTTAGTAATTACTTTGAATAACCGATACTTTCACTTAGTTGGAGTAAAATAAGATTTATTTACTCTTATATTAGGGTTTTGTGGAAATGTGATTTATAATAAACCTATAAGGTTATTACTTGTGCCACATTATTGCCACTTGAAGCTCTTAGATATTCATCAAATATATTTTGTCGACTGAATATTTATTTTATTTTCAATTGTTTACTTAGTTTATTTTTCTGTGTCAACTAGTTCGTGTTCCTTTCAAACAGCCTCTTTTATTACTCTTAATCGCTTTTTACGTTCCTGCCAGTTTAAAAAATTTTATTTATAGTTTTTTAAACTATTGTTTTTATGTTTTATTAAATGAAACGTGTGTATTATATTGTTAGATAATATTATGAATTTTATTACACTATTTAGGCATTTGAGACACTGATATGTTTCAACCTGTTTGTGCAGTTTATAACTTATTTAATGCAATATAATTCTTAAATTTTGAACATACCTAACAGATGACCATAAGAACTATTTTTATTTAAATTGGGCAATCCTGTTTCCAAGGTCTGTTCAGCTGACCTGTAAGATACAATTGTACAAAAACTGCTACTATCTCTTTTGTTTAGATAAAAAAAGGTTTACAGAGTATTTGGTTGGTTAATAGTCTAGTCTATCACCGCTGATGCTAGGTGGAAAAACAAGGAGAAAATTGTATTCTGACGTAATATCGAAATAACCACGGCAGCACAAGGTTGTAGTTCGATGTTCCATGAGTTTCAGGTGGTTCTCTCATCGTCTAATCCAACGGTGGGATGTAAAATTTAAACATATTAGTATATTTAACCCTAAATATAGTTTGATAACACAATTATTTATTGAAAATTCATTAAAATACCATCGTTATATCATGTGCGATATATTTGTTTTATCTCTAACTAGTTCAACTAAATAAAAAATACTTTTATTCAACCAAAAAAAAAGTATTATTAAACTTAGAAAACATTAAATTTAAATTGAATTAAACATCCAAACATTTAAACAACTAAAGCGTTTATTTACATGATTTATTACCGATTATAAAAAAAATAGTTATTTAATAAATATGTAATAACCAGGAGTTACGAAAAAAACCGTAGTTCTTATTAGTTTGGTACATTTAATATGATTTAAAATTATCCGATACTCGCTCATTTTTAGTTTACTTATCTTATAAACTTAAGTTTTGTACTGAGTTATTTTGATTCTTTTTTCTTGGATAAAGTAATTATTTAAAGTTCTTGTTAGTTAATTTTTATTTATTTTTTCTGGACAATAGTAAAACGTTGCTCTTTTTATAGTAGATCTAATGACTAGTGATGAATAATACAAAACGTAGCTCTAAATAATTTTGGCTTTGTATATAGATGCTAATGATCTAATAGACACGTTGAATAAATATTATTAAATAATTTTGTCAATTAAGCAATACAAAGTTTTTCAATAAACTCATACCGTAAACAATTTACATGATTTTCACGCCTTTTTGCGTCAGGACAGACTTGCACAGACGACTTTTAAGAAGGTTATGCCTCTTTTTGCATTTTCCGCTCGAATCGCAAAGTGCTGAGGGTCACCTAACGACCACTTCAAGCCGGGCTAGTCAAGAGCCCATTACCTTGAATATTCCCTGGTAAGTGGATCCTTTATTTAGGTTGGAATAAGTGATTTTTTCAAAATTTGTTTAGGCTACTATTTAAATTAATCTTTTTCAGGTTACAGTTGTAATGACGAATTATGTGTTTTTAAAATATGTGTACATTTAACTTTTTTAACATAACCTAATACACTTATTTCTATAGCCAATTTAGTACCCAATTTTTTAATTCATAATTTTAGTATGTATAGTAAAATATTTATTTTGTATTGAACAAAATTGGTAACTTCAACAAAGTCGTAATATAAATTTTGCAATAGTTTTTGTTTCTCGCAATGTATTGCTTTAACATATCATTTAATGCTTATAAAACACCGAATGCATATGTTTACAAATAAATTTAGGATGTATTTGTATCAAAGCAAATGTTTGTTGATTTACTTTACAGTCAGCTATATGATATAGAAAAATATCAAATCACAAATACATTTACATATATCATATATCATATATATATATATATATATATATATATATATATATATATATATATATATATATATATATATATTTAGAGAGAGAGAGAGAGAGAGAGAGAGAGAAAATGTCTTTAGCTTACTCTTTTAATAATTCTTTTTCAGGTTACAGTTGTGGTCGCGAATTCTGTATTTTTAAAATATGTTTCCATTTAACGTTTTAAATATAACTTAATAAAATTATTTCTATACTCAATTTAGTCCGCAATTGCTTGATTATAACCTTTGGTAGATATAGTAAAGTATTTACTATCGTATATAAAAAATATGTATTTACCACCAAAGTCATTATATAAGTTTACCGTTAGTTCTCTTAGTCTCCGCAACGTATTGTTGTAACACTTTATTTATTACTAATAAATCACTGATTGCATATTTTGACAATTAAAGTTAGGACTTATTTGTAGCGAAATAAATGTTATCAAATCACAGGTGTGTATATATATATATATATATATATATATATATATATATATTTATTTATTTATTTATTTATTTATATATATATATATATATATGAATTTGGGGAAGGGGTTGAGCATGTATCTAAAGCATAGCAAACAAATGTATAGCTAACAAATGACCTATATCAGTGTTAGTAGGTACACTGATACTATTTATTAGGAATATACTGTGGTTGAATTTAATAATAAATACACAAAAACCTCTTAACCACAAACTTTCTTTAATTTACCCTAATGTACATTTCAGTTACAAAGTAACCATCCTCAGAGGGATAACATACAAAGACTGATTAACGCTAGAAAAAACCCCTTATTTATAATCTACAGAACTAGTCACTCCCACTCCGACCGCCGCGGCCCCACCTGTTAAACAAGGCGTAGCCACGCCCATCGAGTGAAAGCAAGATATCTAACGTCAACTTACTAAAATATAAATTAAAAATACAATAAAAACATAATTAAAATTGTTTTTTGAAATTATAACCAACACAAAATTTAATATAAAAATCATAATCCTATTTAACAAATGAATATAAAATTGAATTAGGAATAGGACCTCTATCAGAATTTAATAAATTCTCTGGTTTATGTTTACTAATTTTTAAACTTTCAAAACTATTTAATAACTTATTAGTTCTAACATTCTTAATTAACTTGACATCATTGACATCTAGATTGTGATTGGTCTCTAAAATATGGGCAGCAATACTAGACTTATCAGACCTTTGGTATTTAATATCCCTAATATGTTCCTTAAATCTAGTTATTACTTTTCGTCTTGTCTGCCCAATATACATTTTATCACAATCCTTACAATTAACTTGGTAAATCCCTGATTTATCAAGTGTTTCTACTTTATCTTTTGCATTACCTAATAAATTTTTAAGGTTATTATGATTTTTATACGCAACTCTCAATTTAACATTCTTAAGAATTCCCTCCAGCCCTTTGGTTAAAAATTTGTCAAAAGGTAAACTAATAAAACGGCTTTCTTCTTTAGTTTCCAAAGGTAATGTTGTTAATTTCTTCCGAAAAATCCTAATCTTTTGCTTCCTAAGGATATTATCAATAATTTTACGTTCATAACCATTAAATTCAGCTGTACTTTTAATATGTTCTAATTCAATATCAAAACGTCTTTTACTCAAAGGAATATTAATCAACCTATTAACTAAAGAATTGAAAGCTGCAAATTTGTGTTGGTTACAATGGTTAGATTCGTTTGGAATAAATCTATCATTGGATGTTGGCTTTCTATAAATATCAAAAACTATTTTATCTCTATTTCTAATACAATAAACATCAAGAAACGGTAAACGTTTATCTCTTTCAATTTCATAAGTAAATATAATATTAGGATGTTGATCATTGATGATCCTTAGAAATGGATCTATTTGAAATTCTTTAGTATTAAATATAGCGAAAATATCATCAACGTATCTTATCCAGACACGAGGAAAATATTTAAGTCTCTTTTTCAATCCTAACTCAAAATGACTCATAAAGAGTTCTGCTAAAAAAGGTGATAGGCTGTTTCCCATTGTTGTACCATCTTTTTGTTTATAAAAATTATTATTAAATTGAAAATAATTATTATTCATACAACAATTAGTTAATTTTACATATTGGTCAACTCTCTCAATATCGACATCATTCTCAATTAAAAACTCTTTTAATAAATTTAAAGTTTCCGTTACCGGAATACTTGGAAACAGAGAACAAATATCAAAAGAAACTAAAATTTCTTCATCTGTTAATCTAATATCCTTAACCTTCTCTACAAAATCAAGTGTATTCTTAACCGAAAATGATGCCAACTTACATTTAAAAAAACTGAATTCTTTAACTAACCATTTAGATAACATATAGGTTGGTGAATCAATTCCCGACACAATTAGCCTCACGGCATCGCCTACTTTATGTATTTTTGGGAGACAGTACAACCTAGGTAAAACAGGATTAGAAACATGAAATTTAAAAACATCTTTCTTTGAAATGACTAAATTACATTCCTTTATAACTTTTACTGTTTCTTTAACAAATTTATTTAACGGATTTTTTGACAATTGTTCATAAGGTCCCGTTTCTAACAAATTGTTAACTCTATTAATAAAATCTTCCTTTTTCAAAACAACAACAGTGTTACTCTTGTCAGCTTTGAGGTAATAACAATCTTTTCCTTTTAACTGTTTTATTAAACTTAACTCGTGGTTGGATCCAGTAGACATCTTCTTTCTTCTTAGAAACTCCAAATTTTCTTCAATCTTGATTTTACAAGCCTTCCTAACATAATTCTTGCTAGTTTCATTTAATGAGGATATACCACTTTCAACGTGTGCCACTAATTCTTCTAAGTTATTTTTGATATTATTAGAAACGGAAAACTTTAACCCTTTACCTAGCATGCACAGCTCCTTCTGGGAGAAAACTATATCAGTTTCGTTTTTAATTAACTTATAATTCTGATCAACGGTAGTAAAACATTTATAACCAACTGACACCTTTTTGGTTAAATCACTAAATTTACTATCTAATGTCCTAACCTTGTTCTCAAGTTTATGTTCATTTACAATATAAACTTTTCTGCCAAATTCATCCCAATCATTATAATTTTCTTTTCATAATTTCAAATGTAAATCATACAACTCCAGTTCTGTATTACTTAATTTACCATACAAAAATTTAATCTCCAAATCTAACCATTTCTTTTTGGCAAATAATAAAACTTTATCAGTTCTAGAATTCTTCAATTTAATATTAATTCCGGAAATAAATTTCGGAAACACACTAAACTTTCTACATTTTTTAAGAAATTTAATGTCTTCTAACAAAAACTTGACTCTCAAATTCAACTTTTGGAATCTATTATATTCCTGAGACCGAGAAGCCATACTGTTACTATTTATTAGGAATATACTGTGGTTGAATTTAATAATAAATACACAAAAACCTCTTAACCACAAACTTTCTTTAATTTACCCTAATGTACATTTCAGTTACAAAGTAACCATCCTCAGAGGGATAACATACAAAGACTGATTAACGCTAGAAAAAACCCCTTATTTATAATCTACAGAACTAGTCACTCCCACTCCGACCGCCGCGGCCCCACCTGTTAAACAAGGCGTAGCCACGCCCATCGAGGGGCGTATACATACATAAAGTAGGCGATGCCGTGAGGCTAATTGTGTCGGGAATTGATTCACCAACCTATATGTTATCTAAATGGTTAGTTAAATAATTCAGTTTTTTTAAATGTAAGTTGGCATCATTTTCGGTTAAGAATACACTTGATTTTGTAGAGAAGGTTAAGGATATTAGATTAACAGATGAAGAAATTTTAGTTTCTTTTGATATTTGTTCTCTGTTTCCAAGTATTCCGGTAACGGAAACTTTAAATTTATTAAAAGAGTTTTTAATTGAGAATGATGTCGATATTGAGAGAGTTGACCAATATGTAAAATTAACTAATTGTTGTATGAATAATAATTATTTTCAATTTAATAATAATTTTTATAAACAAAAAGATGGTACAACAATGGGAAACAGCCTATCACCTTTTTTAGCAGAACTCTTTATGAGTCATTTTGAGTTAGGATTGAAAAAGAGACTTAAATATTTTCCTCGTGTCTGGATAAGATACGTTGATGATATTTTCGCTATATTTAATACTAAAGAATTTCAAATAGATCCATTTCTAAGGATCATCAATGATCAACATCCTAATATTATATTTACTTATGAAATTGAAAGAGATAAACGTTTACCGTTTCTTGATGTTTATTGTATTAGAAATAGAGATAAAATAGTTTTTGATATTTATAGAAAGCCAACATCCAATGATAGATTTATTCCAAACGAATCTAACCATTGTAACCAACACAAATTTGCAGCTTTCAATTCTTTAGTTAATAGGTTGATTAATATTCCTTTGAGTAAAAGACGTTTTGATATTGAATTAGAACATATTAAAAGTACAGCTGAATTTAATGGTTATGAACGTAAAATTATTGATAATATCCTTAGGAAGCAAAAGATTAGGATTTTTCGGAAGAAATTAACAACATTACCTTTGGAAACTAAAGAAGAAAGCCGTTTTATTAGTTTACCTTTTGACAAATTTTTAACCAAAGGGCTGGAGGGAATTTTTAAGAATGTTAAATTGAGAGTTGCGTATAAAAATCATAATAACCTTAAAAATTTATTAGGTAATGCAAAAGATAAAGTAGAAACACTTGATAAATCAGGGATTTACCAAGTTAATTGTAAGGATTGTGATAAAATGTATATTGGGCAGACAAGACGAAAAGTAATAACTAGATTTAAGGAACATATTAGGGATATTAAATACCAAAGGTCTGATAAGTCTAGTATTGCTGCCCATATTTTAGAGACCAATCACAATCTAGATGTCAATGATGTCAAGTTAATTAAGAATGTTAGAACTAATAAGTTATTAAATAGTTTTGAAAGTTTAAAAATTAGTAAACATAAACCAGAGAATTTATTAAATTCTGATAGAGGTCCTATTCCTAATTCAATTTTATATTCATTTGTTAAATAGGATTATGATTTTTATATTAAATTTTGTGTTGGTTATAATTTCAAAAAACAATTTTAATTATGTTTTTATTGTATTTTTAATTTATATTTTAGTAAGTTGACGTTAGATATCTTGCTTTCACTCGATGGGCGTGGCTACGCCTTGTTTAACAGGTGGGGCCGCGGCGGTCGGAGTGGGAGTGACTAGTTCTGTAGATTATAAATAAGGGGTTTTTTCTAGCGTTAATCAGTCTTTGTATGTTATCCCTCTGAGGATGGTTACTTTGTAACTGAAATGTACATTAGGGTAAATTAAAGAAAGTTTGTGGTTAAGAGGTTTTTGTGTATTTATTATTAGGTACACTGATACTAACGGTTAGATTTTCAAGTTAATGTACATTAAAAAGGGTTTTGTTATCTTAGTTGATTTATTCAGTAAAATATTTAAACTAACAAATACTTTGCAGTAATTGAATTTGTATAACGAAAATGTTGCCCTCCTTTAAAACATGTTTACTCCGTCTGTAATTTATTTTTGTTAGCGCCCAATTCACATAGTTTATCCTTTATGCTCTGTAGTTCCTGAATTATGTTTTAATCGTTAAAACTCTACAATTGTTAAACAATATTATTTATAAACAGCAAATCTACAAATTCTCTAAACCTGTACGTCAAATCTATAAATCCTTCCTCTTACCAAATAAACAACGTTACACAAAATTCGAGACAACTCTAGTGTATTTTTAATTATTGGTCAAGACGAAGAAATAAATTAATGAAATATAAAACGAATGTTTAGTTTCTCTTCATTCATTCAGATATAAACACATTTGTTCTTCAGATTTAGTTTGTTCATTATAAGAGAATACAATTTTGTTTTTAAAAAAATAGTTCTCTAATTATTATTTATAATATTCCACTATTTATTTAATATTCATAATAATAAGTAAATATAATACCTTAAGTTATTACATAAACAAGAAATATATTTAAAAAATAACCCAAATATTTTGTTACTGCGGTTAACAGAGTACATTTTATTTTAGTTGCCCTAGAGCACTATTTTATGATTTTGTTTGGTAACCATAGCAACACTTTAACGTTGTACAATGGAGGACAATCAAATGGGGGAAAATGTTTTTTATACATTTTTGAGTAAAATATCTCTGGGTGTTGTAATGTCGGAGCCAAGGAACATGAAAATTCTCAGTTCGAATCCGGCTAGCGCCAACAAATTGTATAATTTAATTACTGAATAAATATTTGAAAAAACAATATTAACATCAATTGTGCTCCATCATGGGGAAAATGTATTTGAATTTGATTGGATGAATAATAACGTATTTTATTAACAATTGAAAATGTTTACAAGATATATATCAGAAGAGTATAAGCTAATAGAAGGAATTTATTAATAATGATTGTTGCTGTAATGACTTACAGTCGTGTATTGTGTTATATTCTGGCTGGAAAGTATATTACTCTTTTATTACACGCAATATCACATAAAACTCAACAAACACACACTCGCATACTCAATGTCTTTCTCTCTCTCTGTGTCCCTCTCTTGTTCTCCTCCCTCTCAATGTCTCTCTTCTAACCTACCTACCTATATATTTAGTCTCAATCTTTCACCTAAAGCTTTCTCCAACAACTTTAATTAGTTTAACACGACGACATGAAGGTTTATAAATTTTTATATAAAATTTTCGTATTTCTACCCTGAAAAAAATGCTCTCGCAATAAATAGTAAGATTATTAAATGCAGTAAACTTTTATACAATCTGTATACCCTAATACTTCGCCATAAGACACATTGACTTTTTTTATACGCATGTTACTTTTTGACAATATTTCAGGGAACAAAATATAAGAAAGTGTGTTTAATGCTTTACTAAATCAAGTAACATTTTACAGTGTTTTCCAAATAATATACTTTTGTGTAAATTCTAGTATATTGTCAAAATATAAATGTTTGTAATTGTAAACTGTTCAATTAAAATTATATAAAATAAGTTACTTATTTTTCAAACTATCATTAATAATGACGTGTAAAACATTGTAGTAAAATGTTTGTAACTGGAATTAGTAGTAATGGGAGATAAATTCTTATTTAAAATATACATAGATCTGGGTTTAAGAGTGTTTTTCTTAAAATACTGTAATAACGTCACATAGAAGATACAGTCAATATTGTCATATTCAGAGAGAACAGAGCACACAGTTAAATTGTACTCGTAACGCGATTATTATAAAAAAATTAAAATATTTTACAAATAAATTTGAAAGATATAACTGTTAGTTTCATAGTCTTATGTGTGTGAGGATGACCCATTTTGTTAATTTATATACCACATTCGAGATTTACAAAGTCACTAAATTTCAGTTGACTCTAGATGAAGTCCTCAATTGCAATAGTGTAATATTACGGCACTTTATAACAAAATTTAAGCTGAACCTCCAATAGTAGTGTAAAATCCTAAAAATATGATGTGTTCATGGAAGGAAATTACAGCTTTAATTAACATGTAAACCGTATCAGTAATATGGAATGTTTGCTGGATTTAAGGGCACGTGGAATAATTGCGTTACGCTAATGAGACTATTTCCCATCAAGTGCTCCCATGTGATGTTAAAAGTGAACGCAGATATTGCAAACTTCACGTACGAAAATATTCCCCACGCTGCATTTCAAACGTTGGTTAATTTCATCAGACATTGTAGGACAAAAATGGCAATGTTTAAAGAAGAAGAAAGTGCCATTAAAATTCATGATATTTGAAAGTAATAATCTTTATACACATTCAATAAATGCTTGTTTTGTAAACTTAAAGCAAATTATGTTTATCTAAAATATGTAGGTTTGAAACTGTTGTTTATAAAAAAAATATTTAATGTATCAGAAACTTCAGATAAGAAACGTTTGTTATACATTACTTCAAAGGCAAATCTACTGTATGTATTTGTTTATTTCTCTTAAATGCAGTTAGCTTTTACAAAGGGAAATTTTATTTTTATAAGAATTAATTTTTATAAACTAAGTTAACAATTTTAAACATATAATCTTTAACTCCTATAGAATGATTTTAATACAGAAAACATGAGCGGAAAATTTCAGTATGCAGCTGCAGTAAAATTTCCTGACCTAAATAAAATGATTCCCTAAACAATAATGAATTATTCGACACACGTCTTGTGTGCACCTAAATACATCAACGGTGCTGAATATAGAACGAGTAGTTTATTCCTGCATGTTTAAATTTTTATATCGCTCAATAATTTGAATATAAAAATATTGCCGTTAGATTTTAAAAAGGTTGTACACGTTTCAATAAATTCCATTTTTAGATTATTTTACTCTACCTTTTTCTATTCACGTATTTAGGTTAATAGTTTGGTTATTCTAAATGCTTTTAGATAATTCATTACTGGTTGTCCAATGTCTAAACGCCTTACCCATTCATATCTCATGATTTTGAAAATATTTAATTTTCAATTATATCCGAAAGAAGTTTTGATGAAGCATAAGTACTAGAGTAACAAATTTACATTATTGCTGGGCTTATGCATTGATAAAAGTTGATAACATTTTGAAATTTGAAAGCATGTCTCAAATTGGACATAAGAATCTAGAAATATCAAAGGCAGACTATCTTGCATCTGTCTTGTATATCTTTATATACAAGTTGTTAATTTTTGAAAACCTTTTCTATTTCTAAACCACTCACATCTAATGAAATTCTCTTTATAGCCCATTTCAATTTAACAAATCTGTTAATTTGTTTCATTTCGTTATCAATTGGGGTTGTATGTAAAACTGAAATTTCCAATTTTAGTTACTCTGCTATCTATATCTTAAAAAACATTGTTTGTGTGTATTTGTGTATGCATGTATGTATGCTATAGACGCCTGAATTACTTAACAGAAGATGATGAAATTGAGAGGGTTTATTTAGCACATTCACATGATGGTTACTGTGAAGTTTGGTGTAGATTCATTCAGAGGGCTCCGCCCAAGAGGCTTAGAATGGTTCGAAAACCAATGTATGTATGTATGCGTGTAAATATGTATCTTATAGGCACATAAACCACTAAACAGAAGTTGATGAGATTGTGAGGGTTTGTTTAGCATATTCCCAGGATGGTTACTGTGAAGTTTGGTGTAGATTCAGAGGGCTCCGCCCAAGAGGCTTAGTATGGTTCGAATACCAATATAAGTATGTATGCGTGCAAATGTATCTTATAGGCACATAAACCACTAAACAGAAGTTGATGAGATTGTGAGGGTTTGTTTAGCACATTCCCATGATGGTTACTGTGAAGTTTGGTGTAGATTCATTCAGAGGGCTCCGCCCAAGAGGCTTAGTATGGTTCGAAAACCAATGTATGTATGTATGCGTGTAAATATGTATCTTATAGGCACATAAACCACTAAACAGAAGTTGATGAGATTGTGAGGGTTTGTTTAGCCTATTCTCAGTATGGTTACTGTGAAGTTTGGTGTAGATTCATTCAGAGGGCTCCGCCCAAGAGGCTTAGTATGGTTCGAAAACCAATGTATGTATATATGCGTGTAAATATGTATCTTATAGGCACATAAACCACTAAACAGAAGTTGATGAGATTGTGAGGGTTTGTTTAGCACATTCCCATGATGGTTACTGTGAAGTTTGGTGTAGATTCATTCAGAGGGCTACGCCCAAGAGGCTTAGTATGGTCCGAAAACCAATGTATGTATGTATGCGTGTAAATCTGTATCTCATAGGCACATAAACCGCTAAACAGAAGTTGGTGAGATTGTGAGGGTTTGTTTAGCATATTCCCAGGATGGTTACTGTGAAGTTTGGTGTAGATTCATTCAGAGGGCTCCGCCCAAGCGGCTTAGTATGGTTCGAAAACCAATGTAAATACGTATGCGTGTAAATATGTATCTTATAGGCACATAAATCACTAAACAGAAGATGATGAGGTTGTGAGGGTTTGTTTAGAAAATTCCCAGGATGGTTACTGTGAAGTTTGGTGTAGATTTATTCAGAGGGTTACGCCCAAGAGGCTTTGTATGTTTCGAAAACTAATGTATGTATGTATGCGTGTAAATATGTATCATATAGGCACATAAACCACTAAACAGAAGTTGGTGAGATTGTGAGGGTTTGTTTGATATACGCTTTATTCCTAGGATGGAACGTGTGGTTCGTGTGTTCTTTGGTGTTGAACTATTAAGAGGACTCCACTCCAGAGGCTTTGTATGGTCGAAAACATTTATATATATATATATATATATATATATATATATATATATATATATATATATATATATATATATATATATATATATACATATACATATATAAATATATATATATATATATAAATATATTAAATATGGTGATATGTTTTCTTGTAATATAGTTATTAAATTAAAAATATTTCAAAAACAAGAATACTTTTAATGAATATATTTATTGAAAGCTTTTCGCCGATAAAATAGTATCAGCATCTTCAGGAAAATAATTATCTAATAATCAGATTATTAGATAATTATTTTCCTGAAGATGCTGATACTATTTTATCTGCGAAAAGCTTTGAATAAATATATTCATTAAAAGTATTCTTGTTTACGAAATATTTTTAATTTATTATATATATATATATATATATATGTGTGTGTGTGTGTGTGTGTGTGTGTGTGTGTGTGTGTGTGTGTGTGTGTGTATGTGTGTGTGTGTGTGTGTGTGTGTGTGTGTGTGTGTGTGTGTGTGTGTGTGTGTGTGTGTGTGTGTGTGTGTGTGTGTGTGTGTGTGTGTGTGTATGTGTGTGTGTGTGTGTGTGTGTGTGTGTGTGTGTGTGTGTGTGTGTGTGTGTGTGTGTGTGTGTGTGTGTGTGTGTGTGTGTGTGTGTGTGTGTGTGTGTGTGTGTGTGTGTGTGTGTGTTGCAACGGTGCATCACCCCGGCAACCTTCAACCTGTCGAAAGTTGTCTACCACCTAGTTACATGAGCAAGTATTTAAATCCCATCTAACAAGTATACCCTGGGAACGTTGTCTATAGAGTGTATTTAAAGTCATGGTAAGGTCAGTGATCTGTCATATGGTCTAATTTATGTCATCTGAAACACATAAAATTTATCACATCATAAATTTGCCTTACCATGCTTTGAAGACAACCCTCCACCATGCTCCTGCTTTAGTGAAGTTCGTGCAAGATAGAGTCTTACCATATCCTCCTAAAATAGTTCCTGTGTTTCATATGGTAAAACCTGCCAGTGAGTATCAACTACTGGGCTTTAAAGCAAAACCAACTAGTCCTTAAGCTAACTCATAATTTATAATTTAATTTAATTAATTTCTCTGGATAGGTTGTTCGATTATCTTTAGGTTGCACATTGATTTCTAGCTATTTATTATTAAATAAATATGACTGACTCTAATAGGCTGGATTTTATCAATTGTATTGATTTTATGAATTTACTATTATGATTTACTAGTTGGGAAATTATTAAATTTATTATTTTTGTACACAGGATTAATTCAATAAAAATTACTCTTTTGGCTGTTTTTGGAAACTGAATTTAATAATGAAGAAAATTGTAAGTGAAATAAATTCTTAAACAAAAAAATTCTGAAATAAATTCTTAAAGTCCTTAGCTAACAAAACATAAATTAAATTTTCTTTAAATAAACTCAAATTATTTTAATATTTATTGCAGGGAGGTTGGCTGAGTTTATTTCAATTATTATAAATTTCAAATTTAATTTATGATCTTATTTTGTGCCAGCAGTTAAATGATATTCATTCAATTTACATATTGTATTATTTAAACGAAATTTCTTACTAATTCTACTGCTACAGAAATCATTGATTTAAAAGCTTATGAATTTGTATATATATATATATATATATATATATATATATATATATATATATATACAAATATTATATTTCAAATATTTTAATTAAAATTTAATTTCAACTCATTCAAAAATACTAAATAATTAGTGTTTGACTTTGTTTGATAATTTCTGGTTGAGAAATTATTTATATTTTTCTACAAGTTAAATATTGATAAATATTTTTTCCCAGTTTATTTAACTACTGGTTGTAACAAACGTTACTGCATTTCCTTAGATAGTATGAACGAAATTATTTTATAACTATGCCTAATCTTCTTTCTATCTTTTTCCATATACTTTACTATTTCTCTTATTTGCAAACATTTGAACATTTTTACATAACCATTTTTATAACTAAATAATTTTTTACTTACAAATTTAATTTTCAAGGAAATAAAGCCATTATTTATAATTTTACACATTTAAAGCATTTCTTTGAATCTTTGAATCTTTGAAAGTATTTCAAAATCAAATTTAGTTTTATTACTAAATTTGTATAGAAATCATGACTTGCCCAATTCTCGCACATTCCAAGATACGTCCCAAGGTCCAAGGGGATGACTTTACGCTTCCAGACTGGTAGTTCTTCTCGTCCGAAAGCTGGTTTATCCAGGAAGCAGAAACGGACAAATTCGGCGAAGCCAGTTTCTTGACAAATGAAAATGTAACCGTGATTTTTCATATTTCGATGTCTAGTTTTCACTAGACATAAATTAAGGCATAATACATTACCCCCGCACTCCGCGGCCTCGAGTTTATTGCTCTAGAAATCCATTTTGGTAATTTTGCTAATTTAACAAAACACTATGACCTTTCTGGTCAGTGGCCTAATTACGAGAGAGCGCATAAACGCCCAGCAACAGTTATCGTCTCTATTCCCCCACTCTCGATTTGCTTGTCTGACTTGGATTTGGCCGTTTTTTCTTGTCTTAACTGTTAATTTTTAATATTGTAGAAACCTGATTTATCCGTAGCACAGAAAACACTCAAGAAGTCATGATTTATGTACAATTAAAATTTATTTTAGCATTATAGACTTAATGATCAATATTCATGGCTTGAAAATTTTATTTAAATTATATTTTATAAATTGAGATTATTTCAATTTTTTATTGAATTGAAACGGGACGTTTTTTAACCCGTTTCAGTGTGTGTGTGTGTGTGTGTGAGTGTGAGTGTGTGTGTGCTTGTGTGAGTGTGTGTGTGTGTTTATGTATGATTTTGTCTTATGGACGTCTAAACAGGTGAATAGAAGTTATTAAAATTGGGAGAGATTTATTACCTTACTCCCAGGATTGTTCGTGTGAAGGTTGGTTCAAACCTATCAACAGGGCTCCAACCCCAAAGGTTCAGGGTGGTTCAAAAACCCTTGTATATATGTATGTGTGTATGTATGTGTCTTATAGACGTCTAACCCACAAAACAGAAGTTAATATATCTTGAAGGGATTGCATAACTTATTTCCGAGTTAAAATCCTAAATTTATATTTATAATATCATCATCTAGTGCTCCTATATCCCTATTGTTTTGGTACTAATAGCTGATGACGTCAGACACCAAAGTATTATTTCCGTTGCAATGAGCCATGATAGAATTATACTACCCAACTATTTATTCTTTAGTTATGAAAATACATGTGATCAAAATTACGACCCTTTGCTGTCTGTTACTATACTATACATAGTCCGTGCACTAACCCTAGTTATTTCTTCTCAAAAATTGTACAGGAAAGTTCGTCTTATTCACAAACCTTATGATCCGAATCCTAACAAAGCTTTGAAAATATCACTGATAACGTTGGCTGGCTATGACGTATCCACTTGAGTTTGTAGAAATATCACTTGACATGCTACTGGATGCTTCACTGGTACCGCTTCCACAAACAAACACTTAACCTGTTAGAAAGTTCTACGAAGTACTTGCTTGTAAAGCGTGCGTAATAGTTAACGAGCCTCGGAATCGTTTGTGGCCGTTTTGTGTTCATTGGACTATTCTTCTCAATGGTAAACTGACGTTCTCGACTACGGGCGCTAGGGAATTTTGTTAATATAAGGAAGCATCTTGAAGTTGTAGCCATTTGTATTCAATGTAAGGCTTTAAATACTTCTTTTACTGTTTATTTTCCGTAACCGTTTTATATTATATTCTCTAATATATATATATATATATATATATATATATATATATATATATATATATATATATATATATATATATATATATATTTATATGTGTGTGTGTGTTGATTGGATATTATCTAAAATTCGTTTCAAATAATATATTCCCAACAAAGCAACACAATAGTCAAAAACATAATTTAATCATTATGTTTTAGAATGAAAAAAATCATTATATTTTATATTTTTGTACTACTAATAATGATTAAATTTATGTGCAAATAAATAGCAAAATATTTTAATACTATTCAACGATTACATGGAATAAATAAGCGGACGTTATACTCATGTCTTTTGCCGGCAGAGAACATTACGTGCTTTGTCCCTCGACAATAGTTTTGTGGTTATGCTGATTTATCGCAAATGCTGAATCGCTTTTACATCAATGAGGCTGCTCTAGTCAATCCGATTGAATATGTTGTGTTGTCAAAATTTTTTCAATGGATACAGATTACTGACGACAAAAACACCTAAATGTAAAGTTTACTGTAGATAACTATAAAACATTGTTGAAACCAATTTGGAGATTGATTAAAATTATGTTTTCAATTCTCTGTTTTATCAATTTAGATATATAATATATATATATATATATATATATATATATATATATATATATATATATATATATAGTGTGTGTGTTGCAGCGGAGCGCGCACCGCGCCACCCACGGGCCATCCGCCCCCCCCCCGTACGAGCCGAGTGCCGCCGCCTCAGACCCTTGCTCCGCCGCAAGCTCAGAATTTTGACAAGGCCTATCCTAGCTAGAACTAGGATACTGTGCAATGACCCGCCAAAATCAGCCAGAGAACAGGTCATTGGACTTTGATATAAAAAACCTAAAATACTGAAATTTAACTCTTTGGGTACGTATTTCCCGGAGAATGAGTTCTTTGAAGGCATCTTTATGGCGAAATGACCCTTTAGTTTTAGGAGCGTATAAGAAATCTGTTTTAAATAATAACACTATGTCTTTGTTGGCAAGTTAGTAAAAAATACATTTTTTATTTACTTTTTAATTTATTACTACAGCACAGTTTGTACCCATCTTACATCTAATAGCTTTGTAAATTTTGAACACTACATTTATTTTAATCTTTCTTTGTCTTTTCTTTTTTATATTCCAAGTTCTGAGAAATTTTATCTTTAGTTATTAGGTTCAGAGGGAAAAGTTTACTTTAGCTAAGTTCCATGTAATCTTTTAATATTTAAGATCGAAATTACATAATTCTTTAATCAAACAAAACTGTCCTTCCTTTTTTAACCTACTTTTAATTCAATATTTGATACTTTATAAACATAAGTGGAATTTGTAAACAATTTACATTTGTCAAAACAATTAATAATCTGAAAACATTTGTCATAGGAATCAACCATTTACCCCTTTAACTAATTAACTTATTTTACAACAGCAATTATATTAAAAAACAATGGAACCCTTTAAACTAAACATTTGTTATTTCTAATTTAGAAGTTAATTCAATAAACAATTTACCTCTATTTAAGAACAGTTAATAATATGAAATTATTTGTCATAACAATAAGCCATTTTCCCCTTTAACTATTTAATATATTTAAAAACAGCAATCATATTAAAAACCAATGTAACATTTTAAACTAAACAATTGATATTTTTATTTTAGAAGTTATTTCAATAAGCAATTTTTCTCTATTTAGTTTGATAAATATTTTAAACACTTGATTTGCCAAAAAAAAAATATATATATATTTATGTTTATGTAACTAATTAAACCAAAACCTTACAATTTATCTGAAATTTTCTAATGTAGCAATTTATTCACTAGACACACAATTTTACAACCTTTTAATCCCTATATGATTTAATTAAACTCCAAAATAATTTTAAATAATTTTTAATAAATAATTTTAAATAATTTTCATTGAACTTTTATTTTAATTAAATTTCATCAAATATTTTTTTTAATTTCAACTTCTACTGATATCTGAATTTCTTTTTAAAAAACAAACAAAATTTTTCTTATCTAATACCAATTTTACTTTTATTTAATATATATAATCTTGGCAGGAGGAGACCCCCATCTTGTAGAGGGGATCCCCCACTAAACGCTACCCCCTTTAAGTTACGCAATAAACAAAGCCATTTCTTGAAAATTTTTCAACTCTACAAAAAAATTTTATTTGAATTTAACTTAATAAAATGTCAACTTTCCCCAAAAAATATTCAATATAAAATTTTTAATTTAATGAAAAATGGAGAAATTAACATCTGACCTTAAACTCAGGATCACTCCTAAATCCAGGTCGATTACTCTTTCGTCTTCCTCGAGATCGTTGTTTCTGGGGTGGCAATGTTGGAATGAAGGCGTCCCTGATCTTGGTGTTGGCGACCTTACTGCGAAGTCTTTGTCTCCAACGCCCAGGATGTTCCTTATTAGTTGTAATGGTTGAGTGTTATGTCCATACTTCGAAACACGGAACAATTTGACCTTCGATTTTCCATTTATTTATTTGCATCGTCCTATTTAAAATTTAATTAACATCTTTTCTTTTTTACGGTTCTATTTTATAGTTTGAATTTAAAATTTTGAAGTCCACTTTTATTTAATAATATTTTCACTATTCATTTTTTCACTGTTCATCAATAACCAGTTATAATTTAAATTTAGAAGCACTGTCCTTTAAAAGTTATTACATTTGCTCTAATGTTCCCCTTTTAACACTTGACAAATTTCTGAGAACGTCACCGCGTCGATGTTAACTTAGGAAACCACTTTTGGAGAAAGTGCTTTCTCCGAAAGGGTCCCCATCACACTTGCAGCTACATTTCGGCAACACACACTCTCGCTCCTAGCCCGACATTAGCTACGTCTTCATTAACATATCACAAAAGTTAAAACGAAGGCTTATGACCTCGAGCGCGCTTACACGTTGTTATCCGTTTGAAGTATCAAGCCACGCTGCGCTCTTCACCTCCTCCTAGCTGTTGCCTTTCCACAAAACGTATATCACACCACGTTTTGTCGACCAATGGAGTGGCTTTTATAATTTACGTCACGACATCAGGTGACGTTTGCCGATGGTCTGTTTACCTATCCCACACACTGCGAGCCCTGACTCCAAAATGATCAAAGTCTTGTATGTTTCTTATTTTTGGTTTAACTCCTTTATTTGGCGTTTTCGCGATTTTTGGTACAGGGCAGTTTTCTTTCCTCTTGACAAACGTCGTATCCTCGAATGTCGATGGTGGTTGTAGGTGTATTTTGAGGTTTTCTCTCCTTTCCATGTAAATCACTTGTTTTTTGAAGATATAATAAACACTTTATCCCTGCTAATGGTTTAGCTTTCACATTTTTAAATTACGAAATTTCAATATCATTGCGACGGTATTTATTAATCCCGATTCTGCCTGTCGCAGTGTGTGTGTGTGTGTGTGTGTGTGTGTGTGTGTGTGTGTGTGTGTGTGTGTGTGTGTGTGTGTGTGTATGTGTGTGACAGAGAGAGAGAGAGAGAGAAAAGAGAGAGTGAGAGTCCTTAAAGTTATATATTTTTGAGAGATGTAGAATATTTTGAAACTAAATTCTTGATATTGTATCAATATATACCATTCGTAAGTGTCATACAATCATATAAATCATAAAATATTTGTGAAAAACAGCTTCTTAAACTAAATTATGTTGCATTAAACATGCACAATATTAGGTTTTTCATACAACATTCCAATTTTTTTTCTCCGACAAAGCTATTGAATGCAACATATGCACCATCTATCTCACATACATTATATTTTTCATTTACTGGTAGCTTAGAACAGCTAATACTATCTACATTTATAACATTTTTGATTTTTACTCTAATTTTTTGTTAACTTAGATTTAGGAAATTGTATAGATAGTTTCTATTATTTGTTTATAGTGTTGTTGACAAGCGGACTTTTCTCAATAATGTATGCCAATATTATATAAACACAATTTGATATAAACGTCAACAAATGCGTTGCTAGACAAGTGTTTTTGTAATTATGTTATTCCCATAATCGGAACCATAACACCTAGCCTAACATTAGATAACCTACCTGAAATACAATCTTCCTCATCGAACTTTATCTAGCCCAAACAGAACCACAAAAAGTGCTAAATGCTGTTAATAAATATGTTTAGATGTATTAAAGTATTTAATGTATATTGTGTTAATGATTTATTATGTACGAGATATATATTTAAAGGCACACAATTTGTTATATGTGTTTATTTTCAGCTTAGCAAAAGTTTTTATTTTATCAACAATCTAACTTATACAATTATGTGGCATATTTGAAATTAAATTCATATATATTCAAATGGATAATCAAAAATATAACCTAAAACATACATATAAGATTATTTAAATGGTAAAATGGTAAAATATTGAGACTGTAACTACTTCAATTCAGTATTTTAACAACAAAAATCTGTGGAACGTACTACAAAATACAATAATTTGACAGTTATTTGAATGTAACTAATAAGGTTATGTCAGAATTACTGTTTCGCTTTTATACCTACTAAAGACCATTTTTTACCTCAGATGGGTTCCGAGAGATTTGTCACATTCCCGAAACACTAGCTTCAGTTTTACCGGACAGACTGTAAGTGCTAGGGAATTTAATTTCTATTGCAGCCTTGGCTACACTGCCGTGTAACTAAATGCGGTTTCAGCACGTGTAGCTAAATGACAGAGAGAGACTAATGGTGGTTCCTCTAACACTAGACACTAGTGACAGACAGGTCATTTACTGGACACCTCGAACGGAGCCGAGGTTAGTTCAAACTTATAACACTCATACTGTGTTCCGCAGGAAACGTTAGATTTATACTTCTCTCACAGCTTATCAATAACTATGAGCGCAATTTATTTGTCTCAAAACCATTTAAATATCGTGCATTTATACAGCTTTTAAAGAAACTATAACAAAGGAAAGTACTTTAAAAAAATATTAATAAAACTTTTGTATATATTATGTACATACAATTAAGAAAAAAAAACATAAAGCCGGAGGTAAGGTATTTAGACCAAAACCCCTTATTCTGTAGCCAACCTTGCAAAAAACTATATGCATATACAATTTCCAAATTTTACCGGGAACATATTTTATTTGATTTACTTGGTATAAAAATAAATAAATATAAATAGTGCTTGGAAATGTATAGTAACCCAGTCCGTTGGCTCATAGTATCTATAAAAAAAAATTATAAACTAAATAAAAATACAATCAAGTATTTGTATGTTTACCATGGTAACTTTTACTTTTCAGTTTTTTCGTAGGATTAGTTTCACGTGAATATGATATATCCGCTACACATCACAATAATGTAATGTTTTAGTCAATAGGAAATGTTTTTATCCATACCCATTTCTGACAATGATTACTTGGTTTATTTGATTAATTTTAATGATGAATAATCTTTAAAGTAAAACCCAGAATATGCCCTAAGACACATTCCTAAGGACCTACGGAGAAACAGTTTCATTATCTCTTACAATACCGGAAGAGTCTTTGTCGTCAATTCTCATTAACATTTAACGTTATTCCTTCATTTATATTAATTTTCTAATTTAGGTACAGAATGACTTCCTCCTTAATGAAAACTTTACAAATGTAAGCTATTTGAAATGGACTTTAAAACTAATGACCCAAGTATCATCATTTATTTAACAATAATTACATATAGAGTGTTGGATTTTTCATTTATACTTTTAAATTCATGTTTGTTTACCTAGAATCTATTAAATTATAATAGGCCTATAGGACGTACAGCTATCATTGTTATAAAATATACATACGTAAAATTTCTGTTGATTTAAAATATTTTTTTAAAATTTAACATAGATATGAAGATTAAGAGAGTATGCTATTACAAATATGCATATATAGAGACGAAATAGAGATATACAGATACACAGAGAGAGAGAGAGAGAGAGAGAAAGGGAGAGAAGGAAATAGAGTAGTGGATGAGAAGTAGAAAGGTTGAGAGAGTAATAATTATACTGGATTTTATCCCCAATTATATGCAAAGAATTTTACAAGAAGAAATTGTGTGTTAAAGTTTAAAGTAAAACATATGATAATAATTTTTCAGATCATTCACAATTTTTGCGATTAGGAGCTCTTGAGCCTCCTGTTATTGAGTTGGTTGATAGTCTCCCAGACATAACCAATTGTGGGATGTGGGAGTTTACCAGAGTGCTAGGGTGTGGTCTATTGTACAGCAAACAGGTACATGTAGACTGTTGTTACTAAGAATGCTTCATTTTCTCAAATAGGTTCGCTGCCTACTGTACATCCTTTGCAGCAGATTTGTTTCTCGATGTCTTTCGCAACGATCTGACCTCGTTGCTCTTCTGTAAGAACGCTGTCGTCACTGTAAAGAGCAGCTAAAATGCAAGTCTCTTCTTTTTTTGGTATGTCCTCACCTTGCAAATGGCATCAGTTACACTCATTAAAATCTCATGCACGTCTTCCCATGAGCCTTTGCGACAACCACGGCCTCCTCAAGGTCATATAAATAAACATATATCCTGATATGCACCCCTTTCTCCGTTTTTCCTTAATGACGCACCACTACCCTTCTACTCAAACCCTATGTACTGGAACCACTTGTAAATTAATTGTCAGTCATTTTATCTATAATTCTTTTATGTCTTTTTCTTTTATGTTACTTTATGTTTTATATTATTTTCCATCGATACGTGCTAACTCATCTTCTTTGAAATTCTTTTAAGTATTGATTTTAATTAAATGCGAAATCTATTTAAATATAACTTATAACTCTTTAAATATGTTTAAATATTGTTTAATTAGATTATATATTCCGATTGTGATTACCCTAACGCAATTCACTATAACCATGATATCTTCTGATTATAGGTATTTGTAGTAAAAGCTCTACACAAAGAATGAATTACAAAGAGATTTGCGATCAGCCCTAGAGCTTATTCCTATCAGAGAGATAAGTTTTGTCTTTCCTACACCGATATTCATATATGCTAGAAATGAAATATACATATTGCATATATATAGGCCTATACATACATTGTAACCTTTTCTTCTTAAACAACCATAGGAAACACAATATTTACAAGTGTTTCTTCTTCCATTTAAGTCATATATATGTCCTTTAAAATATGAATGCTTTCTAAAACTATATTTGTGATATTTCTTTAATCAAATAGATCTTAGGAATTAGTGTAATTTTTAAATTGAATTTTGGTACTCTGATGTACTTTAATTATTTTCAGATTTTTATTTTCCTTTCTTTTCATGCAATAATTCTTGCAGAATTTATCTGTCAACGTTTATTACTGCTGTTTAAACGTCAATTTTAACATATGGCCACATTAATAATAAGTAATATAACAAAAACAAATCAAGTCAGTTCCTTCTTAGAACTTACAATTACAATTATATGAATATGTAAATGCATATGATAGAATCACATTATTTTGCAACATAGGAACAAAATACCTCGAAATTATTCAGTGTCCTTTCTGTAGGCTTACAGTATGTGGTGGATTAATATATTTCTTTCTTACAATTATATTTTCGCTTTTTTCTATCTTATGAAGCTGTTTTTCGTCTATAATTTCTCATTCTAAATATCTATTGTAATTTTTGCAAGGAGTTTGTCTTTTATAATAACAGACGTTTTAAGTAATAGATTTCTATGCATGGGAAAGTTGGTTCATTGACAAAGTGCTAGATTTCTAACATGTAGTTATTCATTTGAATGAGCCTGAGACATCAACTTTTTAAAATTTAACAAGTGAATAAATATTTGGAAAAGCTGTATTATCTTCAATCGTCATCCACTAGAGTACATTTAAGCACAAATATTTTAAGTCAGAAGTACATAAATTCACTAGAACCCTCCCGATCACCAACATCAAATACGTCACTAAAGATTTTAACATATTGTCTTACATATTATAAACGATGAATAAAGTGGGGTTAGCTTAAGGGCCAACTGATAGCTATAAGACTGTCTATACAAACTTCAATTAATACTGGAACACACTAAACGGTTCTATGCAGCACGTAGATTCACATGAATTATAATATAAACCCTAAGTTATTAATTTTGTGTTCGTGTAAAATACGAAGTAAAAATTTCAAATTGTTTAAAATTTTAAACCCTTGCAGCTGCTTTGTTGGCGCTTTATATATGTGCTGTTTATTTTATTTGTTTAAAATTCACATTTCAGTTAATAACATTTCTTGCGCTTAATCTATACCTGTTAAATATTTATTTAAAAGAGAGAAAAACCAATTTAAAATGTCACTCCCACGGCGATTTAAACATTTCAAATTACTTTGCCTTAATGAAGGAAACAGATTGGTTAACTTGTTTAAAATGTCTAACAAACTGTGGAGGTGGATTTAAATTAGAATTTCAACATAGGCTTGTTTTAAATAATAACCATATAGGCCTATGTTTAAAAAAGAACCAAGTACAGTTTATTTCCAATTAATTTTTCTCAATCACTCTCCCCTAATATTTTCCATCTCTTCACTTTCATTCATTCTCTTCTTCTCCCTTATGATCTTTTTTGTCTATCTCTCTCCCTATGTATCTATACTCTCCCTGTCTATACATCTTTCTTACTCTCTGTTTTCTTGTGCGGTAAAATGTCTTGAGATATTTACGACATAGGTAGATCGGTGATAAGAATGATAAATGTTTACATTTTAAACACTAATAAAAAAAAACTATAGGAAATATACCATAAAGATACCAGAAGACTTGATAAAAACCCTGTTAGAATATGTAGCGGTAATAAAGATGGAAGAAAGAGAACAAAATACTTCGTTTTGAAAGCCTCTTTATAAATCAAGAGTTTAGTTAGGATAATATTTGTAATTTGAAAAAAATATCTTGGGCAAGAAACGATGAATAAAAAGTTGACTCGCCTTAGTACATGAAGAAAAATTTCAGCCAAACGTATTGGGTATTATTAATTTGAAAATAATGTGATGTGTTTTTTTATTAAATACAAACACACCACATAAACCTCATATTTAAATCCTGATGTACATTTCGATCCTAATCATCTTAAGAGGAAGTTACTACAAGACCTTACGTAGAACAGAAGGAAGAGGTTAAGAAACTATTACGAATTTTAAATTCGGAAAACAAAACTTTTTTTCTCGTTTCAAAGATTAAAAGAAAGATAACATACGAAAAGATTAGTCACAATTACTTATTTAATAGATACTATATTTACTCTTAGATATGTGGGTAGAAGACAAGATACATTGTAGTTTTACCAAACCTGGGTAATTACGGAAACTAGTCCCTACCGAGATCAGGCCATATAAGATAATATTGCTACTTTCACAGAGTTCCAAGTATTTCTGAACAGACTCACAATTTATTTAAAGCAAATCGACCGTATATAAGAATTCCGGTTTGAATTGCAAGGAATGGGGTCACGAAGTTCATAGAATAACAGATTTATTGATTGTGTCTTGGAAGATAAAGTAGTATACAATGCACGCATCTAGCTGTGACTGAATCATTTATTAGGGCGTTGAAAGAAAACCTGTTTCATACAAACATAGGTATTCAAAGGATATGGTAACTTGTTAGCATCTTGCTATACAGGTAGTCCTTACGATGAAGCAGGGAGAAAGCTACGAAATATTAAAAAACTATTTTATAACTCAGGATAGAACATTGGGTTTGGACGTATTTGTAAAATATTATTGAATTGATGAATATCGCCAATGCAAAAGGTTTATATTAGACAATAATACAAAATCAAGGTTCCCAAAGTAATAATTTCACCACAAGATGTTCGAGGAGATTAGATTGAAATGAAATGGAAAATAAGATGGGGTCAGGCCACATCAACTTCACAAATAGTTAAAGGTATATCTCTACTAGATTTTAATTAAATTGTCATTCTCTAGTAAAATATTTAGATATGAACATAGATGCTGACCTAAGGAACAAGTACCTCAAAAAATGAGCTATTAAATATATTATTTAGCAAGTATTTTTAACTCTTAAATAGAAACGTTGAATGTAATCATCTTGGTGTCACTAACTAAATCATAGGTAGTTATTTAAACAACTAATTGAAAACTAATAACTCACTTGCACACGAGTTTCATAGCCATCGATTCATTGACGAAACCTAGCCTAAGCAGAAACGTCGGCTTCGAAACACCTCAACAAGTGAGTAAATATTTTTCATTTATTTTATAAGTATTCATATATGAGAAAATAACAAAAAATATTTCATAATGGAATGAGAATATATAGCATCGTCAATGTAGCGATGTTTGCAGAATACGTAAAGTAACAATTTTTTTTATGAATATTGGTTATTTATCTATTCTTTTGTCAGAATAAACACATTCACTGACAACTGACGTACCCGACAGCATAAGAAGATGTAACGGACTTGAGCTATATCCAAATGAAGCAGCTGTTCAACTGAAAACTATTTGAGCTAGACGATGGTGTTTAGGGTTGGCTACAACGAAATATGTAGTTTTCAATGACTACAGAGCCACAGGTAATTTTAGTTACAACAATTATCTGGATGAGATTAGATGGGATGGTAATGGCTTGTCTGATAAGACATTTTATATAAAAGTGATAAAATAAATCGAAAAAATAATAAAGTAAGGTCTAAAGTAAATATTTGTTTATGTTAAATAATATAAAGTTATATATTATTTCTTTACCACAATAAGATATGAGTATAAATAATTACTGTACCTGCAATAGACGTTTAATAGGAATATAGTGAGGATGTATAATTTTATATGATGAAACGTTTTACTAACCCAACGTTTTATAGCTTTAAAATTGCTTCTGTGATGAGAGTTTAGGCATTAAAAGTTTATGTATGTGATGTAATGCAAACAGTTTCAAGTTTGTAGGACAACCCCCCCCCCCCCCCCCCGTATTCCTACTGTAATATATGTACTATATTTTTTTAAGTAAAGAATTTTTATCTACTGAATTTCGTCAAAGCTCATTGTTATATTGACTTTTGTATTAGGAAATTGAGAAAAAAAACAAGAAGAATATCATAAAATAATCTCAAACTACTAACAATTGGAAACTGCTCTTTTCGTTTTATGTACCAGGTGTTTGAAAAAAAAAAACATTTAGGTCAGCTCACTTTAATTAAAATGCAAACCCGGTTTTCCCGTTTAATTAAAAGTAAAACTAGGAAAGGGTGTTAAGTTGCCTGCATTTAAGTACCACAGGATGCATCGGGAGTGATATTAGTATTATTTCAGATAATATTGTATATATTGTAGAACATTGTTTAGTAATGATTATTACCTATTGCCAAATAAGTTAAATCTTTTTCAAATTTAACCTAGAATATTAAAATTAGTAAGATAATTATTTTTGTTTTTTTTTCTTTATAAGTTAACAAGTAAAATTCTAACATGTCTATTTATAATTAAAAAAGTTTTATAGCCTACAATTTTTTAATATTGCTTGTTTTTTAAAAAAAAACACATTTATATCTCTGATACAACTTTTTCAAAATAACCTTGAAGTAGGGAGATTTATTTTAAATAAAAAAGTAATACAATTATTAAATGATGGGTGTTGAACCTCAGATCCTAAAGGGGTTAGTGAAAATCTTTCTGAAAAATCGTTATCATCAAATTTTCGAAAATTGTTAAGCAACTAAAACTACTCTTATAGTTTTTCACTGTATGATATTCTGTAAAGTAAAATTTTTTTTTTCAACTTTACTATTGTAATATGATACTAAATAATTAAACCAATACTATTTCCATACAAATCAGACCAGAGACGGTTAAACATTATAACTTGTTGTATAAACGTTTGGAAAAATTATTATTGTAGTGATATTACGTTTAATGTTATGTAATAACTCAATATTAGTATGAAATCCATAATTATAGTAATCATATTATTATTATTATTATTATTACTAGAACTCGGAGGGATCTTATCGGTGTAGAGCACTTAGTTGTAGCCTTTGTACTCTCTTCCCATCCCTACCACAGGACTAGCTTAGTGGATACCTACCTCTTTGCAGAAATCAAGTACCTACCTGATGCTAAATCTTCTGATATCCTCTGGTGTACATACCTGCCAGCCAAACCACTTTCTCCTTGCAGCTCCCAAAGCAGGACACTCACAGAGTACGTGGATTGGGCTTTCCTCTTGGTTCTCGTCGCATCTCTTGCACACAGGGGACCTAGATTTTCCCATTTTGTATTGGAACCCCCTCAGATTCCCATGGCCTGTAACCAGCTCTACAGTAGCTCTGAGTTGATGTCTACTTAAGGAGAGTAGTTCTTTGCCCCACAAATCTCCTGAGTAACCCCACAGTACCTTGGATTTGTTACACCCCAAGGTTACATTCCATTCTTCCCTGCACAACCTGCCTATATGTGCCGTGATCCTCTGTGCCCCTCCTGAGGCGGCATGCCCACTGCCCTCAGCAACGGTCCTTGGGTTATACACCCTTGTTTTGCTAAGGCGTCAGCTCTCTCATTCCCTATCCAGCCATAATGTCCTGGAATCCAGGTTAGGTTGAGTGAATTATACTTACTCAGCTCTGCTAGAGAAGCCATAGTCTCAGCCACTAACCTAGAGCTGGTACTAGCCTCACCTAAAGCCTTCAGAGCTGCCTGACTGTCCGAGCAAATCCAGATGGTCTTGCTCCTCCTGCCAGACCCTATTATTTCCTCAGCACATAGTTTGATCGCGAGCACCTCCCCCTGGAAGACAGAGTTGTAGTCCTCCAGACGATGACAAAATCTGTCTTGGTGTCTCGGTCCACAAAATCCTGCTCCCACTCCTTCCTTCATCTTGGACCCATCGGTGAACCAGATTTCACCATGTCTGGGTCTATATTTCGCCCATGGCTCTCTTGCAGGAATAAGGATTTTGTAGTTTCATTTTTCCCTTTTAAGAGGCAGTATCTTATCCTGAGGTTCTATCCAGAGTGAACCTCAATGTGAGGTGAATCCTTCAGTGAATCCCCAAATAGCTGTTTATGAAGTTTGCTCCTTGTCTTCCACTGCCCGGTACAGCTTAGCCGGTATGCAGTTTCCATTGCGTCCATCCTAATTTGAAGATTCGAGGATGGAAAACCCAACATAACCCTCATGGCCACACATGGTGTGCTTCTCCTTATAGCTGTTATGCCTCTAAGGAAGAGCCCCTACGCGCGGTCCAGCATTCTTTTACTTGTTTCTTTCTGTGCCCTGTCCCACCAGACGATAGAGGCAAAGACCAACCTCGGCACCACTATGGCGGAATAAATCCAGTTCATTTGACGTGGACCCAAACCCCATCTCGTGCCTATTGCTCCTCTGCATTGCCAGAACGTAGCTATGGCTTCTTTGCACTTATCCTCCAAATGCTCACGCCAGAGTAGCTTCCTATCCAGAATAACTCCCAGATATTTAGCGCTCTCAACGTAGCTTATTTTGGTATTACCAACTTCCATCATCTCCAGCGATTTAGTTTTATATCGCCTAGTGAAGATGAGTGCCACAGATTTCTCTCATTGAATGCATAGTGCATTCTCCCTGCACCATGCTTCTGTTACCTTGAGTGCCTCTTGACGCAGGTCTTTGAGGACCTCTTCAAATGGTCCCCTAACAAGGATAGCTATGTCATCCGCATATCCTACCACCTTGACACCCATTCCACTGAGTGTCCTTAGTAGGCCGTCCACGACAAGGCTCCACAGCACAATACCTAAGAACTCCACCCTGCGGGCAGCCCTCCGAGACCATCCCATTTATCGTGCACCCCATCTATGATGCAGTAATTATCCGGTTTTCCAAGGAATTCATAATCCAATTTATAATTCCATCAGAAATCCCATGATCCATAGCTGCTCTCTTGATGGCCAGTCTAGAGGTACTATTAAAAGCCCCCTCCACATCAAGAAAAGCCCCAATACATATCTCCTTGTTGTTGATATGACCCTTAATAAAGTCTACGACCGACAACAGTGCAGTCTCCACTGACCTACCAGTTCCGTAGGTGTGTTGGTCCTGATAAAGCGGATACTGCTTCAAAGGTCCCTCCTTCAAATAGTAGTCCACCAGCCTTTCCAATGTCTTTAACAAGAAAGATGTGAGGCTGATAGTTCTGAAGTCCTTTACTTCTGTGTAACCTTTCCTCCCCGGTTTGGGGATAAAGATAACCTTCGTTTTGAGCCACTGCCCAGGCGTGTAACCCAAGGCAACACAGCCTCTGAGTAATCCAGACAGTGGCCCTATTATATCCTCGAAGCAATTTTGTAGTAGTGCTGGAGTAATATTATCTAATCCAGGCGCTTTAAAAGGCTCAAAAGACAGAATCGCCTCTCTCACCTTTTGCGCTGAGATCACCTGCCCAGCAATATTCCAGTCCGCCCTTAGCCCAGTATGTCGGAGGTTTTGAGCACCGTCCCCTACCGGTCTAATATCGGAAAAACTGTTCCTCATAAGCAGACGCAGTGTTTCCTCCGGCGTGTCAGTAAAGCTACCATTAGCCTTCTTGACAAACTTAAGCTCTCCCCTCGGTCCACCTGCTAACACCTTAAACAGTCTAGCTGTGTCACTCAGTGTGCTTGTCTCTGAGCACCACTTTTCCCAAGAAGCACGTTTAACCTCTTTAATAAGATTTTTATAGACACCCTGGCTGTCTTTATATGCCTGCCAGGTCTCCGCGGTTTTCTTCTTCTTTGCCCTATTAAAGAGCCTCTCTCCGTCTTGCCTCTAACTCGCTGTTCCACTTAAGCTTACCACTCCCAGTGTTTATCCGCGAGAGAGGGCAATTTTCCTCAAACGAAGTGGAAATTACAGTCCTGATGTAGGCCTCAGTATTTTCCAGTTCGTTTGATGTACCATATTTACCACGGAAGTCAGACATCCGCCTCCTCACCGAGGACTTAACACCTTCCCAGTTGGTCCTTCTCGGGTTCGTAAACCACACCACATGGGGAACAACTCCCCTTATCGTAGCAGTGATGATCCGGTGTTCAGACATGGAGGGCTCATCCGAAACCTGCCAGTGATACACCCACCTTACCATTTGTCTATTACAGAAGGTGATATCTAGAACCTCCATTCTGTTTGAAGTGACAAATGTTGGCTCGGCACCTGTGTTTAAAACCACAAGGTTTCCTTCAATCAAGAAGGCTAGGAGCTCCTCACCTCGCTCATTTGTGTCTGTGCTGCCCCACACCTCATTATGAGCATTGGCATCACAGCCCACTAAGATTCCTATATTCCTCTCCCTGCAGTACCGAACTAACTTACGTAATTCTGCAGGGAGCGATTCTCTATTGTGGGCGCAGTAAGTGGAGGCCACGATGAACTCCCTGCTCCCACTTACCTCGCCCTTGCCTCGAATTCTAACCACCGCAAGGTCTTTAGTTGAGAATTCTTGAATCAGCGTGGCTTCTAGTCCTCTGACTATCACACATGCTCTGTGCCCCTCATGTTCCCCACTTGCGTAGATGCGCCCAGCTGCAGTCAGACCCCTTATACGGTTCCTGACCAGCCACAGTTCTTGCACTGGTGATGTGTGCCTTACGTTTAAGCACCTGGTTAGGACCACCGAGGCGCTTTTACTGTGATGTAAGTTGATTTGCAGGATCATTGCTCGAGGGTCAGCCATCTCCAACTGACCTCTACGCCTTCTCCTGATTCTCTCTCTCGCCCTTCTCTTCCCGGTCCTTAGAGTTCCACTTAAAAGTGACCTCTGCAGTCCCCAGGAAGGCTTTCCCATCTCTTGCCTTTAATAGTCTGGCTGATGCCTCATCCAATCCTAAGCAGAGGAGGATTGCAGGTCCCCGCTCAATGCACTGTAGGATCTTCCACTTCGAAGTGTCAATTTCTGGGTTTTGCATCCCGATGAACTTGACCACCTGAATGGACACCATTTTTGGTGGTGGTACTAGCACCGTCACTTTCACCCTTTTGATCAGTTCATCAGGCAGTACTAGCCTTGCCTGAGTCCCGTCCTCGAGCTTAACTGACGGTACCACTTCTCTCAGCCATTTTGCCGATTCCTCCTCAGCACAAATAAATGCTGCGACTCCATCCCTTAGGTGAGTGTCTCTGATCCGCGGAACAAAATCTCCACTAAGAGTGTCCAGAATCCGGTCCATGACGGTGCCCTTAAGGTGGTCAAACGCCGCCATCTCCATCCTCACGCCTACACTATCCCCAAAGGTCACAAGAACCCTCGGTAGGTTGGCGGAGATCGCCGAGAAAGACGGATCTCCCGACCAAGCAGGCATAGACCTCTTGACCTCCGACTCTGGAGTAGGATTAGAAGTACTCCTTTCCTTCCTTTTCCTCTCTCTCGTTTGTCGTACTAAAGTCCTACCTGATCCGCTGGCTTCCTGGACGACAGGGCGGGTTCTAGCTCCAGCCTCCGTCAAAGCATTCCGCTGCCCGGACCGGTGTTTCCTCAAAGGGGGGCGGTGGTTCTCTGCCCGCCGCCTCCGCCTTCTTTCCTTCCTCATGGTAGGAAAGCCAGAGTGCTTTCCTCCTTTGTGCCCCACTCATTCTTCCTGTTACCTTCGCAACTGGATTTCCATCTGTCTCTACGGGGGCCGAAGCCACCTCCATAGGAACAGATTTGTCGGTAGGTTCTAAGCCCTGACCAGTTAAATTTATTTTTTCTATCACTGCCATGTGTGTTCCCACGAGCAGCTAGGGAAATAAAGGTCCACCGCCGTAGAGCCCCGCTTACGGCGGTAAGGCGACTTAAGTACTCAGGGGTGGCGCCAGGTGCCCGTGAGGCTCCGTTAAAGACCCTCCTTACCCTAAGGGCCACGAATCTACATAGGCACGGATCGCATAACACCTTCCGATCGGGGGTGTAAGTGCCCATCCAGACCACCAACCTGGATGAGGGGTGCTACTTGGTTGCCGCCCGCAAGGGAAGGGCAGGGCGAGAGCCGGGCAGATAACAACCCTTCAAGTGCTAGGACTGGCCCCTTTTTTTGAGCCGCCTTTATGCACTCACAAAATTGCCTGGACTTCCCGTTTATAGGGAGCCACATACGTACAGCTCCGCTCCACCCGTCCCACACGCCCGGATTAAGCCTCTCCACCACGTCAAGGTCATGCAGCCCATAGGAGAGGATAATAATCATAAAACACACAAAGAAATCTTTTTACAAGCAAGGCCAGATATTTGTGAAAACAATTTATTTAACATTTTAGGGGAAGTATTTTATGAAATAATTATTAATTCTTATTACATCGTGTGGAGAAGCAACTTTATAGAAATCTATCAATTGCCATTACATTTTTAAAAATATATTACTTTGAAATACAATTGAAGGATAATTGGAAATAAATTACACTAACCAAGCGGTATGAAGATTTTGTTGTTAATGCCATGAACGTACCAAGTAGGAATGGAATAATTTAAAAATCGAAATCCTATTGTTGTTTTTGACGAGTCGGTTGTTAGTCACTTATTACACTTTGCGACCAAACCATAAAAAACCGGGATCAAATTCTAAAAGAAAGTGTTTCTTATGATCTCCAAAGAAAGAAAATGAAGCTTTGTACATTCGACAATATCGATAATGCGATGATTAAATAGGTTACGGTAATGCGCGAGAAAAATCCTCCATTGTCAGGAAATCTTATTAAAGAAAAGGCTTTGGAATTTTAAGAGTCATTAGGACACATTGGCTTTAAAGCAAGTAACGGTTGGAAAGAAAATTTGAAAAAACGCCATAACATTGTTCAAAACGTCATTTCGGGTGAAAGTACTAGTGTTGATATCCCACTTGTGAATTTTGGAAAGGAAATGTGTTGGAAAAAGTTTTAAATGATTATGAACCGAAAGACATTTTCAATGCTTATGAGACTGGTCTGTTTTTTAAATGTTTGCCCAACAAGACACTAACTTTTAAAACCGACCCTTGTTTTGGAGGAAAAGGAAGCAAAGAAAGGATGTATTACTGTACATCGTATATTATGTTTAATTTAATACAGTATTTTTTTCTCCGGATACGGTCGGTGTAGTATATAAAACGTTTGTGTTGTTTGAAATTGAATTGTGTATATAGAAATAAAATACTGATAGATTGTGTGTATTCAGAGAAAATCAGTATAGGCAGTTAATAAATGTAATACGGTTAATAAATAATACAGTTACTAAACTACGGGTTTTCATCGATTAAATTCCACTTTAATGCTTCCTGAAAATGAATTGGTGAGTGTACTAATTTACCAGTAAGTTTTCATAAGCATTAGATAACTTATCACAAATAGCCTATACAGAGTAGACCGTATGAAAAATATTGAATATGGATATCTAATACAATGAAGAAACATTCTGAAAACATCAATAAAACATTTTTAACAACTTGAATTTCAAACCAATTGAGACATTATAAAACATTATCTTATATTAACATTGACCTATTACACTAACTACGCTCGCGATATTATACTGTATCCCTTTTATTACCGCATGTCGTGCGGTATGCGTAATGAGGTAAGATCAGTAAGATGGGGTGGGAGCATTCTTGACAACACAACCTCTCAATAACGAATACCTCTCTACAACGAATCTTTTCTCTGGATAATAGACTTCGTTATTCAGAAATTAGACTATATATATATATGGATAATAGACTAAGTTATACAGAGACTATATATATATATATATATATATAGGCAGAGAGAGAGAGAGAGAGAGAGAGAGAGAGAGAGAGAGAGAGAGAAAGAGGGAGAGAGATACACACATACATATATATGTCTGTGTGTGTGCTGTGTGTGTCTATTAAAAAGAGCATGTAGTAAATTTATTAAATGTTGGAAGCAATTAATTAACCGTTCTTTAGTTAACTACCATTTACATTCTTGGTTAGTTATCACTGTAGGCATTCATGCAGTGAAACATTGCACGCAATGAACAACAAACGCACAGAGGGTGAGAGAGGGATCTTATTTTTCCTTTCTTACTCCGGTTAAATCATACAAAAGCTGAAGATATCTACAAGGTCAATAAAATTCCCTTCGCGAATCAATACGTCACAAGCATTAAAAGCAGAATAATTGCTATGCTCTGTGGATGATATTTTTTAAATAAAAAGAATCATATATTGAATTCGTTTCCGTTTTATAAAGGCTTGCCCTGGATATGCCTGTTTCCATAAATCGAAACGGTTGTATTTTATGTTTTACCTTTTCACAACCTTCTGTTAGCTATTTGCTTCGAATGCAACAATAGCAGGGCCTTTTATAATAGCTGCCCTGCAACCATTACACGATGATAAATGCGGTTTTCCAGTGGTATAAAATATTTCATGCTTTGGACACTCGCAAATGCAAAGTGTTTTTTCTTGATAAGGAAACTACAACTAGATAATTCAAAATAATTACATTTACTTAATAACTTACCTATAAAAATCTTTACACATAATCGTAGCGTAATTATAATCACTATCAACAACAACCCCTGCAACTAATGCCCAAACAACCATGAAGTAAAATTCGCCAACACAGTTAGCAACACCATAATGTTACAAACATAATCACGAGTATTTATTTTTATTTAAAAATAGAATTAGGACAAAATGAGCCTAGCTCGTTTCACATAAATATGGTCGTAAAATGTAATAAATATTAAATTGGACTAAAATGGAATTATTATGTAAAAATACCTTATATTAATACCTAAAGGCGTTATAAATATTCATTATAAATATTTCTAGTTCTCTTAAATTTAAATTATTGCATATATATAAGGTTGGTTCTTTTCCAGTGGTTCTGTTTTTTCTTGACAAACATAAAAAGATACAAAATATTATTTTGTGATTTTTAAATAAAATTTGTACATTCAATATATAATTGTAAAATATAAAAAATGGATGTGATAAATGTGGAAACATTCCTGGAGTGTAACGTGGTGTTATACAGATTTAAAATTGTAGGAACAGTGTAAAACTTTCCCAATTCAACAAATAACGGAGCACTTAAACAGAGCACGCATATAGTGAGTAACTATTGGCTCCGAGAATCCATTCTACGAATACCCCCCCTCCAATAATAAAGCTTGGTAATGAATATGATAACGAATTTCTCACATATAGAAAGTGATCGAATATGATACATTAGATGTATGCGATAGTGTGTACCGTGGAGTGCATTATCCTGTAATTTTGTCTTGTTTTTTCGTTTTTAATTTTCAGCCTCAATAGATGTCAATACTTTTAAATAATCGATTGTTCTACTCGGCAGCTGAAAATCTGACATACCGAGATGGTTCGTGATACGTTTTATAGGATTGATACGTTACAGAGCCCAAGGCACACAACGTAAATATTAAACCTAGATCATATAGCCTTCATATTGTTTTAGATAGTTCATCCATAGTATTTTAAGATTCATTCCTGCCCACAGGAAAAAATAATATAATTATATATAATATATAAAGATCTTTGATTTTACATTCTTCCTATGATAACTTGTGTTTATGCTACAAATATTCAAATCAAATATATAGTTAAAGGAATTATTTTGACAGGAAGGTTTTCTCAATGCAGATTCATTTTACTAGTTTTATGATTCGACTTACAAAGCTATCAACAACTCATAACTGGTGCAATCAGTTATATGTTCAAATTAACGTCAAACATACAATCGTTCGTGTTCATTACCACTTAATTAACACAATAGTTTTTTTTAAACTCATTTACAAAATAACCATCCCGTCGTAATTCAATTTAACTTAACTGCCTCAAATAAAGGGTCCACGCATTATGCCAATCAACATATTCCTCAATTGCGGTCATATTTTATGGTTTAAATAGATAGCTTAGTTGTATAAATGTTTGTAAGTATATGTTCCTATGTTGTTCTATTTTTATCTGTCCAAATTAGTTGTTTGATTTAACCTAGCTAGCGGGTGCTGTTTACATAAAGTGATGTTGAGATTTTTAATTTTTTTAAAACTAATAACAAATATTTTCTGTACCACTTAGATGACAATTACTTTTTTCTTATTTTGACAAGAAAAACATAATTGTTGTTTTAGTAGCAGTTATGAAAACCTAATATCTCTTCAAGTGTGAGATATGTTGTGAGACATGAAAATAATAAACCTTTCTATCTTTTCAGAAATAGTTGTAACATAATATATGAAAAAGTTCTAGTTTTTAAATTAAAATTAAAAAAAAACGCATTTGTGGTTTCAAATTCATGGCGACTAAATCGGACACAAGGAAAATTATTCCTCATGTTACGGAAGTTAAGGCAAGAGTGACAACACAAAAATTTCCGTCAAGCTTAAGATTAATTATTCTTCAAAGAATAAATGAAGGTAGGAAAGAGAATTCTCCTTTATGATATGAAATATTTTATGTTACTTTAAACTATTTTGAGGTAATTAAACCTGTTAATTAAATATCAGGAAATTTAAGTTGATTTTTGTTTAAAAACCAACTGATTTTTGTTTTCAGTTCCAGCTTAGTTTAGGACGTTTTACGTAAAATTTCAAATACATTTGTTATCAAAGTAGAATCAGTTTGTACTTTTTAAAACAAAGATTTTAAAAAGGGTTTTCTTAAAAAAATGTTTTATGTAACATTTTTATTCTAGAGTTGAACATGGTTGAGATAATATAGTCTATTAGTGCTTACAGAAACTTTTATTTTATTTACGATTTATACATTATTTAATTTTAAATTACGAATTGTGTTATTTAATAGGTTTATCAATATTATCAATTTATATATATATATATATATATATATATATATATATTTATGTTTATATGTGTATATTTATATATATATTTATATACGTATAAACATCAGTTAAAGTGAGAGTGAATAATTTCAGTCAACCAGAGGAGGGAGATTGGAGGCCCCCGAGATTATGCGGCGTCAGCTACAACACTGGGAGGCAGGAAGGAAGAGGGAGTGTATTTCAAGGTTATTCCAGGGCCTTTAAAAAGACTAGAAGACCCGAGGAAGGAAAATATGAGGGGATCCAACAATACGAGCTATTCCCAATATGAGGAGATAGTCAGGCGATTTTAATCTATGACGTCATTATATTAACCAGATGTCCATCAGAAAATAGTGCGCCGTCAAGAATAATGCCTCTAGGTTGTGATGAAAGAGATAACTTCAGATCTATCAGTATTTACCTCAATGTTCCAATCACGCAATTACAGTGACATAGAATCAAATTGTCTCTGAATGTTATTCGTGGTTTTAGGCATACTTCAGGAGCTTGTCATGGGTATGTCGTAGAATATGACGTCATATCCATAGAAGGTAAGGGATTCGATTGGAGGAAGTGGAATGTCATAGGCGTATTAAAGAAAAGAGAGGGTGTGGGGCATAGCCGCAGAAATATGAGGCCTGGAAGAGCAATTTTTCGACAGAAACAGTGGCGTGTTTGTCAGACAAGTAGGAGGGCAGTAGGAAAACTGTATGTTCAGGTAAGCTCAGTCAGAGCTTTTTCTGTTTTTCTCCAGCCTTTTTGGAGGTAATATTCTTTAGAAACAGCATAATTGTAGCTTACCGTTTCTGGACGTCTCGTTTAAGAATCGCGTCACAGGGTCTTTCAACATTCGACCAATTGAAACCGTTCTCACAATTATAGGTATCTAAAGCTGTGTTTAATACCACTTTTCATAGATTCAAAGAAATTCTTTCAGGTTTTTTTTCGTTCTCACAAAGAACCAATAGAAATTTTAGGCATCAGGAATCTAATACCATGAGATCGGTACTTTGAAGAGCTAGCTATAAAGACTATGTCATTCATAAGGCCTTACACCTCCACAATAAAGTTTCGGTTGTTATAGAGAGGAATCGTATGAAGGACGAGGAGGATTATATTGTTGTTTTACCTTGAATTAGAGGAACCAATAACAAAATTGATCAAAACATTAAGAAACACACCATTACAACTAGTCTGTAAGCATCAAATAACCACTGGTAAAGTTAAGGGTGACGCCAAAGATAATACTGTTTTAGAAAACCATTGTACGTTCAGCGTTTCCTGGGGAAATTATACATCATCTTATTTTGACCAAACGAACATACGTATCTCAAATAGGATTGAAGAACAAAAACCTACTATTAAAAACCACTAAAACCGCCTGCTCTATATAAGTACCACATTAAGACAGTTCATATCATTAAATCCCATCCATGTAAACAAATTGCACAAATGCAAAAGTACAAAACAGGATTTTTCATTAGTCTAATCATCAAAATAGAGAATCGAGACAGGTTTAACAAACAAGATGATAACCTAAAATCACCTGCAGTATGCAAATAAATCATCCTTGAACAAGAGGAAAGGAATGCAAGTGATTGCTTACACTAGGTGTGAGCCGATTGACGTAGAAATCGCGGATAATCTCTTCTGTATAAGGATCGGAGCTGCTTCCTTCTACACTTATTCTAAAACAAGGTTTTGATAATAATCATGAATGCACCTTGTAGCACTAAATTAAAGTCTCTCCATCCTGTTTTGAAACTGCCATTGATAAAACCACATCTCACACACTTATATAAGCGTTTTACAAGCACGCCTTTGAACATTCACCTTCAACGCTCATTGGCTCACTGGATAGTTATGACACTATATATGCCAAAACACGTACGGCCATTGTCTATCTACTGCTCCTTTCCTCCCTCTAAGCTGTAAATATTCAAAGATTAGTCATAAACCGCTTCATAGTTCTTTTACTGATGACTCAGAATTACCTCGAGGGTGGCAGCTAGCCCCAACGGAACTACTATTTTTGTGTTTCACGCCATTTCAATTTAGCGTTAGCTGCAGAAGAAAAAGCGCATGTTTGTTCCATCTTGGTCTCTTTAACGGTGTATGTATAAGGATATACCACTCCTTGTCCCAAGATTTCCCAGCCCTAAAGGATTTCTGCATGACAGCGGATGTTTTCCGATAGGCTTCTTTCTTGTCAGGTTTTTCCTTTCCCTTATTCTCAAAATATATATATATATACTCTCAAAATTGCTGAAATAATAAAAAGATATGTTGCAAGTCTACAGTTTGTAATACATTTAGGTTTAAAACACATTTTACCTGTATTCGGTGTAAAGTCTGCCTCCTACTTTAATAGATATTGATCCAAAACACACAACTACGAGGTGCTAACTAGTAATTAAATTATTGATATAATCATTATATTAATGAAATCGTCACCTAATCTGAACATATTGTAATTAAATTCAAATACACTGAAATAAAATACATTTATATGTATTACGCCTGTTGTGTGACAAATATTTACTGCCTTTGGTTGCTTTTATAATTTTCTACATAAATAAACTTTTTCAGTTCAAGTACATTGAAATTTAAATTGATACTAAAACTACATTGTTCAAGATCTACAAAGCTTTTAATAAAATGATATGCTTTTCCATCCCACTAACTTTCAAAATCAAACTTTTTGGGGGCCACAATTTTACAAAAGTTACTATCAGTGGCTGTTGATGAACTTATAGACTTCCAGTTCAGCACATTTTACTTGGGTTATTTTTAATAACGTAAAGAGAAACATTGAGGTTCTTAGTCAATGATAGCCAAATCCATTATACAGTCTTTGGCCATCTTTGATTTTATTGTATATGTTGTAATAATGAACATTTTATACTTATATATCCTTCCAGAAACTGGAATATGATTTTGTTCTATTGTTTAACGTTTGAACATGAAAATTTATTTTCCTGGAAGGGTATAACTAGGGCAAAAATAATGTATCATAGAAGTTCACATTAATTTCAGAATTAACGTTATGTATTCAATAATTATGATTATCAATAAAAAATTATTTTACCAAACAAGTTTTTTTAAATTTTTATTTTGAGCATCATAATTACCTGAAATTCCTAACTTTTTCCCACTCCTCACTGACACGTGTTGGAGCACCTCCACCAGTCAGAACCTGTTATGAACAGTTACTATGAGTTCATAATACGTTCTGAATGATGGAGGTGCTCCGATATGTGTCAGCGGGTAGTGGGACTGTTTCATGATTGGAAGTTAGTTATGATACTAAAAACAATATATATATATATATATATTATATACATAAATCTTATCGGAAAAGTAGAGAGTTATCAAAATAATGAAAAGTCTTTGTTGTGTATTGGTATGTCGTACTAGTATACTAAAAAAAAAATATGAAGCTATTTTGTTTGAAAAAAACTGAATTGTGACAAAACAGTTGACCTATTTTTGTTACCGAAATTGTAAAGGATTTCTGTAAATTTCCTAAATCTCTATGTAAGTTTGATCGTATGTATAAGGATTTGACAAGGAAGATGTGTAAGGATACATATGTGTAAGGAAGTTTAAAGACAAGAATTATTTTGGCGCATTATATACAAACCAACCACCGGGAACAAAACACTTACTTGCGTATTCCCGCCCGAATGTAATATACCTCCTGTGAATTCAATTTCATTTAGAAATTTATACTTTTTTTCACTCAAGAAGAAAAACAAAGTGGAAGAAAAATATTTGACAATGTGTAAAATAAAACAATGGAGACGTGAACAAAAGGGCGATCGCCAAAGTAACAAGACCGCTAACTCAAATTAATTACAAAACGACATTTACAGTGAGGTACAACAATGACAGCGTGTAGAGCCCACGTTGCGATCATTATAATACACACAAAGGACACAATGCACAGTCAGCAGGGAATTAATTGACTACATCTTTAAAATAATGTTAAGTAAAAATTTCATTAAATATATCTTTAAAAATAAAAGAACTGTCTCCTTCTTAGAATCCTCCCTACAATATCTTACTTTACCTTTAAAGATATATAAAGCCCGATGTATTGATCTCTACAGTATTATTTAAAGTAACAGCTCTCTGTTACAGAACTGATTTAGTAGAGTTTAAAACACATTAATCAAACAAACATTAGTGAGATGAAAATTATAAAACCCCATGATGTAAGAGATCCCATAAAAAATGAAATACGAATGTATTTTAAAGAGCTTTAATTTGATTTAGATCATTAAAAGAACACGTTATGTTGTTATAGATCTATTTTATTTTTTTTATACAAAAACAAATTTGTTTAGGCTATTTACAAATAACTAAATGTGCATCATTTAATTAATTTCATTAGTAAAGTGTAGGGCTTCCTTATATTTACTAATTCACTCAAATAATTAAATATATATTTAATCGAATTATACATAACCTCAAGGATCTACGGATCAAAGTGATTAGTCTCCTGCTTGAGTACTATTGCGAGTGAAGAGAAAAGCGGGAAGAGGGGGGATTAACGTCATTACGTCACAAAGGAGGTTTGAAACTAGTATTTTTATTCCAATAAATCGTGCACTACGATTTCATCAAATAGGCGTATTTGTATTTTTCGATACCACTTAATGAAAAGGAAATGTTAATTACAATTAATGTGATGTCACTCATGTGTAAAAATCCCTTTAAATAAAAATCCGTTGAATTTTACAAGGTATATGATATCCTTTTCAATATTTATCGTATAAATATATATATATATATATATATATATATATATATATATATATATATTATTGAAGTGTCAACTATTGACATAAGAGTACAGTAATTATATTATGAACAAAGGAACAAATACGTACTTATATGAATCATTAGAAAAATTCAAACTAATACAAAGTGACCTTAAAACTAATAAATACACATTAAAAGTTAATACAATACACAAACTACGTCCTGTACGAATAATGTACGCTATAGCGTTACTATTTGTTTCCGTTTTTACAATGAATACGTTTTCCCCTATAATGCTCTCAAAACCAACTAGCGAAAACGTGTAAAGATTGAGGGATATAATTCATAATACACACGCACGCACGCACACACACACACACACACACACACACACACACACACACACACACACACACACACACACACATACACACACATACACACACACACACACACACACACACACATATATATATATATATATAATATTAAAATATTTGAGAAATATATATATTTTGACTAATACGTAAATCACAAAATACAACAATATATCTAATTTGCCAAATTTTTAATTAAGTGATTATTCAATTTGGCCAATAAAAATTCAGCATAAACCATGAATTTAAATAAGCACTAATTAGCTACTCTTTAAACCCTTTTAAAGGTAGAAAATTCACAAATTGTTCTGTAAAGCGATGGTTAAGAGAGTAATAATTTATATAAAGGTTAGTGTAAGAAAAAAAACTAGCAGAAATTGTCGGAGGCATTCTATAAAACCTATATACGCCCAGTTATCGAATATGCTTCTGAAGTCATCGCACTCTCTTAAGATGGTAACTCAGGAAAATTAGAAAAATAACGGCTGGAGAAATATCGACACCAATATCTGCAATGCAATTACAAAGTCGCAAGGAGAAATAAATACCCAACATCTGAGAGTGGGCAGAGAGAATCGACTACAGACACAGGGATAAATTTAGACCTACGATATTGTGACACAAGACACAAATACCACCACTCATTTATGGTGAACAACATAGAATTAAATACAATCTGAATCTGGGGCAAGCATCTGAATTCCCAACCTGTCCCTTCATTACCAGAGGGAAAACTGTCGCTTCTAAATAAAAAAGTCTCCAAGGCTATTCGTGATCCCCCCATCCTGAAGGCCGCTGCTTTGGAAACGATTGCGCATCTATAAAGCAAAGATAACTTAATCCACATATAGGCTACACTGATAGGTCAGCGGTAAAGAATGCCTCTGGTGCTGGCTTTTACAGTGAACACTTTGAGAGTTGCAGCCCAGTTGGAATAATTGTTACCAAATTCCATGGTAATAATGCGGCTATAGTACAAGCTGACAAAACATTTTGTTCGACCTCCGGAAGTCGGCAACGGTGGTGTTTTTCGTGGATTCACAGCCTTTTATAATTGCACTAACCAGTACATCTACCGACTGTTTGCGAAAAATAAATGAACGAAAGGCCCTGGCAGGGGTGATTGAATAATAAAACACAGTGTGCTGCAATGGCTCAAAAGCCATGTCAGTTTAGAAAGAAAAGAACGCACAGACCATCTAGAGAAGAAATTTAACAACTAGCCATATCCTGACAATCCCATATCTTTATCGACAGCAAGAAGCCTAATTGAATCTGCTATGAATAAGAAAACCAGGGAAAAAAGAAATGAGCGCTGGAAAGATATGGAGGGGCCTGGCGCACACAGTACTAATACCACATAGCCTACCTAGAGTTGAAGCTTTTGCCAGATTCAGAATGCTTACGGGCCATGACTATCGGCAAGCCCACCTATATAAAGTAGGATTAGCAGCCTCATATATTTGCCCTCCGTTCAACTGTCAAAAGATAGACGGTCCACATCTTCAGAGTTGCAAGATGTGGAAGACCGAAGCCAGCATTGTCTGTACTGGGAGGCTAGGAGGAGAATGGCAGAAATGCCAAGATCTTGTATTAGGTATAGTAAAGTAGTGCATTATCAGGCCTCCTAATATAATTATATTACTATTATTAGTAGTAAGAATGATAGTAGAAAGATGGTGGTAGCAAATAGTAGTGTTCCAAGTAATTTTAATGATATTACATAAATATAAATACATAAAAGCCTTATTATACAAAATACTATGTGTCACTATTACCTCACCTATTTTAAAATACTGAAACAAATACAACGTTAAGGCAATTCCAAATGCTACAGACATTTTTGTAGAGTTAGACTATTCAAGAAGATTCGCAAATAAATCTTTGTTTAATATATATTTCGCTAGAGAAGGATTTATTAAACCTTTTGGACATGTCATCTTACACCTAAGTTGCAATTGGTTCCTCAAATATGAATCTTGTGTCAGGTTAAGATTTTCAATAAGAAATCTTTGTATAGGTTATGTTTATCATCCCCATTCTTTTACTTTAGGTTTAATACGGGGAGTCTATAACGACCACTTCATACCCCCCCCCCAACTCAAGGGCCCATTAGTTTCTGGTCTCTCCCTCCATTGGACACGGGGTGGTACGACCGTGTTCAGAGTAATTGCTGTTATTAATTGAATTCCACATAGTCAGGTTTCCAACGTGAAATTATGGTTCATAATGAAGATACTTTGAATAAGATTTAGTTAACTGTTTTTTTTTTTTATATGATACCAATTTAACCTCAATGTATTGGCTATTATTTCAAGAATGTAAATTAAAATTAAGAGCTGACCATTATTTAAATTTATCTAAGAAAACAATTGCCCATAAAATATTAACTGTTTATCAATACCTGGAGATAATCCTATGATCCACATATTTCATGTAATAAAAATTATACTTACTATAACATAAAAATTGTAATAAATAAAGAATTTGAAATAATAATTATTACGACTATAATAAAAATTAAACATAGTATAACATAAACGTCATAAATTAAGAAATTGCAATCGTAAACGTTGTTGGTATTTTTAAACATACACGGTAGTTATAAAGTTATTTACAGTGTCAATCTTTGATATTTGTTGGTCACAGATGTGATTGGAGGGTGAAAAAGGTATATTTATCGCGCATTGGTATTTCCATTATTGGTTATCATAATACAGCAGTATCTTAAGAAAAATATAAATGATTCTAAAATATTTAAAGTATACAAAACAGCAATGATATTTATGTATGTTTATATTTATCAGGTTCTGTAATTTAGGATTTTAATAAATTTATGTTTGCAAACTACTATAAATATTGTGAAGTAAACGTTTAAAAGTAACGAACGATAAGAAAGTTAAAATAATAATTCAAATTATATAGATAAAGTGTAATCAAGTAAATATTTAATGTTTTTAAATATTGTACGAATATGCAATTGAAGAGCTAACAAAAAGCCTGAAACCTTTGCAAGTGAGAGATGTCACTCTACAAATGAAAATTGTAATCTCCAATTAGGAGTAGTTAGTTTTAATAGAGCCTAAACACACATTTTGTTTACCATTTCTTGCTCTAAAAGGTTTCCAGTATTTAACAACTCCATAGAGTAAACACCCCACCCCGAGTATTATGCTAGTACGGTGAAATATTGCGCTAACTGGTTCCATCGAAAGCTAGGATTTTAATTCTGGACAGGGAAGCTATTGATTTCAGTTGGTAGGTCCTCGCTTAGACCATTTTACAATATCTGAGAGACTGGTAAGTATTCGGTGAATCATGAGAGGAAAAGAGAAACTAAACGGTGGTAAGTAGTAACGGGAAATTTTAGGCTTTCTGTAAATATCTTAAGGAGCTATCCTAAAGTAACAGAAACTATAAGAAAAAAAATAGCGTTTATGCTTAGAGGCTTGGGATACTACAAGAGATTGCGTGCCTGCGTGCGTGTGCGTGTGCTCGCCCACGCGAGAGCGCGCGTGTGTGTTATACCTCAAATAATTGATAGTAATATAAAGGTATTAGATATATAAGTCTACAACGTATGAAATAACAGTGGACATAAAATATATAAGTTTGTATAATATGAGACTATGTTAGGTTACAATGTCGGTATAAATATGTCACCTGTACTAATAGGGGCAATATATTACCTTTTATATTTCTCTTGGATCTGAAGTATTTATTTACCATTCTAGAGGTTTCCTATTTATTATTATTGCCAGTATGACGTATCTCCCTAACCCAGCAGTATAAACAATCTCTTGGTAATAATTAGATATAAACATTCAGTAATTACTTTGAATAACCGATACTTTCACTTACTTGGAGTAGAATAGGATTTATTTACTCTTATATTAGGGTTTTGTGGAAATGTGATTTATAATAAACCTATAAGGTTATTACTTGTGCCACATTATTGCCACTTGAAGCCCTTAGATATTCATCAAATACATTTTGTCGACTGAATATTTATTTTATTTTCAATTGTTTACTTAGTTTATTTTTCTGTGTCAACTAGTTCGTGTTCCTTTCAAACAGCCTCTTTTATTACTCTTAATCACTTTTTACGTTCCTGCCAGTTTAAAAAATTTTAATGTCTAGTTTTTTAAACTATTGTTTTTATGTTTTATTAAATGAAAAGTGTGTATTATATTGTTAGATAATATTATGAATTTTATTACACTATTTAGGCATTTGAGACACCGATATGTTTCAACCTGTTTGTACAGTTTACAACTTATTTATTGCAATATAATTCTTAAATTTTGAACATACCTAACAGATGACCGTAAGAACTATTTTTATTTAAATTGGGCAATCCTGTTTCCAAGGTCTGTTCAGCTGTCCTGGAAAATACAATTGTACAAAAACTGCTACTATCTCTTTTGTTTAGATAAAAAAAGGTTTACAGAGTATTTGGCTGGTTAATAATCTAGTCTATCACCGCTGATGCTAGGTGGAAGAACAAGGAGATAATTGTATTCTGACGTAATATCGAAATAACCACAGCAGCATAAGGTTGTAGTTCGAAGTTCCATGAGTTTCAGGTGGTTCTCTCATCGTCTAATCCAACGGTGGGATGTAATATTTAAACCCTAAATATAGTTTGATAACACAATTATTTATTGAAAATTCATTAATATACCATCGTTATATCATGTGCGATATATTTGTTTTATCTCTAACTAGTTCAACTAAATAAAAAAGACTTTTATTCAACTATAAAAAAGTAATATTAAACTTAGAAAATATTAAATTTAAATTGAATTATTCTCGTACATCCAAGCATTTTGCAACTTTTAATTAAAGCGTTTATTTAGATGATTTATTACCAATTATAAAAAACAATATTTATAGAATAAATATGTAATAACCAGGAGTAACGAAATAAAACCGTAGTTCTTATTAGTTTGGTACATTTAATATGATTTAAAATTATCAGATACTCGCTCATTTTTTGTTTACTTATCTTATAAACTTAAATTTTGTACTGAGTTATTTTGATTCTTTTTTCTTGGATAAAGTAATTATTTAAAGTTCTTGTTAGTTAATTTTTATTTATTTTTTCTGGACAATAGTAAAACGTTGCTCTTTTTATAGTAGATCTAATGACTAGTGATGGATAATACAAAACGTAGCTCTAAATAATTTTGGCTTTGTATATAGATGCTGATGATCTAATAGACACGTTGAATAAATATTATTAAATAATTTTGTCAATTAAGCAATACAAAGTTTTCAATAAACTCATACCGTAAACAATTTACATGATTTTCACGCCTTTTTGCGTCAGGACAGTCTTGCACAGACGACTTTTAAGAAGGTCGTAAAACTTTTAAGAAGGTTATGCCGCGTTTTGCATTTCCCGCTCTAATCGCAAAGTGCTGAGGGTCACCTAACGACCACTTCAAGCCGGGCTAGTCAAGAGCCCATTACCTTGAATATTCCCTGGTAAGTGGATCCTTTATTTAGGTTGGAATAAGTGATTTTTTCAAAATTTGTTTAGGCTACTATTTAAATTAATCTTTTTCAGGTTACAGTTGTAATGACGAATTATGTGTTTTTAAAATATGTGTGCATTTAACTTTTTTTAACATAACCTAATACACTTATTTCTATAGCCAAATTAGTACCCATTTTTTTAATTCATGATTTTAGTCTGTATAGTAAAATATTTATTTTGTATTGAAAAAAATTGGTAAATTTGTCAATAGTTTTTTGGTCCTCGCAATCTATTGCTTTAACATATCATTTAATGCTTATAAAATACCGAATGCGTATGTTTACAATTAAATTTAGGATTTATTTGTATCAAAACAAATGTTTGTTGATTTACTTTACAGTCAGTTATATGACATAGAAAAATATCAAATCACAAATACATTTACATATATCATATATCATATATATATATATATATATATATATATATATATATATATAAATATATATATATATTTAGAGAGAGAGAGAGAAAATTTCTTTAGCTTACTCTTTTAATCATTCTTTTTCAGGTTACGGTTGTGGTCGCGAATTCTGTAGTTTTAAAATATGTTTCCATTTAACTTTTTAAATATAACCTAATAAAATTATGTCTATACTCAATTTAGTCCGCAATTGCTTGATTATAACCTTTGGTAGCTATAGTAAAGTATTTACTATCTTATATAAAAAATATGTATTTACCACCAAAGTCATTATATAGGTTTACCGTTAGTTCTTAGTCTCCGCAACGTATTAGTGTAACACTTTATTTATTACTAGTAAATCACTGATTGCATATTTTTACAATTAAAGTTAGGATTTAATTGTATCGAAATAAATGTTATCAAATCACAGGTGTGTGTGTATATATATATATATATATATATATATATATATATATATTTATTTATTTATTTATTTATATATATATATATTTATATTTATTTATTTATTTATATATATATATATATATATATATATATGAATTTGGGGAGGGGGTTGAGCATGTATCTAAAGCATAGCAAACAAATGTATAGCTAACAAATGACCTATATCAGTGTTAGTAGGTACACTGTTACTAACGGTTAGATTTTCAAGTTAATGTACATTAAGGAGGATCTTAGTGGGTTTATTCAGTAAAATATTTAAACTAACAAATACTTTGCAGTAATTGAATTTGTATAACAAAAATGTTGCCCTCCTTTAAAACATGTTTACTCTGTCTGTAATTTATTTTTGTTAGCGCCCAATTCACATAGTTTATCCTTTATGCTCTGTAGTTCCTGAATTATGTTTTAATCGTTAAAACTCTACAATTGTTAAACAATATTATTTATAAACAGCAAATCTACAAATTCTCTAAACCTGTACGTCAGATCTATAAATCCTTCCTCATACCAAATAAACAACGTTACACAAAATTCGAGACAACTCTAGTGTATTTTTAATTATTGGTCAAGACGAAGACATAAATTAATGAAATCTAAAACCAATGTTTAGTTTCTCTTCATTCATCCAGATATAAACACATTTCTTCTTCAGATTTAGTTTGTACATTATAAGAGAATATAATTTTGTTTTTAAAAAAATAGTTCTCTAATTATTATTTATAATATTCCACTATTTATTTAATATTCATAATAATAAGTAAATATAATACCTTAAGTTATTACATAAACAAGAAACATGTTTAAAATATAACCCAAATATTTTGCTACTGCGGTTAACAGAGTAATTTTATTTTAGTTGCCCTAGAGCACTATTTTATGATTTTGTTTGGTAACCATAGCAACACTTTAACGTTGTACAATGGAGGACAATCAAATGGGAAAAAATGTTTGTTATACATTTTTGAGTAAAATATCTCTGGGTGTTGTAATGTCGGAGCCAAGAAACATGAAAATTCTCAGTTCGAATCCGGCTAGCGCCAACAAATTGTATAATTTAATTACTGAATAAATATTTGAAAAAACAATATTAACATCAATTGTCCTCCATCATGGGGAAAATGTATTTGAATTTGATTGGATGAATAATAACGTATTTTATTAACAATTGAAAATGTTTACAAGATATATATCATAAGAGTATAAGCTAATAGAAGGAATTTATTAATAATGATTGTTGCTGTAATGACTTACAGTCGTGTATTGTATTATAATCTGGCTGGAAAGTATATTACTCTTTTATTACACGCAATATCACATAAAACTCAACAAACACACACTCGCATACTCAATGTCTTTCTCTCTCTCTGTGTCTCTCTCTCTTGTTCTCCTCCCTCTCAATGTCTCTCTTCTAACCTACCTACCTATATATTTAGTCTCAATCTTTCACCTAAAGCTTTCTCCAACAACTTTAATTAGTTTAACACGACGACATGAAGGTTTATAAATTTTTATATAAAATTTCCGTATTTCTACCCTGAAAAAAATGCTCTCGCAATAAATAGTAAGATTATTAAATGCAGTAAACTTTTATACAATCTGTATACCCTAATACTTCGCCATAAGACACATTGACTTTTTTTATACGCATGTTACTTTTTGACAATATTTTAGGGAACAAAATATAAGAAAGTGTGTTTAATGCTTTACTAAATCAAGTAACATTTTACAGTGTTTTCCAAATAATATACTTTTGTGTAAATTCTAGTACATTGTCAAAATATAAATGTTTGTAATTGTAAACTGTTCAATTAAAATTATATAAAATAAGTTACTTATTTTTCAAACTATCATTAATAATGACGTGTAAAACATTGTAGTAAAATGTTTGTAACTGGAACTAGTAGTAATGGGAGATAAATTCTTTTTTAAAATATACATAGATTTGGGTTTAAGAGTGTTTTTCTTAAAATACTGTAATAACGTCACATAGAAGATACAGTCAATATTGTCATATTGAGAGAGAACAGAGCACACAGTTAAATTGTACTCGTAACGCGATTATTATAAAAAAATTAAAATATTTTACAAATATATTTGAAAGATATAACTGTTAGTTTCATAGCCTTATGTGTGTGAGGATGGCCCATTTTGTTAATTTATATACCACATTCGAAATTTACAAAGTCACTAAATTTCAGTTGACTCTAGATGAAGTCCTCAATTGCAATAGTGTAATATTACGGCACTATATAACAAAATGCAAGCTGAACCTCCAATAGTAGTGTAAAATCCTAAAAATATGATGTGTTCATGGAAGGAAATTACAGCTTTAATTAACATGTAAACCGTATCAGTAATATGGAATGTTTGCCGGATTTAAGGGCACGTGGAGTAATTGCGTTACGCTAATGAGACTATTTCCCATCAAGTGCTCCCATGTGATGTTAAAAGTGAACGCAGATATTTCAAACTTCACGTACGTAAATAATCCCCCCGCTGCATTTCAAACGTTGGTTAATTTCATCAGACATTGTAGGACGAAAATGGCAATGTTTAAAGAAGAAGAAAGTGCCATTGAAATTCATGATATTTGAAAGTAATAATCTTTATACACATTCAATAAATGCTTGTTTTGTAAACTTAAAGCAAATTATGTAATCTAAAATTTGTAGGTTTGAAACTGTTGTTTATAAAAAAAATATATAATGTGTCAGAAATTTCAGATAAGAAACGTTTGTTATACATTACTTCAAAGGCAAATCTACTGTATGTATTTGTTTATTTCTCTTAATTGCAGTTAGCTTTTACAAAGGGAAATTTTATTTTTATAAAAATTAATTTTTATAAACTAAGTTAACAATTTTAAACATATAATCTTTAACCCCTATAGGATGATTTTAATACAGAAAACATGAGCGGAAAATTTCAGTATGCAGCAGCAGTAAAATTTCCTGACCTAAATGAAATGATTCCCTAAACAATAATGAATTATTCGACACACGTCTTGTGTGTACCTAAATACATCAACGGTGCTGAATATAGAACGAGTGGTTTATTCCTGCATGCTTAAATTTTTATATCGCTTAATAATTTGAATATAAAAATATTGCCGTTAGATTTTAAAAAGGTTGTAGACATTTCAATAAATTCCATTTTTAGATTCTTTTACTCTACCTTTTTCTATTCACGTATTTAGGTTAATAGTTTGGTTATTCTAAATGCTTTTAGATAATCCATTACTGGTTGTCCAATGTCTAAACGCCTTACCCATTCATATCTCATGATTTTGAAAATATTTAATTTTCAATTATATCCGAAAGAAGTTTTGATGAAGCATAAGTACTAGAGTAACAAATTTACATTATTGCTGGGCTTATGCATTGATAAAAGTTGATAACATTTTGAAATTTGAAAGCATGCCTCAAATTGGACATAAGAATCTAGAAATATCAAAGGCAGACTATCTTGCATCTGTCTTGTATATCTTTATATACAAGTTGTTAATTTTTGAAAACCTTGTCTAGTTCTAAACCACTCACATCTAATGAAATTCTCTTTATAGCCTATTTCAGTTTACCAAATCTGTTAATTTTTTTCATTTCGTTATCAATTGGGGTTGTATGTAAAACTGAAATTTCCAATTTTAGTTACTCTGCTATCTATATCTTAAAAAACATTGTTTGTGTGTATTTGTGTATGCTTGTATGTATGCTATAGACGCCTGAATTACCTAACAGAAGATGATGAAATTGAGAGGGTTTGTTTAGCACATTCCCGTGATGGTTACTGTGAAGTTTGGTGTAGATTCATTCAGAGGGCTCCTGGTTCGAAAACCAATGTAAGTATGAATGCGTGTAAATGTATCTTATAGGCACATAAACCACTAAACAGAAGTTAATGGGATTGTGAGGGTTTGTTTAGCCTATTCTCAAGATGGTTACTGTGAAGTTTGGTGTAGATTCATTCAGAGAGCTCCGCCCAAGAGGCTTAGTATGGTTCGATTACCAATGTAAGTATATATGCGTGTAAATGTATCTTATAGGCACATAAACCACTAAACAGAAGTTAATGAGATTGTGAGGGTTTGTTTAGTCTATTATCAGGATGGTTACTGTGAAGTTTGGTGTAGATTCATTCAGAGGGCTCCGCCCAAGAGGCTTAGTATGGTTCGAAAACCAATGTAAGTATGAATGCGTGTAAATGTATCTTATAGGCACATAAACCACTAAACAGAAGTTAATGAGATTGTGAGGGTTTGTTTAGCCTATTCTCAGAATGGTTACTGTTAAGTTTGGTGTAGATTCATTCAGAGGGCTCCGCCCAAGAGGCTTAGTATGGTTCGAAAACCAATGCAATGGTAAGTATGAATGCGTGTAAATGTATCTTATAGGCACATAAACCACTTAACAGAAGTTAATGAGATTGTGAGGGTTTGTTTAGCCTATTCTCAGGATGGTTACTGTGAAGTTTGGTGTAGATTCATTCAGAGGGCTCCGCCCAAGAGGCTTAGTATGGTTCGAAAACCAATGTAAGTATGAATGCGTGTAAATGTATCTTATAGGCACATAAACCACTAAACAGAAGTTGATGAGATAGTGAGGGTTTGTTTAGCCTATTCTCAGGATGGTTACTGTGAAGTTTGGTGTAGATTCATTCAGAGGGCTCCGCCCAAGAGGCTTAGTATGGTTCGATTACCAATGTATGTATGTATGGGTGTAAATGTATCTTATAGGCACATAAACCACTAAACAGAAGTTAATGAGATTGTGAGGATTTGTTTAGCCTATTCTCAGGATGGTTACTGTGAAGTTTGGTGTAGATTCATTCAGAGGGCTCCGCCCAAGAGGCTTAGTATGGTTCGAAAACCAATACAATGGTAAGTATGAATGCGTGTAAATGTATCTTATAGGCACATAAACCACTTAACAGACGTTAATGAGATTGTGAGGGTTTGTTTAGCCTATTCTCAGGATGGTTACTGTGAAGTTTGGTGTAGATTCATTCAGAGGGCTCCGCCCAAGAGGCTTAGTATGGTTCGAAAACCAATGTAAGTATGAATGCGTGTAAATGTATCTTATAGGCACATAAACCACTAAACAGAAGTTAATGAGATTGTGAGAGTTTGTTTAGCCTATTCTCAGGATGGTTACTGTGAAGTTTGGTGTAGATTCATTCAGAGGGCTCCGCCCAAGAGGCTTAGTATGGTTCGAAAACCAATGTAAGTATGAATGCGTGTAAATGTATCTTATAGGCACATAAACCACTAAACAGAAGTTAATGAGATTGTGAGAGTTTGTTTAGCATATTCTCAGGATGGTTACTGTGAAGTTTGGTGTAGATTCATTCAGAGGGCTCCGCCCAAGAGGCTTAGTATGGTTCGAAAACCAATGTAAGTATGAATGCGTGTAAATGTATCTTATAGGCACATAAACCACTAAACAGAAGTTGATGAGATAGTGAGGGTTTGTTTAGCCTATTCTCAGGATGGTTACTGTGAAGTTTGGTGTAGATTCATTCAGAGGGCTCCGCCCAAGAGGCTTAGTATGGTTCGATTACCAATGTATGTATATATGGGTGTAAATGTATCTTATAGGCACATAAACCACTAAACAGAAGTTAATGAGATTGTGAGGGTTTGTTTAGCCTATTCTCAGGATGGTTACTGTGAAGTTTGGTGTAGATTCATTCAGAGGGCTCCGCCCAAGAGGCTTAGTATGGTTCGAAAACCAATGTAAGTATGAATGCGTGTAAATGTATCTTATAGGCACATAAACCACTTAACAGAAGTTAATGAGATTGTGATGGTTTGTTTAGCCTATTCTCAGGATGGTTACTGTGAAGTTTGGTGTAGATTCATTCAGAGTGCTCCGCCCAAGAGGCTTAGTATGGTTCGAAAACCAATGTAAGTATGAATGCGTGTAAATGTATCTTATAGGCACATAAACCACTAAACAGAAGTTGATGAGATTGTGAGGGTTTGTTTAGCATATTCTCAGGATGGTTACTGTGAAGTTTGGTGTAGATTCATTCAGAGGGCTCCGCCCAAGAGGCTTAGTATGGTTCGAAAACCAATGTAAGTATGAATGCGTGTAAATGTATCTTATAGGCACATAAACCACTAAACAGAAGTTGATGAGATAGTGAGGGTTTGTTTAGCCTATTCTCAGGATGGTTACTGTGAAGTTTGGTGTAGATTCATTCAGAGGGCTCCGCCCAAGAGGCTTAGTATGGTTCGATTACCAATGTATGTATATATGGGTGTAAATGTATCTTATAGGCACATAAACCACTAAACAGAAGTTGATGAGATTGTGAGGGTTTGTTTAGCATATTCTCAGGATGGTTACTGTGAAGTTTGGTGTAGATTCATTCAGAGGGCTCCGCCCAAGAGGCTTAGTATGGTTCGAAAACCAATGTAAGTATGAATGCGTGTAAATGTATCTTATAGGCACATAAACCACTAAACAGAAGTTGATGAGATAGTGAGGGTTTGTTTAGCCTATTCTCAGGATGGTTACTGTGAAGTTTGGTGTAGATTCATTCAGAGGGCTCCGCCCAAGAGGCTTAGTATGGTTCGATTACCAATGTATGTATATATGGGTGTAAATGTATCTTATAGGCACATAAACCACTAAACAGAAGTTAATGAGATTGTGAGGGTTTGTTTAGCCTATTCTCAGGATGGTTACTGTGAAGTTTGGTGTAGATTCATTCAGAGGGCTCCGCCCAAGAGGCTTAGTATGGTTCGAAAACCAATGTAAGTATGAATGCGTGTAAATGTATCTTATAGGCACATAAACCACTTAACAGAAGTTAATGAGATTGTGATGGTTTGTTTAGCCTATTCTCAGGATGGTTACTGTGAAGTTTGGTGTAGATTCATTCAGAGTGCTCCGCCCAAGAGGCTTAGTATGGTTCGAAAACCAATGTAAGTATGAATGCGTGTAAATGTATCTTATAGGCACATAAACCACTAAACAGAAGTTGATGAGATTGTGAGGGTTTGTTTAGCATATTCTCAGGATGGTTACTGTGAAGTTTGGTGTAGATTCATTCAGAGGGCTCCGCCCAAGAGGCTTAGTATGGTTCGAAAACCAATGTATGTATGTATGCGTGTAAATATGTATCTTATAGGCACATAAACCACCAAACAGAAGTTGATGAGATTGTGAGGGTTTGTTTAGCACATTCCCATGATGGTTACTCTGAAGTTTGGTGTAGATTCATTCAGAGGGCTCCGCCCAAGAGGCTTAGTATGGTTCGAAAACCAATGTAAGTATGTATGCGTGTAAATTTATCTTATAGGCACATAAACCACTAAACAGAAGTTGATGAGATTGTGAGGGTTTGTTTAGCATATTCTCAGGTTGGTTACTGTGAAGTTTGGTGTAGATTCATTCAGAGGGCTCCGCTCAAGAGGCTTAGTATGTTTCGAAAACCAATGTAAGTATGTATGCGTGTAAATATGTATCTTATAGGCTCATAAAACACTAAACAGAAGTTGGTGAGATTGTGAGGGTTTGTTTGATATACGCGTATTCCTAGGATGGATCGTGTGGTTCGTGTGTTATTTGGTGTTGAACTATTAAGAGGACTCCACTCCAGAGGCTTTGTATGGTTCGAAAACATTTATATATATATATATATATATATATATATATATATTAAATATGGTGATATGTTTTCTTGTAATATAGTTAATAAATTAAAAATATTTCAAAAACAAGAATACTTTTAATGAATATATTTATTCAAAGCTTTTCGCCGATAAAATAGTATCAGCATCTTCAGGAAAATAATTATCTAATAATCAGATTATTAGATAATTATTTTCCTGAAGATGCTGATACTATTTTATCGGCGAAAAGCCTTGAATAAATATACTCATTAAAAGTATTCTTTTTTATGAAATATTTTTAATTTATTATATATGTGTGTGTGTGTGTGTGTGTGTGTGTGTGTGTGTGTGTGTGTGTGTGTGTGTGTGTGTGTGTGTATGTGTGTGTGTGTGTGTGTGTGTTGCGGCGGGCAATATTCTCTTGGAATACATGCCGCAAAAAGATAAAATTTAAAACATAAAGAGTCTAAATTTCTTGTAAGTAAAACAAACCAAGCCACCGTGGGAAGGGTTTGAAACTTAAATTTAAGGCCGTTTGCAAGGGGAAGATGGTCAAAATTGACCTAGAGTTACCATCGACATATCCAGAGATAAAGCAAGACGAGAAAAATCAAAAATAAAGAATAATAAAATTCCATCAGAAGCACCCTTAAAGAGTTATACGGCTTGATCGAAAAAGTGGATTGAATCGATCTGTCTATCAATTTTGCGAGCCGTTACGCACTTGTACAAAAGGAGTGCGCTCGCCGATCAGGCGACATCGATTTAAGATCCTTATTGGTTGTCTACTCGTGGGAACGGACTGCAAGGAGGGGGTGTTTCCCGGTTTGAGCAAAGCCAAGCGTCCTTTTACGCCCCAGCTAAACCAGGACTCTCGAAGGGTAAGGACGGTGTCGGGCGTAGCTCCGGTAAAACAATGAACAATAGTTTTGTTACCGTTAATAGTTCAAAAACTATGAGTGGCTAGGGAAAGTTCGTTTCGTTGAGATGTCGTGACGCTGTGTTTCGTGTATGGGGCCCTTTCGCATTTCAAGATCGCGGCGAAAGGGGGTTTCCCCATAAATTTCCATCAAATTATGTGCGAGCGTCGTTAAATGTGTGTGTTTCAGCCTTACTAGAAAGACAAGGCGATGTGAACAGTGTAACCTAGCAAACAGTTTTAAAAGAGTGAGTCTAAATTCCTAACAAAATTAAACAAAATTTAACTAACTTGATAAACGTTTTTAAAAGATTTTTCTATTTCTTTTCTGTGTTAAAAAATGCCCAAGAACTGTGTTAAAAGAAGGGCTTCAAGCTAAAATTTTATTAGTAACTGTTAAAATTTAAAAGAGGTGCGAATGTCATCGAAGAAGGAAGATGGGAGAATTTCAACCAAAGGGTGAAGCGAGCTGATCTACCTGAGGCGTACCAGACACACAAAGGGATGGAGGACTTCAAAGATGGCGGCAACGCGTGGGAAGTCATCAAAGTATACCTACGTGGGAACGACGCAACAGCCAAGCCGGACCTTCCCCACCCCGCTGGAGAACAAAGGGAGAGACGGAGAAGGAAGGGAGAAGATAGGCAAGCCGTGCTTTGTGTGGATTCAGGTCAGATCTATTTGTTTTCCCTTTGCAAATTAAAAATTTTAATTTGAAGAATTTTTTCTAAATTGGGAAAAGGTAATAAAATTTAAATAAATTTTCAAACCATTAACAGTAAACTTTGAATTTTATAAGTATATGCTGGTGGCTTTGTTTTAAAGAGTGGGGGGTTTCAAGATGGCGATGCCATAAAAGCAGAAATTATGTTGTATTTAATGAATGTAAGGGAAATAGAAATTTTAGGTTAGAACTTATGTAAAGGGAAAGGGTTTTAAATAAACAAATCAAATAAAGGGATTTAAATTATTTAAAGAGTTAAAATCTTATGAAGGTGTAAAGAAATTAAATAAAAGATGTGTTGTAATAAAGTAAATATAATTTGCTAAAAGTAAATATCCAAGATGGCGGACAAAGGGTCATTGTTTATAACAGCTGATTGGAAGGCTATGCTTTAGTTTCAGGTACTCCTATAAACAGGAGTGTTATTTCATATAATTAAATTAAACTAAATTGGTATTTTATTTAGAAGGAGTCATTACGACATTTTTCCATATGAAACAAATTGATATAAATTGTTCTCATTTAAAATAAACAAGGGTTATAACAAATTGAAGCTTTTTAATTTAAACTGTTGATCTTATTTAGAAAAGGGTGAAATTATATAGGTGTATTAAATAAATTGAATCAAACCAAGGTTTGAGTAAGAATAAAGGGTTATGATTTTGATATGTGTAGATTTTAAATATTTTAAAAAGTGCAACAAAAGGGTTAAGTTAAACAAGAGATTTTAAATTTGTAAGTGGGTCTAGCTAACCATAAAAATATGTTAATATAAGTTTTCTTTTTTGGAATTATAAGTATATATATTGTTTATTTCATGATTTATATGTATGTATAATAATATGTTGGTGATAGGGTAACTTAGAAAGATAATTGAAATTTTTGCAAATTGGTTTAAATATAAATTATATAAAATAAAGGCAAATGGGCTAGTAGCCATTTAGCAAAGGTTACTCAAGATTTATTAAATATCAATTTCCTTCAGAAATTGCATTGATAAATTTTAAATAAATTTTAATTAAACTTCAGTATGTATAATTTTCGTGAAGAAAGGGTTAATTCAAATGTTAACCAAAGGGTTACATATTTTATATTAAAAGGGTTTAACTATGATTAAATAAGTTGTAAACAAAACTCAGTATTTATAATTTTCATGCCGAAAGGGTTAATCAAATAGTAGCCAAAGGGTTTTTTATTTTTATATAAAAAGGGTTAAATAAATTTTAAAATTTGTAAATTTCTTTGTAAATGATCAAGGATCAGTTTAAAAGGGTGTAACTAGGTTTTAGTAAATATTAATAAATTTCATTATGTGGATTTTCATGCCGAAAGGGTTAATCAAATAGTAATCAAAGGGTTAAATATTTTCTAATCAAAGGGTTAAATGAATTTAAATAAATTTGTAGATTTTGTAAATGAGTGAAGATATTTTTAAAAAAGGGTTTAAATATGTTTCAGTAAACGTTTGAATTAAAATATGTATTTAAATATTATAATTTCAATATGGGAAGGTGTTTGAATTTATTCAGCAGATGTTTTAACAATTTTTATAAATTATGATTTGATGTTCAGTAAATATTTTGATAATCTTGTAGGAGATATGGCTATATGTTTTATATGTAATTTTTGTTTCAGTATGTACTTCATAATTGGTTTTTATATAATTTGATATGTTTTATGAAATTGTTTTTAGGTTGTTTGGTAAAATTGATTGAAACTTTACCTGCTAAATTAAATAGAAATTGAATTTTAAAAAGGTCATTTTAAATTGATAAAGATATAGAAAAAATTTTATCATTTACATGGCTATGTAAAATATGGCCATAAATAAAGTAGTGTGTTTAGAAAGTTTAACTAATTGAACAAAATGTGAAAAGTAGGCATCTTTCGGAGTGTGTTGAAAAGTAAGGCTTTGCTTGAATCAACGAATATTTGTAATTTCTAACAATTTAATTTTCAGAAATAATTTAAGTAAACCAAACAAACTATTGACAATTAAAATTGCAAGGTTGAGAACCTGGGATACTGAAATAAGATTAAGACAAGCAGTAAAGGGTTGTTAAAACGTCACTTAAGGGAAAAGAGAATTTTTTAATCTGAAGATAAGAACAAGAATTTCAGGTAGTAAAGGGTTATATTTTCGACAAGTAAGATTGACCGTCAAGTAGAGCAAAGTTTTACGCTTTGGCATACTCCGATTGAAAGAAAATTAAAATCGTAAATTCTTAATTTAAATTTTAAATGTCAACTAAAATAAGCAGAGTATGGTTTCTTAACTGTGTAAGAAACCAACACAAAGGATATTTTTAAGTCAAATAAATTGCAGACTGTGCATTGTAATATTAAATTTTAAATTTTTTTTAAAATAAAAAATAAATATTTTTTAACTAACTTGCAAACAAACTGAGTATTATTATAAACAAGTTTCTTACACTCTCCTACAGCTGTTATGGTCATTTCGCCGTTTAGATGTCTTTCAAAAGAACCCCTCCCCCGGGATGACTTACCCGTTAAGGGTAGAATCCGCAGCAAGTTAGGTTTTTTCTTTTTTAAGTCCAGTGACTTGTTCTCTGGCAGATTTTGGCGAGCATTGCACAGCGTTCGTGGTTTTGGCTGCGAGCGGCTCGTTTCAAAATTCTTGCTCTGCAATGGGCGCTGGTGGGCGGACTTGCGCGCGCGCGTTGGTCAACGGTTGGGTTGACGGCGCCGCGCGTAGGTGGTGGCCCGGTCCGTTGCAGTGTGTGTGTGTGTGTGTGTGTGTGTGTGTGTGTGTGTGTGTGTGTGTGTGTGTGTGTGTCTGTTTGTGTGTGTGTGTGTGTGTGTGTGTGTGTGTGTATGTGCGTGTGTGTGTGTGTGTGTGCGCGTGTGTGTGTGTGTGTGTGTGTGTGTGTGTGTGTGTGTGTGTGTGTGTGTGTGTGTTGCAACGGTGGATCACCCTGGCAACCTTCAACCTGTCGAACGTTGTCTACCACCTAGTTACATGAGCAAGTATTTAAATCCCATCTAACAAGTATACCCTGGGAACGTTGTCTATAGAGTGTATTTAAAGTCATGATAAGATCAGTGATCTGTCATATGGCCTAATTTATGTCATCTGAAACACACAAAATTTATCACATCATAAATTTGCCTTACCATACTTTGAAGACAACTCTCCACCATGCTCCTGCTTTAGTGAAGTTCGTGCAAGATAGAGTCTTACCATATCCTCCTAAAAGAGGTCCTGTGTTTCATATGGTAAAACCTGCCAGTGAGTATCAACTCCTGGGCTTTAAAGCAAAACCAACTAGTCCTTAAGCTAACTCATAATTTATAATTTAATTTAATTAATTTCTCTGGATAGGTTGTTCGATTATCTTTAGGTTGCACATTGATTTCTAGCTATTTATTATTAAATAAATATGACGACTCTAATAGGCTGGATTTTATCAATTGTATTGATTTTATGAATTTACTATTATGATTTACTTGTTGGGAAATAATTAAATTTATTATTTTTGTACACAGGATTATTTCAATAAAAATTACTCTTTTGGCTGTTGTTGGAAGCTGAATTTAATAATGAAGAAATTTGTAAGTGAAATAAATTCTTAAATAAAAAAATTCTGAAATAAATTCTTAAAGTCCTTAGCTAACAAAACACAAATTAAATTTTCTTTAAATAAACTCAAATTATTTTGATATTTATTGCAGGGAGGTTGGCTGAGTTTATTTCAATTATTATAAATTTCAAATTTAATTTATGATCTTATTTTGTGTCCAGCAGTTAAATGATATTCATTCAATTTACATATTGTATTATTTAAACGAAATTTGTTACCAATTCTACTGCTACAGAAATCATTGATTTACAAGCTTATGAATTTATATATATATATATATATATATATATATATATATATATATATATATATATATATATATACACAATTTCAAATATTTTAATTAAAATTAAATTTCAACTTTTATCACTCATTCAAAAATACTAAATAATTAGTGATTGACTTTGTTTAATAATTTCTGGTTGAGAAATTATTTATATTTTTCTACAAGTTAAATATTGATAAATATTTTTTCCCAGTTTATTTAACTACTGGCTGTATCAAACTTTACTACATTTCTTTAGATAGTATGAACGAAATTATTTTATAACTATGCCTAATCTTCTTTCTATCTTTTTCCATATACTTTACTATTTCTCTTATTTGCAAACATTTGAACATTTTTACATAACCATTTTTATAACTAAATAATTTTATAATTACCAATTTAATTTTCAAGGAAATAAAGCCATTATTTATAATTTTACACATTTAAAGCATTTCTTTGAATCTTTGAATCTTTGAAAGTATTTCAAAATCAAATTTAGTTTTATTACTAAATTTGTATAGAAATCATGACTTGCCCAATTCTCGCACATTCCACGATACGTCCCAAGGTCCAAGGGGATGACTTTACGCTTCCAGACTGGTAGTTCTTCTCGTCTGGAAGCTGGATCATCCAGGAAGCAGGAACGGACAAATTCGGCGAAGCCAGTTTCTTGACAAATGAAAATGTAACCGTGATTTTTCACATTTCGATGTCTAGTTTTCACTAGACATAAATTAAGACATAATACATTACTCCCGCACTCTGAGGCCTCGAGTTTATTGCTCTAGAAATCCATTTGGGTAATTTTGCTAATTTAACAGAAAACTATGACCTTTCTGGTCAGTGGCCTAATTACGAGAGAGCGCATAAACGCCCAGCAACAGTTATCGTATCTATTCCCTCACTCTCAATTTGCTTGTCTGACTTGGATTTGGCCGTTTTTTCTTGTCTTAACTGTTTATTTTAAATATTGTAGAAACCTGATTTATTCGTAGCACAGAAAACACTCCCGAAGTCATGATTTATGTACAATTACAATTTATTTTAGCATTATAGACTTAATGATCAATATTCATGGCTTGAAAATTTCATTTAAATTATATTTTAGAAATTGAGATTATTTTAATATTTATTGAATTGAAACGGGACGTTTTTTAACCCGTTTCAGTGTTTGTGTGAGTGTGTGTTTGTGTGTGTGTGTGCGAGTGTGAGTGTGTGAGTGTTTGTGTGATTGTGCGTGTGTTTATGTATGATTTTGTCTTATGGACGTCTAAACAGGTGAATAGAAGTTATTAAAATTGGGAGAGATTTATTACCATACTCCCAGGATTGTTCGTGTGAAGGTTGGTTCAAACCTATCAACAGGGCTCCAACCCCAAAGGTTCAGGGTGGTTCAAAAACCCTTGTATATATGTATGTGTCTTATAGACGTCTAACCCACAAAACAGAAGTTAATATATCTTGAAGGGATTGCATAACTTATTTCCGAGTTAAAATCCTGAATTTATATTTATAATATCATCATCTAGTGCTCCTACATCCCTATTGTTTTGGTACTAATAGCTGATGACGTCAGACACCAAAGTATTATTTCCGTTGCAATGAGCCATGATAGAATTATACTATCCAACTATTTATTCTTTAATTTTGAAAATACATGTGTTCAAAATTACGACGCTTTGCTGTCTGTTACTATACTATATATAGTCCGTGCACTATAAATAGTTATTTCTTTTCAAATATTGTACAGGAAAGTTCGTCTTATTCACAAACCTTATGATCCAAATCCTAACAAAGCTTTGAAAATATCACTGACAACGTTGGCTGGCTATGACGTATCCACTTGAGTTTGTAGAAATATCACTTGACATGCTACTGGATGCTTCACTGGTAAGCTTTCCACAAACAAACACTTTACCCGTTAGAATGGTCTACGAAGTACTTGCTTGTAAAGCGTGCGTAATAGTTAACGAGCCTCGGAATCGTTTGTAGCTGTTTTGTGTTCCTTGGACTATTCTTCTCAATGGTAAACTGACGTTTTCGACTACGGGCGCTAAGGAATTTTGTTAATATAAGGAAGCATCTTGAAGTTGTAGCCTTTTGTATTCAATGTAAGGTTTTAAATACTTCTTTTACTGTTTATTTTCCGTAACAGATTTATGCTATATTCTCTAATATATATATATATATATATATATATATATATATATATATATATATTTATATGTGTGTGTGTGTGTGTTGATTGGATATTATCTATAATTCGTTTCAAATAATATATTCCCAACAAAGCAACACTGTTAAGTACAGGATCCTTTACCTCACTTTCAACAGACCACGTTTGTTTACAATTCTCATTAGTTCGTATAACCTAGCAATCAGCTGGTGTTTTATTACAGTTCAAGTTCCACCGCCTACTAGACTTTCATTGCCGACCAGCATCTAGGATTCTTTTACTGCAAAGAAGTAGGTTTTACGATCCAGTCACCAGACGAATCTAGACTATTCATCTATGGCTTTAGACTAATTATCTGATTTAGTTACCTGTTGCTAGCATTTCCGTCTTCTCTCAAGTTACACACTTCTTGCAACATGGCTTTCTAGTGCGGCAATCCTGGTTTCTATTCAAGTGTTTTAGCCGATTACATCGGGTTTAAACCGCGTCTGATTATTACCCCGCTTACTGATTATGTTCAGTTAATGTTTTAGATGCGTTCTAACTATGAATTAACGATTTTAGCCGCGATAAAACTGTTTTAAACCGCTTTCCTTGTACAAGTGTAATTTGTTAGGTTAGCCGCGTGGTATTTCATTACACCGCAGACAATTAACTCTTTAACCTCGTGGGTGAACTATCAAGTGTTGATTAAAGCTTTTCTGTTGTGACTATTTGAAGTGCTTTTAACTTTCAATTAATTTTAAATGAGTTTTAGTTTTATGCCATTCTTCGCAAGCTACGGTTCATCACTTCAGTACTTAACCCAGGCCTGGGAAAACCGCATCATCACCTCTTCAACTACCCTGTATAACTTGGAATGGTAAGTGGCGTAGGCTTAACTTCACTCATAAAATTGAACTATTTCTTTTAATTAACGTTTAGTGTTAAATTTAAATTCAGTGTTTTTTTTCTTATTAATAAAGCAGACCCCATACTGCTCCAACAAAGCGTGGGTGGTCTTCCGGACGTTTTAGTGTAACCGCTAATGATTTGAACTACCCTATTTTCATTTTCTTTCTTTAGTTTTGCTACCAAAACTATACATGGTCAACACGGGCCGGATAATTTGAATCAAATAAACCATAGGATACAGTTCACTGCAAAATTCATCTTAAAAATTTCCTTAACTAATTTTATTTTGAATTCTAGTAAAAATGGCAATTAATACTGATTATTATTTGTCAAAATTAAATAATATCATTGAGGACCTGGAACAGGTTATTAACATAATTACTGGAAATGATATCCCTACAGGTCTCATTAGCGAGATCCGACGCAACCACGGCAACTTTATTGACACATACGAATATATGGAAAAAAGTTTTGAGCATGAAGTCGCTGAAACCGCAGAAAAGGCTTTTCAATTGAAAGCCAAATTTCAACTTTTGTATTTGCCCATCCTGGCTAAATGTCCAGGCATTATAAAATCTGAAGAAAAGGAAATTTCACCGGCTAACCTCACAAATAATTGCATCAGTCTGCCAAGCCTACAAGTACCCACTTTCTCAGGCAATAACAGTGAATGGACAGACTTAACACTATGTTTGACTCTATGATCCACTCTAATGCAAATCTGACCGCAGTACAAAAATTTCAGTACTTAAAATCAACTTTAAAAGGCGATGCCTTAGCAATCATTACCGGCTTAACAATTTCAGACAATAATTATGCAATAGCTTACAACGCTCTAAGAAACCGCTATGCCAACCCACGCAGGCTAGCCGATCATTACTTCAAACAGATTCAAGAGTTCAAATCAATGCAAACCGCTTCGCACTCAGAACTCAACCGCTTTCTAACCGCACACTCTAACGCAGTATGTGCCTTGAAGGCCATTAACTTACCGGACTTGGCAGATTTTCTGTTGTTTCAAATGGCAGTTAATAATTTAGATCCGAAGACTCGTCTTAATTTTGAAACCAGGCTAGGCACCAACACTATGCCTACTTACCGCAGCTTGAATGATTTTGTAACTGAACAAGCTAGGGCAATGGAATTGCTCAACCAGCCTTCGACTTCAACCGCAGCTAGCACAAGCCAACAACCCCAACTGTCGGTCTCCTCTGTCAATGAACCTGACTTAAGTAATACATCTCCTGAGAGTCCAACACCGCACCTCGAATACCCCACTAGACTCATGACGCTGATATCGACTACCGCAGCCGCTACTAGTAACCCTGCCGACTAAGCAGATGAAGCCGCACAGCTGAATGAAGGTCATCACCGCAGTACAATGCACCACACTGCCAGGACTCAACCGCAGGCTTTGCGACCACCAGTGATAAGCCAACGCATCCAGTTCAACCGAAGAGCACCCGCACCACAACCATCACCGCTTGTTAGACAAAATTTACCCAGACCGCGCTTGTCTACCAGACCTACCAACCCGCCTCGTAACGATCCGTCCGCAGCACAGTGTTTCTATTGTTCAGCCATTCACAATATCTTTTGTTGTCCAGACTTTCTCAAACTAAAAGCTCAGGAACGTCGCGAGTCTATACGACATATGCAGCGCTGTTTTAATTGTTTCGGCACCCACTACCAAAACAAATACAAGTCACTCAAGACTTGTAAACATTGCAACGGTAATCATCACTCCTTGTTACATGACTCTAACTCAGCTTCGCCCCAGCGACCGTGCACGCATCGGCACTCAAACTCAGCCAATGACTGCAACCATTCAACTACCAATGGAAAACCTCTCGCCAGCGCCGATAAAACTAACGTCGCTTCTGCCTTATTAGGCACCGCTCAAGTCATTGTAAATGATCATTTTGGAAATCCGCATATCCTTCGAGCAATCATTGACCCAGGCAGTCAAGTGTCTGTCATAACAAAACCCGCAACCGCAATGTTGAGCTTACCTACTAGGAAATCAAATGTTTCTCTTGTCGGGGTCGCTTCTCAAACCACACATATATCAGAATATGTGTCCCTACAAATCTCTTCTAGATATGCCTCAAATTTCAAACTCGATGTCGAAGCTGCAGTACTACCTCACATCACTGACCCTCTTCCATCAATCGCACTAACACCCAGTATACACGCACGTTACAGTCATCTCCAACTTGCTGACCCTCACTTTGACACTCCTGCCCAAATTGACTTAATTCTTGGATCTGACGTATTTAACCGCAGTCTTATTAATGAACCACAGACCATAATCAAAGGTCAACCTGCTGCCCTAAACACTTTCTTCGGATGGATTATCTCAGGATCGCTTCCAGACCATCTATGTCGTCAACCTCACGCCTTCACTACAAAATTAGACGCTCGTTACACCCCTGCACGTCGATCCATGGAGAGGAAAGAAGTCATCCGCACCATTAAAGACACTCAACGCTACAAGAACTTACCCAAGGGTACCACCACCAGTGGCCCCGTTAGAAGATTTAACCATATCACCGAATCTCTTCGCCCTCTAGTCGACGCCTCCGGAATGCTCATGGTGGGCGGGAGGGTTCATCAGCCTCCACGAAATCACCCCTTTTAGCAACCGCCACCTCTTCAGCAAATGTCCAACCGCTTCTGGAAAACTTGGTCCACCCAATACCTACACACACAAATTCAACGGCACAAGTGGAACAAGGATGCCCCCCGCTCAAGGAGAATCAAATCGTCTTCATAACTGGTGAACATTCGAACCCTCTTCATTGGCCTATGGGTCGGATCCTCAAATTGCATTAAGGAACAGACCACGTTGATAGGGTAGCTACTGTCAAGACTGCACATGGACAACTGAAGAGACCAGTCAACAAGCTCGTCGGCTTTCCGCTTCATCATTAGTTCTTCACCGTTTTCTACAGGTTCTTTCTTCGGCGCTCTTGCCCCTTTTGTTTCTTTTGGTTTTCTTCGTTTTCTTTGCCACCTTTTTTTTTCTCTTCGGCACCCTCGGTTTCCGGTGCTTTAGTGGTTCTTCGCCCCCTACCCACCTGGCGGATTAAAAACATTCGTTTTGGTGGGCGGTATGTTAAGTACAGGATCCTTAACCTCACTTTCAACAGACCACGTTTGTTTACAATTCTCATTAGTTCGTATAACCTAGCAATCAGCTGGTGTTTTATTACAGTTCAAGTTCCACCGCCTACTAGACTTTCATTGCCGACCAGCATCTAGGATTCTTTTACTGCAAAGAAGTAGGTTTTACGATCCAGTCACCAGACGAATCTAGACTATTCATCTATGGCTTTAGACTAATTATCTGATTTAGTTACCTGTTGCTAGCATTTCCGTCTTCTCTCAAGTTACACACTTCTTGCAACATGGCTTTCTAGTGCGGCATTCCTGGTTTCTATTCAAGTGTTTTAGCCGATTACATCGGGTTTAAACCGCGTCTGATTATTACCCCGCTTACTGATTATGTTCAGTTAATGTTTTAGATGCGTTCTAACTATGAATTAACGATTTTAGCCGCGATAAAACTGTTTTAAACCGCTTTCCTTGTACAAGTGTAATTTGTTAGGTTAGCCGCGTGGTATTTCATTACACCGCAGACAATTAACTCTTTAACCTCGTGGGTGAACTATCAAGTGTTGATTAAAGCTTTTCTGTTGTGACTATTTGAAGTGCTTTTAACTTTCAATTAATTTTAAATGAGTTTTAGTTTTATGCCATTCTTCGCAAGCTACGGTTCATCACTTCAGTACTTAACCCAGGCCTGGGAAAACCGCATCATCACCTCTTCAACTACCCTGTATAACTTGGAATGGTAAGTGGCGTAGGCTTAACTTCACTCATAAAATTGAACTATTTCTTTTAATTAACGTTTAGTGTTAAATTTAAATTCAGTGTTTTTTTTCTTATTAATAAAGCAGACCCCATACTGCTCCAACAAAGCGTGGGTGGTCTTCCGGACGTTTTAGTGTAACCGCTAATGATTTGAACTACCCTATTTTCATTTTCTTTCTTTAGTTTTGCTACCAAAACTATACAAACACAATAGTCGAAAATATAATTAAATCATTAGGTTTTAGAATAAAAAAAAATCATTATATTTTATATTTCTGTACTACTAATAATGATTAAATTTATGTGCAAATAAATAGCAAAATATTTTAATACTATTCAACGATTACATTGAATAAACAAGCGGACGTTATACTCATGTCTTTTGCCGGCAGAGAACATTACGTGCTTTGTCCCTCGACAATAGTTTTGTAGTTATGCTGATTTATCGCATATGCTGAATAGATTTTACATCAATGAGGCTGCTCTAGTCAATCCGATTGAATATGTTGTGTTGTCAAAATTGTCTCAATGGATACAGATTACTGACGACAAAAACACCTAAATGTAAAGTTTACTGTAGATAACTATAAAACATTGTTGATACAATTTGGAGATTGATTAAAATTATGTTTTCAATTCTCTGTTTTATCAATTTAGATATTATATATATATATATATATATATATATATATATATATATATATATATATATATATGTTATACATAAAGAAACGACTTTGATGAGTGTGTGTGATGCAGCAGAGCGCGCACCGCGCCGCCCACGGGCCATCGCCCCCCCCCGTAAGAGCCGAGCGCCGCCGCCTCAGACCCAGGCTCCGCCGCAAGCTCAGAATTTTGACAAGGCCTATCCCAGCTAGAACTAGGATACTGTGCAATGACCCGCCAAAATCTGCCAGAGAACAGGTCACTGGACTTTAATATAAAAAACCTAACTTGCTGAAATTTAACCCTTTGGGTACGTATTTCCCGGGGAATGAGTTCTTTGAAGGCATCTTTATGGCGAAATGATCCTTTAGTTTTAGGAGCGTGTAAGAAATCTGTTTTAAATAATAACACTATGTCTTTGTTGGCAAGTTAGTAAAAAATACATTTTTTATTTACTTTTTAATTTATTACTACAGCTCAGTTTGTACCCATCTTACATCTAATAGCTTTGTAAATTTTGAACACTACATTTATTTTAATCTTTCGTTGTCTTTTTTTTTTATATTCCAAGTTCTGAGAAATTTTATCTTTAGTTATTAGGTTCAGATGGAAAAGTTTACTTTAGCTAAGTTCCATTTAATCTTTTAATATTTAAGATCGAAATTACATAATTCTTTAATCAAACAGAACTGTCCTTCCTTTTTTAACCTACTTTTAATTCAATATTTGATACTTTATAAACATAAGTGGAATTTGTAAACAATTTACATTTGTCAAAACAATTAATAATCTGAAAACATTTGTCATAGGAATCAACCATTTACCCCTTTAACTAATTAACATATTTTACAACAGCAATTATATTAAAAAACAATGGAACCCTTTAAACTAAACAATTGTTATTTCTAATTTAGAAGTTAATTCAATAAACAATTTATCTCTATTTAAGAACAGTTAATAATATGAGATTATTTGTCATAACAATAAGCCATTTACCCCTTTAACTATTTAATATATTTAAAAACAGCAATCATATTAAAAACCAATGTAACATTTTAAACTAAACAATTGATATTTTTATTTTAGAAGTTATTTCAATAAGCAATTTTTCTCTATTTAGTTTGATAAATATTTTGAACACTTGATTTGCCAACAATAAAAAAAAAAATATTTATGTTTATGTAACTAATTAAAGCAAAACCTTACAATTTATCTGAAATTTTCTAATCTAGCAATTTATTCACTAGACACACAATTTTACAACCTTTTAATCCCTATATGATTTAATTAAACTCCAAAATAATTTTAAATAATTTTCAATAAATAATTTTAATTAATTTTCATTGAACTTTTATTTTAATTAAATTTCATCAAATATATTTATTAATTTTAACTTCTACTGATATCTGAATTTCTTTTTAAAAAACAAACAAATTTTTTCTTATCTAATAACAATTTTACTTTTATTTAATATATATAATCTTGGCTGGAGGAGACCCCCATTTTGTAGAGGGGATCCCCCACTAAACGCTACCCCCTCTAAGTTACGCAATAAACAAAGCCATTTCTTGAAAACTTTTCAACTCTACAAAGAAATTTTATTTGAATTTAACTTAATAAAATGTCAACTTTCCCCAAAAAATATTCAATATAAAATTTTTAATTTAATGAAAAATGGAGAAATTAACAACTGACCTTAAACTCAGGATCACTCCTAAATCCAGGTCGATTACTCTTTCGCCTTCCTCGAGATCGTTGTTTCTGGGGTGGCAATGTTGGAATGAAGGCGTCTCTGATCTTGGTGTTGGCGACCTTACTGCGAAGTCTTTGTCTCCAACGCCCAGGATGTTCCTTATTAGTTGTAATGGTTGAGTGTTATGTCCATACTTCGAAACACGGAACAATTTGACCTTCCATTTTCCATTTATTTATTTGCATCGTCCTATTTAAAATTTAATTAACATCTTTTCTTTTTTTATTTAATATTATTTTCACTGTTCATTTTTTCACTGTTTATTATTAACCAGTTTTAATTTAAATTTAGAAGCACTGTCCTTTAAAAGTTATTACATTTGCTCTAATGTTCCCCTTTTAACACTTGACATATTTCTGAGAACGTCACCGCGTCGATAACTTAGGAACCACTTTTGGAGAAAGTGCTTTCTCCGAAAGGGTCACCATCACACTTGCAGCTACATTTCGGCAACACACACTCTCGCTCTTAGCCCGACATTAGCTACGTCTTCCTTAACAGATCACAAAAGTTAAAACGAAGGCTTATGACTTCGAGCGCACTTACACGTTGTTATCCGTTTGAAGTCTCAAGCCACGTTGCGCTCTTCACCTCCGCTTAGCTTTCGCGTTTCCACAAAACGTATATCACACCACGTTTTGTCGACCAATGGAGTGGCTTTTATAATTTACGTCACGACATCAGGTGACTTTTTCCGATGGTCTGTTTACCTATCCCACACACTGCGAGCCCTGACTCCAAAATGATCAAAATCTTGTCTGTTTCTTATTTTTGGTTTAACTCCTTTATTTGGCGTTTTCGCGATTTTTGGTACAGGGCAGTTCTCTTTTCTCTTGAAAAACTTCGTCTCCTCGAATGTTGATGGTGGTTGTAGGTGTATTTTTAGGTTTTCTCTCCTTTCCATGTAAATCACTTGTTTTTTGAAAATATATTAAACACTTTATCCCTGCTAATGGTTTAGCTTTCACATTTTTAAATTACGAAATTTCAATATCATTTCAATATCAGGCGATTCTGCCTGTCGCAGTGTGTGTGTGTGTGTATGTGTGTGACAGAGAGAGAGAGAGAGAGAGAGAAAAGAGAGAGTGAGAGTCCTTAAAGTTATATATTTTTGAGAGATGTAGAATATTTTGAAACTAAATTCTTGATATTGTATCAATATATACCATTCGTAAGTGTCATACAATCCTATAAATCTTAAAATATTTGTGAAAAACAGCTTTTTAAACTAAATTATGTTGCATTAAACATGTACAATATTAGGTTTTTCATACAACATTCCAATTTTTTTTCTCCGACAAAGCTAGTGAATGCAACATATGCACCATCTATCTCACATACATTATATTTTTCATTTACTGGTAGCTTAGAACAGCTAATACTATATACAAGTTACGTGTTATATTAAGCAGGAAAGGGTTTTAAAAAATGATTTTATTTTTACAAACCTTTATTGAATTTAACAACAATTAATTTGGAAACTGTTACATAAATTATACTTAATAAAACAATTCAAATACAACTGATGTACATACAGTTGGAGCGGAAAACGTCTGTTTAGTCTGTGTAGAGACTAAAAGGTTAGAAATGAAACGAGGGGCGGCAAAGCATTGTTTACCAGGTTACTTACGGTTGCGCAATCATGAATCACCATTAACATAGAAAGTTTAATAATCGTTCTAAGCAAAATCTTGTAAGTTAGAAATAACGGCACGACGACACTGAATTTAACCTTAACATAAAATACAAATTCTAAATATTCCTTAGCTACGCACTTACCCTAGGTAAGAAGTGAAGCAACGTTTGAAGGAGCGAGGTTGAAGTCTCCACAGTACTGTGGTCGTCTTAGGCAGCATAGAAGTCTTGAAGGCGGTCACGCAACTAAAAACTCAATTTAAGTCATGAGTAACAAGTAGAAGTTTAACTTACAAAGCACTTAAGTTCTTGCCGCGAGTCTACGCACTTAGATTGCACAACCGGCGAAATCGAGCGACACTTTAACGAAACGGCGAAAATATAGTTCAAAATGTTCATCGACGCGGTACGAACTTTACGCACACAATAATGAACGAATGCGGTACGTTTAAATTGCCTGAAACAAAGCCCATGCGGATTAAGCGGCGCGGTTTAGCACGAGACCGCACTATTCGAGGGACACAACACTTCTCACGAAGCGGAAAAGTACGTAGAATAATGATGGGAGGGGGGGGGGGTACAGAGAGTTCGTCAAGAAAATCAATACTTGTTGCAATATCGATTAGTGGGTCAGAGATCACGTGGCCAATACCGTCAAGGCACAGCTGGTCGGGTTAAATATATAGATCAGAAGCAAGTTCAAACTTCGAGCGCTGACTCGAACATACCGTCCACCACAAAGGAATGATTTTAATCCGCCAGGTGGGTAGGGGCGAAGAACCATTAAAGCACCGGAAACCGAGGGTGCCGAAGAAAAAAGTGGCAGGGAAAACGAAGAAACCAAAAGAAACAAAAGGGGCAAAGAGCGCCGAAGAAAGAACCTGTAGGAAAGCGGTGAAGAACTAATGATGAAGCGGAAAGCCGACGAGCTTGTTGACTGGTCGCCTCAGCTGTCCGTGACCGGTCTTGATCGTGGCTACTCTAGAGACATGGTCTTTTCCAGGATGCAGACTGATGATCCTACCCATAGGCCAATGAAGGGGGCTTGAGTGTTCTCCAGTTATGAAGACGAGTTGATTTTCCTTGAGTGGCGACGAGTCCTTATTCCACTTGTGCCGTTGAATCTGAGTGTGTAGATACTGAGTGGACCAAATTTTCCAGAAGCGGTTGGACATCTGTTGGAGCATAGACCATCGAGATTTAAGCGGAGGTTCAGTATAACATTCTTCAGGAAGTGACATTAGCGGACGGCCAATCAAAAAATGCCCCGGAGTGAGAAAGGACGCTCCTTCGCTGGGGTCTGGCGAAACTTCGAAAATAGGACGACTGTTCAAAATGGCCTCTATCCTGATGAACAGAGTAGATAGCTCTTCAGCGGTAAGGGTGGTGTTGCCTACAGTGCGTCGCAATAACAACTTAGCGGATTTGACAGCGGCTTCCCAAAGTCCTCCAAAGTGAGGGGCAGCCGGAGGATTGAAATGCCAACTGATGCGTTGGTCAGCTAGCTTGCGTTCAATAAGCGAGTTAGAGCGGTCCAGGAACTTGTAGACATCGTTAAGTCGGTTAGCAGCGCCAGTAAAATTCGTGCCGTTATCAGAAGAAATTTTCTGAAGGTAGACCTCGTCTAGCGGTGAAGCGGTGTAATGCGGCGAGGAAGGCATCAGTAGATAAGTCGGTCACCAATTCCAAATGAACGGCTTTAGTGGTCATACATACAAATAAACAGAGGTAAGCTTTCAATAGCTTGGAGGTACGCAAATGGTTGGCCTTTGTGTCAAAAGGTCCAGCGAAATCTACTCCTACTCTATAGAAAGGCGGAGACGGCGTAACTCTTGATGAGGGCAAAGGTGCCATTATGAGCTGGCGTGGTTTAGTTTGCATGCGGAAACATCGAATGCACGCATGGATGCGTTGGCGAAGTAACGATCGCAGAGCTATGACCCAAAATTCACTATTGATCAAGGCTTTAGTGGTACGCGGTCCAGCATGCAAGCCAGTTTGTGATAATGGTCACATATGAGGTCGACGTAATGATGGCGCTTTGGTAACAGAAGCGGGTGTTTAGAACCATAACTCAGAGACGAATTATCAAGTCTACCGCCCACCCTGAGTAGACCATGGGCGTCGATAAATGGTGTTAGGCTGCGTAAACGGTCGTTGACGCGTTTACCAGTTTGAAGCTTTTGTAGAGCTTCACTGAAGACAGAGGTTTGTACCAGTTTAACGCATACAGCTTTTGCGTTATCCAACTCCCGTACTGACAGCGGTCGTAGCGTAGGTTTGACTGAGGCTGCTTTGGCCTTATAGCGTGTGTTGTGCTGATGGCCGATCGCCAGGCTCTTGTTGCGACAGTTGTCGATGAATCGTAATACGTACGCGAAGACATGATGAAGAGTGGTTAAGCTCGAATGTTGCTCAATGATTTCCATAAGACGGTTGGGCTCTTGCACAGCGGCACAAATAACCTTAGCCTCAACCTTTGTTTCCGTCTGATCCGGGTTAGTGCCTTTAGGCCTAGACAGATTCCAAGTGGTAGGACAATGTAATAACCAAGGAGGTCCATGCCACCAAAGCGGGTGTGTGGCAAGTTGATCAGGCAAACAACCGCGAGACGCAACGTCTGCGGGGTTATCAAGAGTCGAGACATGAAACCAATGATCCATGGAGGTGATTGACACAATCTCCGTGATGCGGTTAGCTACGAAAGTTTTCAATTGATGAGGCGGGGTATGAATCCAATGAAGTACTATCTCAGAATCAGTGAAGAAGAGAGTGTTAGCTATTGGAATGAAATCAAGAGCTGGTTGAATTGATTTGTATAACTTAGCCAGCAGTACTGCGCCGCAAAGTTCCAAACGAGGTATGGTAAGTAATTTAACAGGGGCTACCTTACTTTTAGCTTTCAACAGGCTGGTGTTGACGGACCCGTTAAGCTCAGATCTCAAATAGATAGAAGCAGCATAGCCTGCTTCGGAACCATCACAAAACCCAACGATGCGATGACTGGCTGATCGCGTGCCTACATGGCGAGGAATTTGAATAGCAGACAAACAGGCGAAGTGGACAATGAAGCTGTCCCATTGATCGAGCAGAGGGGTTGGCAGAGGCTGGCCCCAGTCCAGTTTCCCCAACCACAAGCGTTTAAGAAAAGACTTAATCCAGGTAAACGCGAAAAGGTAATAGGCGTTAAGAAGCCAAGCGGGTCAAAGGTTCGTGCGACGTAGGACAAGATGGTGCGTTTTGTGGGCACCAGCGTAAAAGTTTGAGTTTGATAAGAGAACGAGTCTGAAGAGGGGTTCCATTGTAGACCCAATATTTTAATTGCAGCGGATTCGTCTTGAAACAATAGAGGATTTTCCAAGTGAGAAGAAGGCAGCGTTGCGAGTAGCGAGGGTTCATTTGACGACCATTTTCTGAGTTCCAGGCCTGCGCGAGCGAAAATGTCGATAAGTTCTTGTATTAGCGTCTTAGCGGCCTCGGGCGTGTCAGCTCCAGCGACGACGTCATCTACGTAGGTCTGATGAAGGATTGCTACGGAGGCTGTAGGATAGCGGGTTCCCTCATCCTTTACTAGTTGTTCAAGCGTTCGCAGAGCTAAGTAAGCGGAAGGGGTTAGGCCATAGGTGACCGTAGCAAGTTCATACTCGATTAACGGTGATTGAGGTGAAGACCGATAAAGTATGTGTTGGTAAGAACGATCCTCAGGTCGGACCAAAATTTGACGGTACATCATCTTGATGTCGGTGCAGACAGCGTAAGTATATAAACGGAAAGAGATGATTAAATTAGCCAAGTCCTTTTGCAGTTTAGGACCGGATAACATTTGCTGATTCAGGGTGTTTGCGTGGCAATCGGGTGATGACGCGTTGAATACCACTCTAAGTTTAGTAGTAGAGCTGGTGGTCTTAAATACGCAATGGTGCGGAATAAGATAGTCAGAAGCCTTGAGGGCGGGGTACACGTGCCCTAGAGCGGTATACTCGGCCATAAACTGATGATATTGTATGGCTACCTCAGGCTGGCGGTTTAAAAGTTTTTCTAACGCATGATAACTAGCAAGAACAGTGTTACGTTTAGGCTTGAGCGGGATAGCTTCCGGTTTAAATGGGAGTGCTACGATGTATCTTCCCGTTGCGTCACGATCAGTAGTAGTTGCGAACAGTTCTTCACAAAGTTGATCTTCGGGGCTGAGGTGATTTGCTGGTGCGACTTCCTCAACTTCCCAAAAGCGTCTAATGTTGTCATCGATTGCCATCAAAGTAGTGATGAATACACGTGGCTGCTGAGGCATGCTATAAGGTATGGAACCCATGACGACCCAACCTAACCTGGTGTTGAGTGCTGAGGGTTGTCCATGGATAATGTTGCAAGGTCCGTTCACCTTTGTATTTGTGTAAAAATGTCAGCACCTAGGATGATGTCAACACCGGAAGGGGTGTCGAACTGAAGGTCAGCTAGCGGCAAGTGGTGATATTGAGCACGTATGCAAGGCGCCAAAGCGGTAGATGGAAGCGGGTCAGTAATGCGGGGAAGCACAGCGGCTTCTGCGGTCAGCATGACACCTGGGTCATGTCTCGAGAAAATAAGCAAAGTAACGTACTCATGAATGCGGGTTGTCTTGGCTGCGACACCAATCAAAGAAAGATTTGATTTCCGAGCGGGTAAATTCAACAGAGTGCTCGCATGCTTAGTTATGACAGAGATTTGACTGCCTGGATCTATAAGTGCTCTAAATGGAAGCGGTCGGCCAAATTGGTCCTGAATGATGACCTGCGCGGGGCCTAACAGGGCGAGAGGAGCTTCAATATTGCAAGAAAGAGCGTGCGGTAGCGATTGAGTTTCGAGGTCAGGTCTAGCTGTTGAACGATGGTGTCGCGGTGAAAATAGTCGTTGTTGTGCAGGAGAGTTGTCGTGTAACAATGTGTGGTGTGACTCTCCACACTGTTTACACCGTTTCAGAGATTTGCATTTAGCCTTAAAGTGCGATCCCAGACAGTTAAAACAAAGTCGTAATTTGCTGATGGCATTTTTACGGTCGGACACAGTTAATTCAAAAAACGACTGGCAGTTAAACACATTATGGTTTGAGCCGCAATAATAACACATCCCAGCATGACTAGGTGAGATGTTGGCTTGAGCCATGTGAAGCGGGGATAACCGATGTCGGAACACTGATAGCCTAGGCGCGCTCATAACTGGCGGCACATTTCCTTGTCTCCCTCCTGCAGACGGCCGTATAGGGCTCTGCATCACAGGTCTGGGCTCATACGTGCGTGGTAGCATTTGAGACGTAGCTGTATTAACATAAGACGTCGACGGCTCTACCGTTGGACTATGTTCAGCTTCGAGGTTAGTTTCGACATGGTCAAAGTTTATACAATGGGCCCCTTGTGAATCAGGTTCATTAACTGAGGAAATTAGTACGCGGGGTTGCTGAGTGAATTTCGTGTTAGTAGCGGCAGAAGTTTAGTTAAGTAATTCCAAGGCCCTAGCCTGCTCAGTGACGAAATCATTTAAAAGTCTGTATGTGGGCATTTGATTTGTTCCCAATCTGGAATTCAAAGTTAAGTCGAGTCTGTGCATCTAAGTTACCAACAGACATTTGAAAAAGCAAGAAGTCCGCCAAGTCGTCTAACTGGACAGCCTTTAGTGCGCACACAGCATTTGAATGTGCGGTTAAAAATCGATTACGTTCATTCTGAGACGCGTTCTTAATAGGTTTAAAGTCTTTAATGATTTGAAAATAATGATCGGCTAAACGGCGAGGGTTAGCATAACGATTGCGTAAGGCTTGATATGCGATATCATAATTATGCTCAGATATTGTAAGCCCAGTGACAATGGCTAACGCGTCTCCTTTAAGCGCTGACTTTAAATATTGAAATTTCTGTATTGCATTAATACTGCTATTGCAATGTACCATTGAGTCAAACATCGTTATAAAATCGGTCCATTCGTTACTATTGCCTGAAAAGCTAGGCATTGTAAGGTTAGGTAAATTGGGCGAACTTGTACCGGGGTTAACGTGTGAGGTTGACTTCACCTCGGTCGTAATAATGTTCGGATATTTAGCCAACATTGGCCAATACATATCCTGAAATTGCTTTTTAATTTTAAATGCGTTTTCAGCAAGATCGGCGACTTGACTGGCGAACGTTTTCTCTAATATATCATAAGTTTCAATGAAATTGGACTGAATGCGTCGAATTTCCCGTGCGAGGCCTTCTGGTATTTCTTTATCGTTAAGCACATTTTCACTTGTTCCAGTTCGCCTACAATATTTCTCAACTTTGACAAGTAATACTCTGTGTTAATTTCCATTTTATTAATAAATTTCAAAAACACAATCAATTAATATTTAAAACTCACTATAAGTTCAAACGCGGTAATAGAGTGGACTGTATAAAGTTTGTAAGTCGTAGTAAGCACAACCACTTCCTTGTTCGTAATCGTGTATCGATCGATGCGCTATGAGCCACGTGCCTTATTGCGCAATGTGGCATCGGTATTTATCCTTACCGTTTTCCTGTATCGATGTGACGCACATTCTTTCACGTCGCGGTAAGCACATAGTTAAATTAGTCACAACTTCAAAATTTTAAATTTATAAATTTTATCGCTGAAATAATTCACTATCCGGCCCAGTGGGGACCAAATGTTTAGTCTTTGCAGAGACTAAAAGGTTAGAAATGAAACGCGGGGCGGCAAAGCATTGTCTACCAGGTTACTTACGGTTGCGCAATCATGAATCACCATTAACATAGAAAGTTTAATAATCGTTCTAAGCAAAATCTAGTAAGTTAGAAATAACGGCACGACTACACTGAATTTAACCTTAACATAAAATACAAATTCTAAATATTCCTTAGCTACGCACTTACCCTAGGTAAGAAGTAAAGCAACGTTTGAAGGAGCGAGGTTGAAGTCTCCACAGTACTGTGGTCGTCTTAGGCAGCATAGAAGTCTTGAAGGCGGTCACGCAACTAAAATCTCAATTTAAGTCATGAGTAACAAGTAAAAGTTTAACTTACAAAGCACTTAAGTTCTTGCCGCGAGTCTACGCACTTAGATTGCACAACCGGCGAAATCGAGCGACACTTTAACGAAACGGCGAAAATATAGTTCAAAATGTTCATCGACGTGGTACGAACTTTACGCACACAATAATGAACGAATGCGGTACGTTTAAATTGCCTGAAACAAAGCCCATGCGGATTAAGCGGCGCGGTTTAGCACGAGACTGCACTATTCGAGGGACACAACACTTCTCACGAAGCGGAAAAGTACGTAGAATAATGATGGGAGGGGGGGTGCAGAGAGTTCGTCAAGAAAATCAATACTTGTTCCAATATCGATTAGTGGGTCAGAGATCACGTGACCAATACCATCAAGGCACAGCTGGTCGGGTTAAATATATAGATCAGAAGCAAGTTCAAACTTCGAGCGCTGACTCGAACAACGTCTGTGCGATACAGAGGCGACTTACACACTGCCGGGGCTCTGTCCTCACCACCTATATGATACAAAAGCTGCGTAAGCAGGAATTTTCCTAGCACGCATTTAATTATGAAATGTTCACATAAATCGTTCATATAACTCCTCCATCCCTAAAGAAAACTTCGGGAGTTGGCGAAGTATCGGCATCGGTTGAAGTCCTCTCCATCTTCTTGATGAGGGCGAAGTATATAAGGCTGCTGAATACGCCTTCGTAAAGGGCAATAGTCCAGATACTGATGTGGTGGGTTATTTTCATAGTTTGGTCAATTCTTGAGATGGTTTCCGTGTTTATTTTGTCCAACTCTAGGCGTTTAACGTTTACTGAGAATTCTGGTATTTTACTCATTGAAAATTGTACTTTGGATGTGTCCATGAAAATAGGATGACCTCCCGAAGTTGTTTATGTATGGCTCAGTTTCATGTTGTTGAAAAAGACTGAATCATTATTAGTTTTTATCAAATATATGCCTTGAAGGCTGACGGTGGTAGTTGCCTGGCGATTGGTAATTTCCAGAGTCTGCTTGTTGGGGAAGGTCGCCAGGTAAAGGTTGATTTCTGGGATCCAGTTAATAAAGTTGCCTGTAACTTCCAATGCAGTATATTCACAGTTGCTGGCATCGTTGTTCCTGATGATGGACACTTCACAGTCTAATTTATGGTGTGTTAGATCGTCGAATGAGCAAAAGTGTATGGAATCGGTTTTACAGTTACATTCATTGTCTAAACCTAATATTACAGAATTAGACACTAATATGTACCTTACTTTTGGTATAATTGTTTTATAATCTGTTGCATATTTTGTGGGTATAGAATGTAATTTATACAATTTAAATTGAGTTTTTTCTACAATGGGTAAATTTATAAAGTATACAATCCTTTCAGAATCTAGTTTGAGATTATACCAGTTAGTCTGAGATAATAACTGTTCGTAAGCAGAAATGCGCGAAGTAATCTAATAGCTTGTCTGCAATCTCTGTAGCTTGAGAACTTCCCAAGCGATAAGCTTGAGCATATCGTGAGAACGCGTCGACTATGCTGATAAGCGAATTCTTCTCCAAGGAGATTGTGTCAACGTGAATTATCTGAAATGGTCTTGCAGCTGTTGGTGTCAAGTTCATTTCTAGCTGTAAGGGAATTCTGTCGTATTTGGTTCTTTGACATGTGTCACACTGATTTATGAAATTTTGAATTAGTGATTTTAAATTAGTCCAACAATATCTTCGCTTAATTTGTTCGTATGTTTCCTGTATCCCACGGTGATTGGTTTTGCTAACATGATAATTACTTATCGTTTCTAAGGTATCTTCTTCCGAAGTTAGGTCCAAGAGTTTGTTATTACACTTAACTAAATTTAGTTCGGTTTGTTTGAATTTTTGGCTATGCATGATGCAAATTTCTCGTAAAAATCGTCTTCAAAATATAGATTATATTTTATTTTGGGTACCAAATATGATTTTACAAAATTAACTATGTCCTCTTTAAAATTATTTTCCGATATTTCGACTATTAAACGAATTTTTGAAGTTCCAAATAGCTTTATAATTTTTACTTTCTTCGGCTCATATTTTACTAATGATAAAAATATTAGTATTAGATTTTTTTCAAAGTTTACAGGCTCGTCGGAAATTGGTATTTCAATTTGGGTGTTCCCTTCAAAATTGGAGTGAATAGTCTGACTGTCGCTTTCTTCATTAACCTCTAAGTTGGCGTCATCTGTTGCGTCGAGTTGTACGACCATAGATTCGTTATCTCTATCGTTCAGTTCCGGGAAGTAACGTTGAAGTAACCCAGCTGGAGATAACTCAAGGTCTGGTTCTACAGTGTGTTGGGTGTTCGTTGACCTTTTATCAGTGACGTTTAATTGTATTCTAGACAATGCGTCTGCATTTTGGTTTAGTTTGCCTTTTTTGTATCTTATGTCATAATCATATTCTTCTTATTTTAATCTCCATCTTAAAAGTTTGGACTTTTGTCCTTTAACTGAAAGTAACCATTGTAAAGGTTTATGGTCTGTATAAATTTTAAATTTTCTCCCAAATAAATAAGGCCTGAAATGTCTTGTGGCCCATACGATTGCTAATAATTCCTTTTCAATCGCGGAGTAATTAGTTTCGCTGTCGTTTAAAGTTCTGCTGGCATACGCTATAGGAAGGTCTTTTCCATTTTTGTCCTGGCTTAAAATTGCTCCTAGTGCATAATTACTAGCGTCTGTCGTTAGAGTAAACTCCTTTTAAAAATCTGGGTATTGTAGAAGGGGCTCATTAGTCAATATATTTTTACATGTTTCAAAAAATTCTATAAAGTCTGGATTTTCGATGTTTATTTTTGCATTTTTATTTAAACAGTTAGTAAACGGTTTTGTTATTTTGGCGAAGTTTTTAATAAATTTTCGATAATAGCCTAATAGTCCTAAAATCCTTGAATTTGTTTGGTGGTTTTGGGTATTGGATAGTCCTTGATTGCCAAAATCTTTGTTTGGTTGGGTTTTACGCCCTCCGGTGTCACAACATGTCCTAGATATGCTAATTCTTTTCTTAAAAATTCTGTTTTATCCAGCTGTACTTTAACGTTGGCTCTGCGTAATCTGTCGAATACTTCTTTAAGTCTTTGTATATGTTCTTGGAGGCCAGTGGAATAAATTATAATGTCGTCTAGATAAACTAAACATGTTTCATTTTGAATGCCTCTCAGAATATTATCTGTAATTCCTAGAGTATACGGGAATTTCGTCAGTAGTCCTAATAACATGTTTTATCTGATTGGTAAAGATTAAATTGTTTCCATCAATATGAAATAAATCAGCATATTCTTTTAATAAATTTGTTACGGCGGATTTTTCTTCTAAGTTCATATGTTCCATCCTAAATTTTGATGAATCGAAATTTTTACTTCCTGATTTTGTTTGTTTATAATCGAACATTTTGAAATTAGTGTTCCTTTGAATTGCATCAGGTTTGAAAATATTATATTCCTCTAAAGATTTTACCTCTAATGGTTTACTTATTGTTAATTTTACATTTTCTTCCGTATTGTTTATAATAGGGCAATAGGCTTCACCCTTTTTCACTGAAACTATACACTGCGGAATTTCTAATCCGTTCACTTGTTTGTGTGGTAAAATACCTTCTTCGTTATGAATATTTTGTATTTTTAATTTAACTGTTTGGCTAGTGCGGGCTTGTATAACATAACTAAATTGTTCCTGCTTTATTGACGTGCTGTCCGTTTTATTACAACTTCCTTTTTCAGTGTTAAAATATTGAATAGGGATTTCCTCATCACAAAGTATTAATTTATTATTTATAAAGTCTAAGCTTATTCCTAAATCCTTTATATTGTCTAGCCCGAGCAATAGGTCGAAATTCTGATGAAAGTCAAATAAATAAAATTTAATTGCTTTTTTAGACAACTGAGGTATGGTGCAGCAAAACTATTCTTTTGAAGTGCCGTGTGCGGTGATTACTTCAAACGGCTCTCTTTTTATGCTTGTTTTAAAATTTTTCCAGCCTAAAGATTTTCGCGTAAATGATCTAGTACTACCTGTGTCAATTAATATTCTAGATTTGGTGTCTGTGTGGTATATAAATGGTAGCTCGTTATTTTCCCTTTGTAGATTCATTATTGAAAATCGATTCCGAGGCTTATATGTCCTAAAAAATCGTCCTGATCGATTTTAACGGTCTCTTCTTCGTAGTTGTCTGTTAAATTTTGGGATTCTTCGAAGTACTCTTCTTTCCCGAGATCTTCTTCAAAAGCGAATGATTCTTGTCCATTAGTCTGGTACATAGTGTAATCGTCTTTTTCGGCTCCTTGTCCGGTCATTTGATACAAATTCGTTTGTCTAGAAGGCCTGTCTGTTTGTCTAGTGGAAATACTCATAGGGGTAGGTTGATAACCCGTATTTCGCTGAGGATACTGAGGTTTAGTAGTGTTGTTGTTTGGTTGTCCCCTTTGAGGCTGACCGTGATTAGCAAAAGTTGGTGGTCTATAGGAAGGATTTGGGTGTTGATAAGGTTGTTTAGGTATTTGGTGGTATTTAAATTCAGTATGTATTGGTCTTCTTACGTTATGAGTTTGGCTTTTCTGAAAGACTGATTGTTTGCTTGGCTGAGTAAACATTTTATTATTCTTAAATTTAAAGTCGTTTGTGAGCATATTAAGTGCTTCACTAAGAGTGTTAGGGTTCTTGGTACGCATTAGTGACCCGATGGGTTCATGCAAACCCCTAAGGAGAACTCTTAAAGCTAGTTTCTGAACGTATTCTATTAAAACGTCTTTAGCCATCTGCCTTTGAGGCTCTTTATTCATAAAAAATGAAATTTGTAAATTTAGTTACTTTTGAAATTTCTCATAGAATTGAAATGGTGATTCGTTACTTTCCTGTTTTAATTCTGACATCTCTAAGTTTAATGTGAAACAATCTCTTTTGTCTGAATAACTAATTATTAATACTATTCTAATTTCGTGCCAACTGTAAGAGTTAGAGTTTACGACCATTTATAGTGCTTGGCCTTTTAATTTAGAAAGAATAGAGGAGAACAGATATTCATTTTGAAAATCCTCTGGATTTTCGTTTACATAAAACTTATTTACTACCTTATCGCATATTGAAATAAATCTGTGGAGCATAGTGGGCTCTCCACTATACTCAGGAATCATATCAAGATTTTCCTTCTTTAATATTGGCGTTGCCATTATTTAATATTATTTTTCAAAATAATAAAAATAAAAAATCAATTATATAAAATTAAATGTATTTACTCTACTTTTCTTAATTCTATTTCTTACGATCTACTTACAAGTGGATCCAAAATACTTTGCTCATTTGACTACTATTTCACTTTTCACTTTTCACTTACACGATATTCACTCGTGCTCTTAATAGATATGCGCTCTATTAAGTTGTTGTAGATATTCACTCTACTAAAGTTTTCTTGATGTCGTTACAGATATGCGCTCTGTGGTGAATCGAGTTTTTTGCAGTATCTCGGTTAACGATTGAAATCGATAAAAATTATGTTCATTAATTCTCCCGAGATGTCCTACCGACTGCGCCAGTTATATTAAGCACGAAAGGTTTTTAAAAAATGATTTTATTTTTACAAACCTTTGTTGAAGTTATTAAACAATTAATTTGGAAACTGTTACATAAATTATACTTAATAAAACAATTCAAATACAACTGATGTACATACAGTTGGAGCGGAAAACGTCTGTGCGATACAGAGGCGACTTACACACTGCCGGGGCTGTGTTCTCACCACCTATATAATACAAAAGCTGCGTAAGCAGGAATTTTCCTAGCACGCATTTAATTATGAAATGTTCACAAAAATTGTTCATATAACTTACATTTATAACATTTTTGAGTTTTACTCTAATTTTTTGTTAACTTAGATTTAGGAAATTGTATAGATAGTTTCTATTATTTGTTTATAGTGTTGTTGACAAGCGGACTTTTCTCAATAATGTATGCCAATATTATATAAACACAATTTGATATAAACGTCAACAAATGCGTTGCTAGACAAGTGTTTTTGTAATTATGTTATTCCCATAATCGGAACCATAACACCTAGCCTAACATTAGATAAGCTACCTGAAATACAATTTTCCTCATCGAACTTTATCTAGCCCAGACAGAACCACAAAAAGTGCTAAATGCTGTTAATAAATATGTTTAGATGTATTAAAGTATTTAATGTATATTGTGTTAATGATTTATTATGTACGATATATACATTTAAAGGCACACAATTTGTTACATGTGTTTATTTTCAGCTTAGCAAAAGTTTTTATTTTATCAACAATCTAACTTATACAATTATGTGGCATATTTTAAATTAAATTCATATATATTCAAATGGATAATCAAAAATATAACCTAAAACATACATATAAGATTATTTCAGTGGTAAAATGGTAAAATATTGAGACTGTAATTACTTCAATTCAGTATTTTAACAACAAAAACTTGTGGAACGTACTACAAAATACAATAATTTGACAGTTATTCGAATGTAACTAATAAGGTTTATGTCAGAATTACTGTTTAGCTTTTATACCTACTAAAGACCATTTTTTACCTCAGATGGGTTCCGATAGTTGTTCAAGGAAAAACAAGTTTTAATAAAGTTATCATTGAATATTAATATGTTTAAATACTCTAAATAAGCTATGCCAGGCATATTAAATCTTGTAATAACATTGAAGCAAAACCTTATGACGTTTGTAGTGACGTAGTGACGTTTGTAATCATATGTTCGTCATGAGCCTTGGCAAGAGATTTGTCACATTCCCGAAACACTAGCTTCAGTTTTACCGGACAGACTGTAAGGGCTAGGGAATTTAATTTCTATTGCAACCTTGGCTATACTGCCGTGTAACTAAATGCGGTTTCAGCACGTGTAGCTAAATGACAGAGAGAGACTAATGGTGGTTCCTCTAACACTAGACACTAGTGACGGACAGGTCGTTTACTGGACAATTCGAACGGAGCCGAGTTTAGTTCAAATAACTTATAACGCTCATACTGTGTTCCGCAGGAAACGTTAGATTTATACTTCTCTCACAGCTTATCAAAAACTATGAGCGCAATTTATTTGTCTCAAAACCATTTAAATATCGTGAATTTATACAGCTTTTAAAGAAACTATAACAAAGGAAAGTACTTTAAAAAAATATTAATAAAACTTTTGTATATATTATGTACATACAATTTAGAAAAAAAAACATAAAGCCGGAGGTAAGGTATTTAGACCAAAACCCCTTAGTCTGTAGCTAACCTTGCAAAAAACTATATGCATATACAATTTCCAAATTTTACCGGGAACATATTTTATTTGATTTACTTGGTATAAAAATAAATAAATATAAATAGTGCTTGGAAATGTATAGTAACCCAGTCCGTTGGCTCATATTATCTATAAAAAAAAATTATAAACTAAATAAAAATACAATCAAGTATTTGTATGTTTACCATGGTAACTTTTACTTCTCAGTTTTTTCGTAGGATTAGTTTCACGTGAATATGATATATCCGCTACACGTCACAATAATGTAATGTTTTAGTCAATAGGAAATGTTTTTATCCATACCCATTTCTGACAATGATTACTTGATTTATTTGATTTATTTTAATGATGAATAATCTTTAAAGTAAAACCCAGAACATGCCCTAAGACACATTCCTAAGGGCCTACGGAGAAACAGTTTCATTATCTCTTACAATTCGAGAAGAGTCTTTGTCGTCAATTCTCATTAACATTTAACGTTATTCCTTCATTTATATTAATTTTCTAATTTAGGTACAGAATGACTTCCTCCTTAATGAAAACTTTACAAATGTAAGCTATTTGAAATGGACTTTAAAACTAATGTCCCAAGTATCATCATTTATTTAACAATAATTACATATAGAGTGTTGGATTTTTCATTTATACTTTTAAATTCATGTTTGTTTACCTAGAATCTATTAAATTATAATAGGCCTATAGGACGTACTATCATTGTTATAAAATATACATACGTAAAATTTCTGTTGATTTAAAATATCTTTTTTTTAAATTTAACATAGATATAAAGATTAAGAGAGTATGCTATTACAAATATGCATATATAGAGACGAAATAGAGATATACAGAAACAGAGAGAGAGAGAGAGAGAGAGAGAGAGAGAGAGAGAGAGAGAGAGAAGGAAATAAAGTAGTGGATGAGAAATAGAAAGGTTGAGAGAGTAATAATTATACTGGATTTTATCCCCAATTAGATGCAAGGAATTTTACAAGAAGAAAGTTTGTGTTGAAGGTTAAAGTAAAACGTATGATAATAATTTTTCAGATCTTTCACAATTTTGGCTATTAGGAGCTGTTGAGCCTCCTGTTATTGAGTTGGTTGCTAGTCTCCCAGACATAACCAATTGTGGGATGTGGGAGTTTACCAGAGTGCCAGGGTGTGGTCTATTGTACAGCAAACAGGTACATGTAGACTGTGGTTACTAGGAATGCTTCATTTTCTCAAATCGGTTCGCTGCCTACTGTACATCCTTTGCAGCAGATTTGTTTCTCGAAGTCTTTCGCAACGACCTGACCTCGTTGCTCTTCTGTAAGAACGCTGTCGTCACTGTAAAGAGCAGCTAAAATGCAAGTCACTTCTTTTTTTTGGTATGTCCTCACCTTGCAAATGGAATCAGTTATACTCGTTAAAATCTCATGCACGTCTTCCCATGAGCCTTTGCGACAACCACGGCTTCCTCAGGGTCATATAAATAAACATATATCCTGATACGCACCCCCTTTCTCCGTTTTTCCTTAATGAAGCACCACTACCCTTCTACTCAAACCCTATGTACTGGAACCACTTATAAATTAATTGTCAGTCATTTTGTCTATAATTCTTTTATGTTACTTTATGTTTTATATTATTTTCCATCGATACGTGCTAACTCATCTTCCTTGAAATTCTTTTAAGTATTGATTTTAATTAAATGCGAAATCTATTTAAATATAACTTATAACTCTTTAAATATGTTTAAATATTGTTTAATTAGATTATATATTCCGATTGTGATTACCCTAACGCAATTCACTATAACCATGATATCTTATGATTAGAGGTATTTGTAGTAAAAGCTCTACACAAAGAATGAATTACCCAGAGATTTGCGATCAGCCCTCGAGCTTATTCCTATCAGAGAGATAAGTTTTGTCTTTCCTACACCGATATTCATAAATGCTAGAAATGAAATACACATATTGCATATATATATATATATATATATATATATATATATATATATATATATAGACCTATACATATATTGTAACCTTTTCTTCTTAAACAACCATAGGAAACACAACATTTACAAGTGTTTCTTCTTCCATTTAAGGCACATATATGTCCTTTAAAATATGAATGCTTTCTAAAATTATATTTGTGATATTTCTTTCATCAAATAGATCTTACGAATTAGTGTAATTTCTAAATTGAATTTTGGTACTCTGATGTACTTTAATTATTTTCAGATTTTTATTTTCCTTTCCTTTCATGCAATAATTCTTGCAGAATTTATCTGTCAACTTTTATTACTGCTGTTTAAACGTTAATTTTAACATATGGCCACATTAATAATAAGTAATATAACAAAAACAAATCAAGTCAGTTCCTTCTTACACCAAGATAGTAAAATTCTATTTTAGTTATTCGTTTTTACAATTACAATTATATGAATATGTAAATGCATATGATAGAATCGCATTATGTTGCAAAATAGGAACAAAATACCTCGAAATTATTATTCAGTTTCCTTTCTGTAGGCTTAGAGTATGTGGTGGATTATTATATTTCTTTCTTACAATTCTTTTTTCGCTTTTTTCTATTTTATGAAGCTGTTGGTAGTCTATAATTTCTCATTCTAAATATCCATTGTAATGTTTTCAAGGAATTTTTCTTTTATAATAACAGACGTTTTTAAGTAATAGATTTATATCTATGGGAAAGTTGGCTCATTGACAAAGTGCTAGATTTCTAACATGTAGTTATTCATTTGAATGAGCCTGAGACATTAACTTTTTAAAATTTAACTAGTGAATAAATATTTGGAAAAGCTGTATTATCTTCAATCGTCATCCACTAGAGTACATTTAAACACAAATATTTTAAGTCAGAAGTACATAAATTCACTAGAACCCTCCCGATCACCAACATCAAATACGTCACTAAAGATTTTAACATATTGTCTTACATATTATAAAGGATGAATAAAGTGGGGTTAGCTTAAGGGCCAACTGATAGCTATAAGACTGTCTATACAAACTTCAATTAATACTGGAACACACTAAACGGTTCTATGCAGCACGTAGATTCACATGAATTATAATATAAACCCTAAGTTATTAATTTTGTGTTCGTGTAAAATACGAAGTAAAAATTTCAAATTGTTTAAAATTTTAAAGCCTTGCAGCTGCCTTGTTGGCGCTTTATATGTGTGCTGTTTATTTTATTTGTTTAAAATTCACATTTCAGTTAATAACATTTCTTGCGCTTAATCTATACCTGTTAAATATTTATTTAAAAGAGAGGAAAACCAATTTAAAATGTCACTCCCACGGCGATTTAAACATTTCAAATTACTTTGCCTTAATGAAGGAAACAGATTGGTTAACTTGTTTAAAATGTCTAACAAACTGTGGAGGTGGATTTAAATTAGAATTTCAACATAGGCTTGTTTTAAATAATAACCATATAGGCCTATGTTTAAAAAGAACCAAGTACAGTTTATTTCCAATTAATTTTTCTCAATCACTCTCCCGTAATATTTTCCATCTCTTCACTTTCATTCATTCTCTCCTTCTCCCTTATGATCGTTTTTGTCTATCTCTCTCCCTATGTATCTATACTCTCCCTGTCTATACATCTTTCTTACTCTCTGTTTTCTTGTGCGGTAAAATGTCTTGAGATATTTAGGACATAGGTAGATCGGTGATAAGAATGATAAATGTTTACATTTTAAACACTAATAAAAAAAAACTATAGGAAATATACCATAAAGATACCAGAAGACTTGATAAAAACCCTGTTAGAATATGTAGCGGTAATAAAGATGGAAGAAAGAGAACAAAATACTTCGTTTTGAAAGCCTCTTTATAAATCAAGAGTTTAGTTAGGATGATATTTGAAATTTGAAAAAAATGTCTTGGGCAAGAAACGATGAATAAAAAGCTGACTCGCCTTAGTACATAAAGAGAAATTTTAGCCAAACGTATTGGGTATTATTAATTTGAAAATAATGTGATGTATTTTCTTATTAAATACAAACACACCGCATAAACCTTATATTTAAATCCTGATGTACATTTCGATCCTAATCATCTTAAGAGGAAGTTACTACAAGACCTCACGTAGAACAGGAGGAAGTGGTTAAGAAACTATTACGAATTTTAAATTCGGAAAACAAAACTTTTTTTCTCGTTTCAAAGATTAAAAGAAAGATAACATACAAAAAGATTAGTCACGATTACTTGTTTAATAAATACTATATTTACACTTAGATATGTGGGTAGAAGACAAGATACATTGTAGTTTTACCAAATCTGGGTAATTACGGAAACTAGTCCCTACCGAAATCAGGCCATATAAGATAATATTGCTACTTTCACAGAGTTCCAAGTATTTCTGAACCGACTTACAATTTATTTAAAGCAAATCGACCCTATATAAGAATTTCGGTTTGAATTCAAAGGAATGGGGTCACGAAGTTCATAGAATAACAGATTTATTGATTGTGTCTTGGAAGATAAAGTAGTATACAATGCACGCATCTAGCTGTGACTGAATCATTTATTAGGGCGTTGAAAGAAAACCTGTTTCATACAAACATAGGTATCCAAAGGATATGGTAACTTGTTAGCATCTTGCTATACAGGTAGTCCTTACGATGAAGCAGGGAGAAAGCTACGAAATATTAAAAAACTATTTTATAACTCAGGATAGAACATTGGGTTTGGAATTATTTGTACAATAATATTGAATTGATGAATATCGCCAATGCAAAAGGTTTATATTAGACAAAAATAAAAAATCAAAGTTCCCAATGTAATAATTTCACCACACGTACTGAAGATGTTCGAGGAGAATAGATTGGAATGAAATGGAAAATAATCTGAGGTCAGGCCACATAAACTTCACAAATAAGCTAGTTAAAGGTATAGCTCTACTAGATTTTAATTAAATTGTCATTCTCTAGTAAAATATTTAGATATGAACATAGATGCTGACCTAAGGAACAAGTACCTCAAAAAATGAGCTATTAAATATATTATTTAGCAAGTATTTTTAACTCTTAAATAGAAAAGTTGAATGTAATCATCTTGGTGTCACTAACTAAATCATAAGTAATTATTTAAACAACTAATTGAAAACTAATAACTCACTTGCACACGAGTTTCATAGCCATCGATTCATTGACAAAACCTAGCCTAAGCAGAAACGTCGGCTTCGAAACACCTCAAGTGAGTAAATATTTTTCATTTATTTTATAAGTATTCATATATGAGAAAATAATAAATAATATTTCATAATCAAATGAGAATATATAACATCGCCATTGTAGCGATGTTTGCAGAATACGTAAAGCAACAATTATTCAAAATTCCTGAATACTTTATTTATGAATATTGGTTATTTATCTATTCTTTTGTCAGAATAAACACATTCACTGACAACTGACGAACCCGACAGCATAAGAAGATGTAACGGACTTGAGTTATATCCAAATGCAGCAGCTGTTCAACTGAAAACTATTTGAGCTAGACGATGGTAATCCTGTATTGTTTAGAGTTGGCTACAACGAAATATGTAGTTTTCAATGACTACAGAGCCACAGGTAATTTTAGTTACAACAATTATCTGGATGAGATTAAGATGGGATTATAATGGCTTGTCTGATAAGACATTTTATATAAAAGTGATAAAATAAATCGAAAAAATAATAAAGTAAGGTCTAAAGTAAATATGTGTTTATGTTAAATAATATAAAGATATATATTATTTCGTCACCACAATAAGATATGAGTATAAATAATTACTGTACCTACAATAGACGTTTAATAGGAATATAGTGAGGATGTATAATTTTATATGATGAAACGTTTTACAAACCCAACGTTTTATAGCTTTATAATTGCTTCTGTGATGAGAGTTTAGACATTAAAAGGTTATGTATGTGATGTAAAGCAAACAGTTTCTAGTTTGTAGGACAACCCCCCCCCGCCCGTATTCCTACTGTAATATATGTACTATATTTTTTTAAGTAAAGAATTTTTATCTACTGAATTTCGTCAAAGCTCATTGTTATATTGACTTTTGTTTTAGGAAATTGAGAAAAAAGACAAGAAGAATATCATAAAATAATCTAAAACTACTAACAATTGGAAACTGCTCTTTTCGTTTTATGTACCAGGTGTTTGAAAAAAAAACATTTAGGTCAGCTCACTTTAATTAAAATGCAAACCCGGTTTTCCCGTTTAATTAAAAGTAAAACTAGGAAAGGGTGTTAAGTTGCCTGCATTTAAGTACCACAGGATGCATCGGGAGTGATATTAGTATTATTTCAGATAATATTGTATATATTGTAGAACATTGTTTAGTAATGATTATTATCTATTGCCAAATAAGTTAAATCTTTTTCACATTTAACCTAGAATATTAAAATTAGTAAGATATTTATTTTTATGTTTTTTTTCTTTATAAGTTAACAAGTAAAATTCTAACATGTCTATTTATAATTAAAAAAGTTTTAAAGCCTACATTTTTTTAATATTGCTTGTTTTTTTTTAAAAAAACAGTTATATCTCTGATACAACTTTTTCAAAATAACCTTGGAGTAGGGAGATTTATTTTAAATAAAAAAGTAACAAAATTATTAGATGGTGGGTGTTGAACCTCAGAAATCCTAAAGGGGTTAGTGAAAATCTTTCTGAAAAATCGTTATCATCAAATTTTCGAAAATTGTTAAGCAACTAAAACTACTCTTATAGTGTTTCACTGTTTGATATTCTGTTAAGTACAAATTTATTTCCCAACTTTACTATTGTTAAATGATACTAAATAATTAAACCAATACTATTACCATACAAATCAGACCAGAGACGGTTAAACATTATAACTTGTTGTATAAACATTTAGAAAAATTAATATTGTGGTGATATTACGTTTAATGTTATCTAATAACTCAATATTAGTATGAAAACCATAATTATAATAATCATAAAACACACAAAGAAAGTTTTTTTTACAAGCAAGGCCAGATAAATGTGAAAACAATTTATTTAACATTTGAGGGGAAGTATTTTATGAAATAATTATTTATTCTTATTATATCGTGTGGAGAAGCAACTTTATAGAAATCTATCAATTGCCATTACATTTTTGAAAATATAATACTTTGAAATACAATTGAAGGATAATTGGAAATAAATTACACTAACCAAGCGGTATGAAGATTTTGTTGTTAATGCCATGAACGTAACAAGTAAGAATGTAATAATTTAAAAATCGAAATCCTATTGTTGTTTTTGACGAGTTGGTTGTTAGTCACTTATTACACTTTGCGACCAAACACAAAAAAAACCGGGATCAAATTCTAAAAGAAAGCGTTTCTTATGATTTGCAAAGAAAGAAAATGAAGCGTTGTACGTTCGACAATATCGATAACGCGATGAATAAATGGGCTACGGTAATACGCGAGAAAAATCTTCCATTGTCACTAAACCTTATTAAAGAAAAGGCTTTGGAATTTTCAGCATCATTAGGACACATTGGCATTAACGCAAGTAACGGTTGGATAAAAAAATTCAAAAAACGCCATAACATTGTTCAAAACGTCATTTCGGGAGAAAGTGCTAGTGTTGATATCCCACTTGTGAATTTTGGAAAGGAAATGTATTGGAAAAAGTTTTAAATGATTATGAACCGAAAGACATTTTCAATGCATATGAGACTGGTCTGTTTTTTAAATGTTTGCCCAACAAGACACTAACTTTTAAAACCCTTGTTTTGGAGGAAAAGGAAGCAAAGAAAGGATGTATTACTGTACATCGTATTTTATGTTTAATTTAATATTAGTATTTTTTTCTCCGGATACGGTTTGTGTAGTATATAAAAAGTGTGTGTTCTTTGAAATTGAATTGTGTATATAGAAATAAAATACTGATAGATTGTGTGTATTCAGAGAAAATCAGTATAGGCCGTTAATAAATGTAATACGGTTAATAAGTAATACAGTTACTAAACTACGAGTTTTCATCGATTAAATTCCACCACGCTCAAGTCATGCTTCCTTAAAATGAATTGGTGAGTGTACTTATTTACCAGTAAGTTTTCATAAGCATTAGATAACTTATCACAAATAGCCTATACAGAGTAGACCGTATGAAAAATATTGAATATGGATATCTAATACAATGAAGGAACATTCTGAAAACATCAATAAAACATTTTTAACAACTTGAATTTCAAACCAATTGAGACATTATAAAACATTATCTTATATTAACATTGACCTATTACACTAACTACGCTCGCGATATTATACTGTATCCCTTTTATTACCACATGTCGTGCGGTATGCGTAATGTGGTAAGATCAGTAAGATGGGGTGGGAGCATTCTTAACAACACAACCTCTCAATAACGAATACCTCTCTACAACGAATCTTTTCTCTGGATAATAGACTTCGTTATACAGAGGTTCGACTGTATATATATATATATATATATATATATATATATATATATAGAGAGAGAGAGAGAGAGAGAGAGAGAGAGGGAGGGAGTGTGAGAGAGAGAGAAAGAGAGAGTGAGAGAGAGAGAAACAAAGAGAGAGAAACACACATACATATATATGTCTGTGTGTGTGATGTGTGCGTTTATTAAAAAGAGCATGTAGTATATTTATTAAAAGTTGGAAGCAATTAATTAACCGTTCTTTTGTTAACTACCATTTACATCCTTGGTTAGTTATCACTACGTTCATGCAGTGAAAAATTGCACGCAATGAACAACAAACGCACAGTGAGAGAGGGATCTTATTTTGCCTTTCTTACTCCGGTTAAATCATACAAAAGCTGAATATATCTATGAGGTCAATAAAATTCCCTTCGCGAATCAATACGTCACAAGCATTAAAAGCAGAATAATTGCTATGCACTGTGGATGACATTTTTTTAAATAAAAAGAATCATATATTGAATTCGTTTCCGTTTTATAAAGGCTTGCTCTGGATATGCCTGTTTCCATAAATCGAAACGGTTGTATTTTATGTTTTACCTTTTCACAACCTTCTGTTAGCTATTTGCTTCGAATGCAACAATAGCAGGTCCTTTTATAATAGCTGCCCTGCAACTATTACACGATGATAAATGCGGTTTTCCAGTGGTATAAAATATTTCATGCTTTGGACACTCGCATGTAATGCAAAGAGTTTTTTCTTGATAAGGAGACTACAATAAGATAATTCAAAATAATTACATTTACTAATAACTTACCTATAAAAATCTTTACACATAATCGTAGCGTAATAATAATCACTATCAACAACAACCGCTGCAACTAATGCCCAAACAACCATGAAGTAAAATTCGCCAACACAGTTAGCAACACCATAATGTTACAAACATAATCACGAGTATTTACTTTTATCTTAAAATAGAATTAGGACAAAATGAGCCTAGCTCGTTTCACATAAATATGGTCGTAAAATGTAAAAAATATTACATTGGACTAAAACGGAATTATTATGTAAAAATACCTTATATTAATACCTAAAGGCGTTATAAATATTCATTATAAATATTTCGAGTTCTCTTAAATTTAAATTATTGCATACATATAAGGTTGGAAATATTTCTTTTCCAGTGGTTCTGTTTTTTCTTGACAAACATAAAAAGATTCAAAATATTATTTTGTGATTTTAAAGTCAAATTTGTACATTCAATATATGAATGTAAAATATAAAAAATGGGTGTGATAAATTTGGAAACATTCCTGGAGTGTAACGTGGTGTTATACAGATTTAAAATTGTAGCAACAGTGTAAAAATTTCCTAATTCAACAAATAACGGAGCACTCAAACACAGCACGCATATAGTGAGTAACTATTGGCTCCGAGAATCCATATTACATACGACCCCCCTTCCTATAATAAAGCTTGGTAATGAATATGATAACGAATTTCTCACGGATAGAAAGTGATCGAATATGATACAGTAGATGTATGCGATAGTGTGTACCATAGAGTGCATTATCCTGTACTTTTGTCTTGTTTTTTTTCGTTTTTAATTTTCAGCCTCAGTAGATGGCAATACTTTTAAATAATCGATTGTTCTACTCGGCAGCTGAAAAACTGACATACCGAGATGTTTCGTGATACGTTTTATAGGATTGATACCTTACAGAGCCCAAAGCACACAACGTAAATATTAAACCTAGATCATATAGCCTTCATATTATTTTAGATAGTTCATCCATAGTATTTTAAGATTCATTCCTGCCCACAGGAAAAAATAATATAATTATATATAATATATAAAGATCTTTGATTTTACATTCCTCCCATGATAACTTATGTTTATGCTACAAATATTCAAATCAAATATATAGTTAAAGGAATTATTTTGACAGGAAGGTTTTCTCGATGCAGATTCATTTTACTAGTTTTATGATTCTACTTACAAAGCTATCAACAACTCATAACTAGTGCAATCAGTTATATGTTCAAATTAACGTCAAACGTGCAATCGTTCGTGTTCATTACCACTTAATTAACACAATAGTTTTTTTTAAACTCATTTACAAAATAACCATCACGTCGTAATTTAATTTAACTTAACTGCCTCAAATAAAGGCCACACACATTATGCCAATCAACAAATTCCTTAATTGCGTTCATGTTTAATGTTCTAAATAGATAGCTAAATTTTATGAATATTTGTAAGTATATGTTCCTATGTTTTTCTATTTTTATTTGTCCAAATTAGTTGTTTGATTTAACCTAACTAGCGGGTGCTGTTTACATAAAGTGATGTTGAGATTTTTAATTTTTTTAAAACTAATAACAAATATTTTCTGTACCATTTAGATGACAATAACTTTTTTCTTATTTTGACAAGAAACACATTATTGTTGTTTTAGTAGCAGTTATGAAAACCTAATATCTCTTCAAGTGTGAGATATGTTGTGAGACATGGAAATAATAAACCTTTCTATCTTTTCAGAAATAGTTGTAACATAATATATGAAAAAGTTCTAGTTTTTAAATTAAAATGAAAAAAACGCATTTCTGGTTTCAAATTTATGGCGAATAAATCGGACACAAGGAAAATTAATCCTCATGTTACGGTAAGTTAAGGCAAGAGTGACAACACAAAAATTTCCGTCAAGCTTAAGATTAATTATTCTTCAAAGAATAAATGAAGGTAGGAAAGAGAATTCTCCTTTATGATATTAAATATTTTATGTTACTTCAAGCCATTTTGAGGTAATTAAACCTGTTAATTAAATATCTGGAAACTTATGTTGATTTTCGTTTGAAAACGGTTTTGTTTTCTGTTCCAGCTCAGTTTAGAGATGTTTTATGTAAAATTTCAAACAGATTTGTTATCAAAGTAGAATCACTTTGTACTTTTTAACACAAATATTTTAAAAAGGTTTTTCCTTAAAAAAATGTTTTACGTAACATTTAATCTAGAGTTAAACATGCTTGAGTTATTATATTAGTGCTTACAGATTTTTTTATTTTATTTACGATTTAGACATTATTTAATTCTAAATTACGAATTGTGTCAATTAATAGCTTTATCAATATTAGCAATTTTCATTTTAATATATATATATATATATATATATATATATATATATATATATATATATATATATATATATACACACGTATAAACATCAGTTAAGGTGAGAGTGAATATTTTAAGTCTCAATCAGAGGAGGGATATTATGCGACATCAGCTACAACAACACTGGGAGGCAAGAAGGAAGAGTGAGTGTATTTCAAGGTTATTCCAGGGCCTTTACAAAGACTAGGAGACCCGAGGAAGGAAAATATGAGGGGATCCAACAATACGATCTATCCCCAATATGAGGAGGTCAGGCGATTTTAATCTATGACGCCATTATATTAACCAGATGTCCTTCAGAAAATAGTGCTGCCGTCAAGAGTAATGCCTCTAGGTTGTGATGAAGGAGATAACTTCAGATCTATCATTATTGACTTCAATGTTCCAATTACAGTGACATAGAATCAAATTGTCTCTGAATGTTATTCGGGGTTTTAGGCATACTTCAGGAGCTTGTCCTGAGTATGTCGTAGAATATGACGTCATATCCATAGAAGGTACGCGATACGATTGGAGGGAGTGGAATGTGGTGGGCGTATTAAAGATAACTGAGGTTGTGGGGAATAGCCGCAGAGATATAAGGCCTGGGAGAGAGGCAATGTTTCGACAAAAAAAGTGTCGTGTTTGTCAGACAAGTATTAGGGCAGTAGGAAAACTGTATGTCTAGGTATGCTCAGTCAGATCATTTTCTGTTTTTCTCCAGCCTTTGTAGAGGTAATTTTCTTTGGAAACATCATAACTGTACCTTACCGTTTCTGGACGTCTTGTTTAAGAATTGGGTCGCTGGGTCTCTCAACATTCGACCAATTGAAACCCTTCTCACGCTTATAGGTATCTAAAGCTGTGTCTTATCATCACTTTTCGTAAATTCAAAGAGTTTCTTTCAGGTTCTGTTTCTTTCTCACAAAGAACCAATAGAAATTTTAGGCTTCAGAAATGTAACACCATGAGATCGGCAGTTTGAAGAACTAGCTATAAAGACTGTCATTCATAAAGCATTACACCTCTACAATAAAGTTTCGGTTGTCATAGACGGATATTATATGAAGAACGATAAGGATAATATGGTTGGTTTACCTTTAATTAGAGGAACCACTAACAAAATTGATCAAAACATTAAGAAACATACCCTTACAACTAGTCTGTAAGCATCAAATAACCACAGGTAAAGTTGTGGGTGACTCTAAAAATAATATTGTTTTAGAAAACCATTTTACGTTCTGCGTTTCCTGGGGAAATTCTACATCATCTTATTTTGACTAAACGAACATACCTATCTCAACTAGGATTGAAGAACAAAAACCTACTATTAAAAACCACTAAAACCGCCTGCTCTATATAAGTATCACAATAAGATATTTCATATCATTAAATTCCATCCATGCAAACAAATTGCACAAATGCAAAAGTACAAAACAGGATTTTTACTTTAGACCAATCATCAAAATAGAGAATCGAGATAGGTTTAACAAACAAGATGATAACCTAAATTCACCTGCAGTATGCAAATAAATCATTGTTGAACAAGAGGAAAGGAATGCAAGTGATTGCTTAAACTAGGTGTGAGCCGATTGACGTAGAAGTCGCGGATATTCTCTTCTGTATAAGGATCGGAGCTGCTTCCTCCTACACTTATTCTAAAACAAGGTTTTGATAATAATCATGAATGCACCTAGTAGCACTAAATTAAAGTCTCTCTATCCGGTTTTAAAACTTTCATTGATAAAACCACATCTAACACACTTAGATAAGAGTTATTACAAACAAGCCTTTGAACATTCACTTCAACGTTCATTGGCTTTCTGGATAGTTATGACACTATATATGCCAAAACACTTATGGTCATTGTTTATCTACTGCTCGTTTCCTCCCTCTAAGCTGTAAATATTCAAAGATTAGTCATAAACCGCTTCATAGTTCTTTTACTGATGACTCAAAATTACCTCGAGGGTGGCAGCTAACCCCAACGGAACTACTATTTTTGTGTTGCACGTCATTTCAATTTAGCGTTAGCTGCAGAAGAAAAAGCGCATGTTCGTTCCATCTTGGTCTCTCTAAACCCGTATGTATAAGGATATACCACTCCTTGTCCCAAGAATTCCCAGCCCTAAAGGATTAGGATTTCTGCATGACAGCGGATGTTTTCCGATAGGCTTCTTTCTTGTCAGGTTTTTCCTTTCCCACACGACAAATCATCTTATTCTCTCTCTCTCTCTCTCTCTCTCTCTCTCTCTCTCTCTCTCTATATATATATATATATATATATATATACATATATATATGTTTATATATATATATATATATATATATATATATATATATATATATAATTATATATATATATATATATTTATATATATATATATATATATATATATATATATATATATATATATATATATATATATATATATATATATATATATATATATATATATATATATATATATTCTCAAAATTGCTGAAATAATAAATAGATATGTTGCAAGTCTACAGTTTGTAATACATTCAGGTTTAAAACACATTTAACCAGTATTCCGTGTACAGTCTGTCTCCTACTTTAATAGATATTGATCCAAAACACACAACTACGAGGTGCTAAGTAACTAGTAATTAAATTATTTATATAATCATTATATTAATGAAATCGTCACCTAATCTGAACATCTTGTAATTAAATTCAAATACACTGAAATAAAATACATTTATATGTATTACGCCTGTTGTGTGACAAATATTTACTGCCTTTGGCTGCTTTTATAATTTTCTACATGTTAAACTTTTTCAGTTCAAGTACATTGAAATTTAAATGGATACTAAAACTACATTGGTCAACATCTACAAAGCTTTTAATAAAATGATATGCTTTTCCATCCCACTAACTTTCAAAATCAAACTTTTTGGGGGCCACAATCTTACAAAAGTTACAATCAGTGGCTGTTGATGAACTTATAGACTGCCAGTTCAGGACATTTTACTATAATTTGTATTTTATTTCCAAAAAAATGGTTTGTTTGTTACTTGGGTTATTTTTATTAATGTAAAGGGAAACATTGAGGTTGTTAGTCAATGACAGCTAATACCATTATATAGTCTACTACCATCTTTGATTTTATTGTATATGTTGTAATAATGAACATTTCATACTTATACATCCTTCCAGAAACTGGAATATGATTTTGTGCTGTTGTTTAGCGTTTGAAGATAAAAATTTATTTTCCTGGAAGGGTATAACTAGGACAAAAATAATGTATCATAGAAGTTCACATTAGATTCAGAATTAACGTTATGTATTCAATAATTATGATCATCAATAAAAAATTATTTTACCAAACATGTTTTTTTAAATTTTTATTTTGAGCATCATAATTACCTGAAATTCCAAACTTTTTCCCACTCCTCAGTGACACGTGTTGGAGCACCTCCACAGTTATTATGAGTTCATAATACGTTCTGAATGATGGAGGTGCTCCGATATGTGTCAGTAGTGGGACAGTTTCAGGATTGGAAGGTAATTATGATACAAATATATATATATATATATATATATATATATATATATATATATATATATATATATATATATATATATATATATACATAAATCTTATCGGAAACGTAGAAAGATATCAAAATAATGAAAATGCTTTGTTGTGTATTGGTATGTCGTACTAGTATACTAAAAAAAAAAAAAAATATGAAGCTATTTTGTTTGAAAAAAACTGAATTGTGACAAGACAGTTGACCTTTTTTTGTTACCGAAATTTTAAAGGATTTCTGTAAATTACCTAAATCCCCATGTAAGTTTGATCGAATGTATAAGGATTTGATAAGGAAGATGTGTAAGGATACATATGTGTAAGGAAGTTTAAAGACAAGAATTATTTTTGCGCATTATAAACAAACCAACCACCGGGAACAAAACACTTCCCGCCCGAATGTAATATACCTCCTGTGAATTCAATTTCATTTACAAATTTATACTTTTTTTCAGTCAAGAAGAAAAACAAAGTGGAAGAAAAATATTTGACGTGTAAAATAAAACAATGGAGACGTGAACAAAAGGGCGATCGCCAAAGTAACAAGACCGCTAACTCAAATTAATTACAAAACGACATTTACAGTGAGGTACAACAATAGCAGCGTGTAGGGCCCACGCTGCGATCATTATGTTACACACAAAGGACACAATGCACAGTCAGCAGGGAATTAATTGACTACATCTTCAAAATAATGTTAAGTAAAAATTGCATTAAATATATCTTTAAAAATAAAAGAACTGTCTCCTTCTTAGAATCCTCCCTACTCTATCTTACTTTACCTTTAAAGATATATAAAGCCCGATGTATTGATCTCTACAGTATTATTCCAAGTAACAGCTCTCAGTTACAGAACTGATTTCATAGAGTTTAAAACACATTTATCAAACAAACATTAGTGAGATGAAAATTATAAAACCCCATGATGTAAGAGATCCCATACAAAATGAAATATGAATGTATTTTAGAGAGCTTTAATTTGATTTAGATCATTAAAAGAACACGTTATGTTGTTATAGATCTATTGTATTTGTTTTATACAAAAACAAATTTGTTTAGGCTATTTACAAATAAACTAACAAAATGTGCATCATTTAATTAATTTCATTAGTGAAGTGTAGGGTTTCCTTATATTTATTATTTCACTCAAACAATTAAATATATATTCAATCGAATTATACATAACCTCAAGCATCTTCGGAGCAAAGGGTTGAGTGTCCTGCTTGAGTACTCTTGCGAGTGAAGAGGGAAGCAGGAAGAGGGAGGAGTAACGTCATTACGTCACAAAGGAGGTTTGAAACTAGTATTTTTATTCCAATAAATCGTGCACTACGATTTCATCAAATAGGGGTATTTGTATTTTTCGATACCACTTAATGAAAAGGAAATGTTAATTACGATTAATGTGATGTCACTCATGTGTAAAAATCCCTTTAAATAAAAATCCGTTGAATTTTACAAGGTATATGATATCCTTTTCAATATTTATCGTATATATATATATTAATATATATTTATATATATATATATATATATATATATATATATATATATATATATATTATTGAAGTGTCAACTATTGAAATAAGAGTACAGTAAATATATTATGAACAAAGGAACAAATACGTACTTATATGAATCATTAGAAAAATTCAAACTAATACAAAGTGACCTTAAAACTAATAAATACACATTAATAGTTAATACAATACACAAACTACGTCATGTAAGAATAATGTACGCTATAGCGTTACTAATTGTTTACGTTTTTACAATGAATACGTTTTCCCCTATAATGCTGTCAAAATAAAGTAGTGAAAACGTGTAAAGAATGAGAGATATAATTTATATTAGACACACACACACAAACACACACACACACACACACACACACACACACATATATATATATATATATATATAATATTAAAATATTTGAGAAATATATATATTTTGACTAATAAGTAAATCACAAAATACAACAATAAATCTAATATTGTCAAATTTTTAATAAAGTGATTATTCAATTTGGCCAATAAAAATTCAGCATAAACCATGAATTTAAATATGTACTAATGAGCTACTCTTTAAACCCTTTTAAAGGTAGAAAATTCACAAATTGTTCTGTAAAGTGAAGGTCAAGAGAGTAATAATTTATATAAAGGTTAGTGTAAGTAAAAACTAGCAGAAAATGTCGGAGGCAACCACCTTTGATCCAACAAAGCCAGTAATATTGCAGTTCTTTTCAAAGCAAATATTAATTATGAATACTAGTAGTGTTAACTTTTTATTTACGAGTCTGACTTTTTCACATTTTTCTTTACATTGGCTTTTTGTGAATTTGATGTATTTTCAAAATATTTAAAAATTTTTATAGGTAATTGCTTTGAAAATAATTATTTAAAAAAAACAATTAGGCATTATCTTTTGGAATACATTACAATATACGTGTTGTTGTGTTTTTTTTATTAAGTAGAAATTCTATATTAGCCAAACAAATCTCCTTAATTTAATTATTTTACAAAATATGTACTTGAAATTCGATATACACTGAAATATAGAAACAATTATTTATTCTTCGTATAATATAATGATTCTTTTTATAAATACTAGTAAAGCAATTTAAGATCATGTTTTTGTAGTAAAATTAGTAACATTTTTAAATAGTTTTGCAGTTTATAAAATCGCATGAAAATACTCTAATTAAGTGTGGTATAACTTTAATCTGTTCAACTGAAGAATTCAATCTTTTCAATCTCAGAAATGTAGAGTTCAAACGATTCATTAGTTGCTAAGTGTTGGGATATTAAAAAAAGTATTTCTTTTCACAATCTCATTGTATTTTAAAATGGTATATTAAAATCCATCAAAACCTGATTGTCAGTTTAAGAAATACAAAAGTGTTATTACTTTAATAAAAAATTCTCTGAATAGTGCCTTTTCAATAGATTCAAGCTGTAAATTTTAACTTTATTATATATTAAAGATAGTATACTTTTTACAAGTCTTATTTAAGTGTTATTTATTTGAATAAGAGAATTTTAATAAATAAATTCATCTACATTTCAAATACGTTAAAAACTAAGCTTTTATATATGGACTGAACTGATCAGGGTTTATCATTTAGAAAATTCTAAACGATATCGTAAATATTCTATAATCCAAAACCATATGAAATGTAATAATTTCTTATTAACTACAAAATGGTTTAGTAAAGTTTCTACGCTCTTCATTGTGTTGTAGGTTGTGATTTCAAAATTGATTCGGAAATGTATGAAATTGTCATATCCACCTGCCTTTCATAGACGCATCCCACGGTACAATCATAACGTTCGGTAATACGTGATTGTGATGCAATAAAATAATTATTTTATCGGAAATTCTATGGCTACAGTATCCGTAATGGTACATATCGTTCATTTGATCCAAAAAAACTACGAAAAGAAAATAATTGAAAACTATTTTAGCAATAAAAAAAATTATGAAGAAAGAAAAATCCTAATTCAGTTTTTCGCAATAAATTAGCAAGGCTCATATTTCAACAATATTTCGAACCATGTAACCATGCAGTCGGCCTTGCGTATAGTACCACTTCTGAAAACATGTAACGTATAGAGAATGTTCGACATATCAACAGATTCTGCATCTGATATATCTACCCATATTGCAAGAATGTTTATTATTTCATACCGATGCTAATTTGTCTAATATGAGCCTTCACTATGCACACCAGTGTCTCAACAGTTCTTATCATATTTGTAGGAAATTATTTATACTGACCCTCTACTTCTCGGCTTGCTAACTCCGATCTCTCAAAGACAAGTGCACGGTTACGTGGTCCGTATTATAGATATATGTCCACTCATACTTCTGTTCATAAAATTGTCTTATAATTTCTAAAATCATGATTATTTGTAAAAAGCGACGACTGGAAACAACACGTATCTAGTGGGAAGATATGATAGCTATCTTAAAAGCCAGAATATAGTTAATTTAAAGATACTACATTAGCTTTTTCCTTAAATATCACCGTCATAAAATACATAATATTTTTATTGAGCAATATCAGTTTTCCATTCTTATTCTGTTAAGCTGTTACAGGGAAACTATGTTTCTCTGTAAGAACGCAGGAACTCCTTAAACAGCTGGTTCATTTATCTATCTTACAATGCCTCTCTTCAAAAAACGAGTATTAACTCTAGATGCCGTGGAACACCTCCGAACGAAATTAGGTCTCATAATATCATACTGCATTAGATACAAAATCTCTTCTCTATTTCTCAAACCAAATGAATTTTCGTGTCCCTTTCCAATACCAAACAGTATTACCTTTAACATTCCCTTATTGTTTTTTCAATTTATACATTTTGCTCATCTGTAAATAGCCTAATAACTCTAAAGCTTTTGAAACTAGTGTATTATATTTACGAAATAAATTAATTTAATTGATCAAACCTCACACTTAAATGAAATAAAAAAAAAAACAAACGTTTTGTTATTTGGTATCTATTTGTTTAATTGTCATACTGTTAGTTACTAGCCATACAATCTAGTTATTTAGAAATAATTATCAACAATATATTCATGTAAATAAATAAAAATTAACTGTTTCGTTAGTGGAACATCATTTGCCATGATTGATCCTATAATCGATTGAACATTAAACAAGCGAAAAGTTGTTTTTGTTAGTGAATTTAATTACATGAGAACCATCCAATTAACAACCAGCAACAAATGCTCTTAATATTATTACATCCATGATTGCATATTCAAACAAACATTTCTCCAATATATCATTATTATTTAAACGTACAGCATTCCACCTTTTATTGCTAATTGAATAATAATTCCTCTAGACGAGGGTGACTTGTTTTTTGTTTCAATATAGTTTCCTCACAAACCCTTAGGCACTTTGGTCATGATATGGTATCTCTATTTTCTTCCCTTTTAAACAGATAGGTTTAGTAAGGTTTTTCAATTTTAGGTTTACATCGAGGTTCCAATGTTCTACTCGCCTTTAATATTTTCTACCTCTCTTCTTCTTTTCACGGTTTTTTTTAGGTTACAGATCATCGTCTCTTCTTCCATGTACCAAATATTCAATATATTTGTGATAATCTCTCGATTGTAAAATTCTTCGCTTTCTTCCAAATTTATTGGTTTTAACGCAAAGCATCATATTGCGCTCTTGCTGGTATGGAGAATTTGAGGTTTGTTTTCAGGTTGAGTTCTAGTTCAGTTTTTCATATCAACTTTCCTTCCTTTATTCGTTCTATATCTCCATTCCTAATTTTTTTTTCATATTGTGTTGTTCTTTTTTTACTCCTGCTTCAGCAACGTAGGTAACCCATGCATTAATCGTTATTTAAGAACTCAAAAAAATCCTAAATAACTCGGTTTCCTGGAACATTTTAAAAAGAGATAGGTGACGAAACAAATGATAAAGACCGCTGGCTAATCTTTACGGCGGTTAAATAGTATTATTTTTAGAAGTAATTCATTCAATTAAAAAAAAAATATTACGTAGTGCCTGATAATTAGAAACAACTTTTGAAATCATAATATACATATACAGAGAATTTTTGTAATCGGATATTAAGCCTTGTTCTTGATTTTTAAAAGAAAATCTTTTTAGAAAATTAAATCAATACTCGAATATTTATAAGCATATAATAATTAAATCCTTCGATAATACTTCTAAATATTAGCAATAAATTGCATTTTTGTAAACATGCTTTTGGTAAATTAAATTGAAGCTGTTTGATGGTGATAATTTTTATTTTTGAACATTTAAGTGAGAATCACTTATTTTTTGATTTAATTTAAAAAAATTTTTATTCACATTATGCAATTCGTGTTTTCCCAGACAATTTAAAGCGCTTTTCATATAAAAATATATGAGCAAGTTGTTTTCGCAGAATTTAAAGTGAAAAATCGTATGCATTTCTCCAAACCTTCAATACATAACAAACGTAAATGAGGTAGAATGTTTACAATAAATTGAGGTCACATTTACAATAAATTGTTAGAAATTCACTTGAGTTAAAGTCAGTAAATGTTAAATGTTTTGGGTTTTCGATAATTTCTATTTCTTAAATTTCGCGCTGACCTCTAACTATCCGCTCCATTAAAGAAACATCTAACATATTTTATGTTACGGTTGAGGTGAAGTTTATTTAAATTCAATCCAAATGGCTACAGTCGATCAACGCCGGCACCAGAGATGATCATTCAAGCGCTAAGTGCCTGAAATTGTTTCTTCATACCCGTGACGGATAACACCCCTCCCTAATGCCGTTAGTTTAAAGTCGGCAAAGGCCTCGTTATTGTTGAAAGCCCTAAACCCATATTCTATTGTACATCCTAATTATTTCAGTATTTATAAACCTATTCATATAATTACTGTTCGTTGAAGGGGATAGAAAGTACAAATATTAATTATTCGTAATGTAAAAGTAGTATTACAAGTTTATTCGTAAATTTATTAGCTATTGTTTCGGTCTTACGTTCTATTATATTGTCAACATGTGTCTTAACGCTGCCTGAATTTTTTAAAATAATTTCTTCTGATTTAGAATTATATAGTTTTCTAATTGCTTTGTAACATTATTTTCCACGGAGTTTTTAGTTTTTAGCCCATTCAGTATTGAAAAATCATACGCAGAAAACAAGGACAATGTTAGGATAGTTATTATTTATTAATTTAAAACATTATTGGCTGATTAAATAATTTTAAAAATTATCGTTGATTTCATATAAAAGTTACTCTACGATTAGACGCATTAAGTTTTATTCTTAATTCTAAATCTGTTTAACTATTATTTGTATCCTAGCGAAAAACCTAAAAGTCAAAAAGAAATTGTTTTTAATAATAATTATTATTTGAGATCCCATTCTAATATATTTTGTTTGTTTGTAAAAATTGCATTCTGTTATATTTGATTTAGGTCAAATAATGTTCATTTACATATTGATTATTTTGCCATTACAACAAATTTGGAAAGTTAGTAAGATGCCTCGTATAAAATGATATTGTTAGTAATAATATACCTGCAATACATAAGAGGTAAGGAATATTAATAAACCATAGGTGATATATGAAAGGAATTAGGCATATCTTTCCATATAAGCAGCACTGTATTACCAGACTGTCTGGGAATCAATTAAAGCGTGTAGATATAGATAATAGAAATCATCATGATATATCTGTCTCATAACATGGAATAGCAATAACATATTACCAACAATAATCAGTGCAAGGCTTATTTAAAGATTCCTTTTATATCTTATCAGAACTTAATAGCGGTTCTGTATTTTTAAAAAACAGTTGTAGAATTGGATACACAAGCAATCAAATGTTTAAATAAAAAGATGCTATTTAAGTTATAATAAAACTTTAACAAATAAAACTATTTAAAATAAAAGTTTAGTGAATAAACTTTGACGAGTAAGTTAACGTTAACGTGAATATTTACAAAAACATTATTTCTAACACATAAAAGAGTTACTGCATAGAAAACTTTTTATGAGTAACTCATTTATATTATGACATAATTTATCCATGGCATTCACTTGATCTTGTTTACAAAATCGAAGAATTACACGGCCTTGTATTGTGACACAATTAAATTTAGAAAACTTTAGATACAAAACTATTTCTTTTATTTCACAAACAAAATTTAAAGAGTTTTAAAATATACATTATTAAAAGTCCCATTGCATTGGATTTATCATGCTTGCGTTATCAGAACCACCAACTTTACACATTCAAAATAGTTGGTTCTAAATACTTTTGATTGGTTACTAGTATGGATTCCTACTAGTAGGAAACCTAATGCGGTGTAATGACATTTATAGGAACAAAGTTATTTTTTAATTCAGGCCAATTTTACGTTAACTAAAACAAACAAATATTCTATTCAACATGCTTAATTGTTGTCAATTATATATGTTCCAATCTCAATGGAAAATTTACTGTTTCAAATTTTTAACATGGTTTTAAATTTTATAATAAGAATGTTACAACTATAACCATAAACATGTTAATATCATGGCGTGTGTTAATGAAGAAATAAACCGTTTTCTGTGATTATTCCTCGTTTTCTAATAAATCCACGATTCCTATTTTAAACAAAATAATACAATGCAAAGTGATATCTAAGTTATTTTTAAAACGTTTTCTTTGTATTTATTGTTATTTCCTTTCACTGTTGTAATACAAAAGTTTTAAAAATAGAATTTTCAGGTTCTATAAAGGAGTATTGTTTAAGATGAAGAAGAGCTGTTGTATATGTTAGAAGAAAATATTTAAACGTTTTCTAAGTAATTACCAAATTTTGAAACATAAATAAAAATGCAGTGAAAATTAAAAGATGGTATGTGAAATACATTAATGAACCCAAACAACAAAAACAGCATTGACATGAAAACATTTGTGTGCTACCTTTAAATTTATTATAAAACTTCTCTATGTTCACCTCTGATCGAACTATATTAACTTCGCTAGGTCCTAATTTACAGAAGCCTCTCACATTTTGCAAGACTTGTCGTTAATCGTATTCAACAGTCGTAAATAAAATTAAACCTAAAATTGTACCGTGTTGCCTTAATCGTGAATTTATTTAAATTGGAAGTAGAGTATTATAAACACTTATTAACATTATGTCAATCTAGCGTATACTCGCGATAAATGTTTGGTTAACAAGTATCGAATGTCCCTACATATGTTTGAACTATGGGGATTTGAAACGATTTAAAAACGAGAAGAGCAGAAAATAAATCTACTCTTCATAGTTAATTGGAACACAGGGGTATGGATAATATATCAACGCTACTCGAGCTTCAAAAATCAATATTATTATTCCATTGGGTAATTTAAACTGATATTTTCATAAATTTCCACTTAATTAAATGTTCAATCAAATATAAGTAAGGGGGTTTTTCATAGTGTAAAAGTTTAATTTTTCTAAATAAGTATTATTCTATTGATAAAAATATCAATCACTGACCAACATTCCACTTTATTGCATGAGTTACTGTTAAGTACAGGATCCTTAACCTCACTTTCAACAGACCACGTTTGCTTACAATTCTCATTATTTCGTATAACCTAGCAATCAGCTGGTGTTTATCACAGTTCAAGTTCCACCGCCTACTAGACTTTCATTGCCGACCAGAATCTAGGATTCTTTTACTGCAAAGAAGTAGGTTTTACGATCCAGTCACCAGACGAATCTAGACTATTCATCTATGGTTTTAGACTAATTTCTGATTTAGTTACCTGTTGCTAGCATTTCCGTCTTTTCTCAAGTTACACTTCTTCTTGCAACATGGCTTACTAGTGCGGTTCTCCTGGTTTCTATTCAAGTGTTTTAGCCGATTACATCGGGTTTAAACCGCGTCTGATTATTACCCCGCTTACTGATTATGTTCAGTTAATGTTTTAGATGCGTTCTAACTATAAATTAACGATTTTAGCCGCGATAAACCTATTTGAAACCGCTTTCCTTGTACAAGTGTAATTTCTTAGGTTAACCTCGTGTTCGCTCATTTTACCGCAGAACATTAACTCTTTAATCGCGCGAAGGAACTATCATTTATTAACTAAAGACTTTTATATTGTGATGATTCAAGTGAAGATATTTAAAATCCAATTAATTGAGTTTTAGTGTTATGCCACTTTGCGAGAATCTACATTTCATCCCTGCAGGACTTCACACAGGCCTGTGACGACCAACGACTCATAGTTTCATCAGCACCGCATACCTTTGGATTGGTAAGTGGCATAGACTTGACTCATAAACTTGTGTTATTTCCTTTAATTAACGGTTTAGTGTTAAACTTAAATTCAGTGTTGTTTTTTATTAATAAAGCAGACCCCATACTGCTCCAACAAAGCGTGGGTGGTCTTCCGGACGTTTTAGTGTAACCGCAAATGATTTGAACTACCCTATTTTCATTTTCTCTCTTTAGTTTTGCTACCAAAACTATACAAGTTACAATAATAACCAAGTAATGACTACAGATTAAAAACAATAACTTCTTTCCCCTTACCCTTTTCCTTGCATACAATCCATCACTATCAACGTGTCCCTAACTACATCTGAAACAACAAGACTATCTAGTCGGATTAGTAATAGGTTGTAATTTGTATAGACTACCTAAATCAGTTCGTTATGAAAATGCCTGAACATTGACAAGAATAACAATATATACCTAATCGTTGTACCAATGATATTGTTAGTTAATATTTAATCCTGGCCAAAAACCTATTTTCATACATTAAATTACTTTAGCTCACACGTATCAAAAACTACCGCCGTCATGGTCAGTTTTAAAGTTATTGTCAGTCACGTGTAATATAAACTTTACATCTAACTTTTTCCGTCGTTTTATATAGTTATTGTTTTGTTTGTACCGTGTTAGTGTCTAACTGCGTATTCAGGCATAAAGCTTCTGTCTCATATTGCAGAGCTACTATATATACTACGCTTGAGCTTTCCTGACATATTTACTCCAAAGGACTTTACTCTCTCATCAAGTATTCCCTTTGGTACCCTAACCTGTCTGCGCTTCAAGGGCCCATGTGTTACGTCGAACACGCTGCTGCTCTGCACGTTCTGGCACTCAATGGCTTGTTAATTATTGAAGTAGTTCGGTTGATTTAAATTAATTTTCATAGTGTTGAAACTAAAGGTATATAAACCGATGTATGCAAATTATTTCACAGTAATGACATTGATACATAAAGGCGTAGTCTAAATGCTTTAGGACCTGTTAGTAAAGATGATCTCCTTACTTAGAATTTCATGGCGTTGGATCTAAATTACTTGTAAAAGGGTTATGTAAAATTCAAAAGCTGCAAAATTATTTTTTTGGAACTGTTTTATCAAATTTTGTATGGATATTCGCCAATACCATCCAATATACTTATAGTTTATATATTGTATGTTGTGGTATCCGCATAATATTAAATACATACACTCACCAGGATTAAACGAGGTCCCAGAGAAAAATGTTATCCACCTCTAACATATTTAAATAAAAATATGTTTGAAATTTAATTTAAAAAATAACAACACAATGTAACGTTCTAAAGAACCATTAAGTAATATCTTCGAAAGAAACCAAGTCAGAAAAATTCAATATTCGAAAGAATTAATGAATAAGAATCGATAGTATACAATTACGGTTTATTGTAAAAACAAAATTGAATATGCTATAATGTTTGTGTTTTAAATTAACTATTTGAAAAATAATAAACCTTAATTTAACATGAATTGATATAATATATAATCGCAAATTTATTACAACTATCGTTTTCTCGAGATACATAACACAAAACACAAATGAAGGCCGCAGTTGGAGTGAAAATTTTATAAACGGAAGCCGTTTGCTCTGGTCGGTTCCCGTGAGACCTTTATGCACTAATATTTTAAATTAAAATTTATTGTAGAGCTGAGATTCCCGCATTATTCTATTCTTCTTCCTCTACGACTAGGGAGCCCTGAGTCCATGAGTGATAGCTCTATAATAAGATCATACATTTGCGTTAAGTTCAAAGTGTTTTAGCTACACAAGTTTGTTTCTCCTGCTCAGAATTGTGCTAACCCTACATCTCATGCTCCCTGTAACAATAAAGGACTTAGTTCTCTATATATCTGTATGTTAATTTAAATTTATTTAATAATTACAGTGGTTATTTTCTCAACAATATACACGTAACAAATGCAGCAAATAAGATATTCTACCAACTATATGTGAAACTATAATAATGTAGCGATCATGCTAGCAGCTTTTGATATATATTTCAGTATTATATTATTCTCCATACATACGAATCCGTCATCTTATAAATTAGTTACTGCACGTAATATATTTGTAAAAAACTTTATTTTAATTAAACCAAATGGTTTGAGTTTTTCTTCAGCCGTGCTAAATGTAAGCTATTTATCAACAAAAAGTTATAAAATAAAATACAGCAAATAAAAATAATTTAAATGAAAATAAACTGGTGCATAATCTAAGCTATCTCTAAATGCAGTGTGAAATACTGAGAATATGCCTTTATGATCACTTAATACTATTATTATGTAGGCTACAGTGTATCTAGTATTATGTGCTTTTACAATCGATATGGATTATTGCATTGTTTATTGATGGATATACACAATAAAATGGTGCTACATTATGGTAATAAATTCTGTATTTAGTAATATTTCGTCTAATGTGAAAAAATATATATTTAACAAGTTCTATGTTGTAATTTCATAAATTAAAAAATACTTGTACTGACAATCAAATTGGAATGCAGTAATAAATAGTCTACTGAAAGCAAAAGAAATTATATTATTCGGTAGAATTATTCCTAACTGTAATTTTATAAATACATATTATACTAGTTGTAATAATAATAAAATCGATATTCAGTAATAAATAGTCTACACTAATCAAAATAAATACATTGGTTAATAAAAGCGGTTGACATGCGAGTCGTGTACAGTCTAGGATTCAATAACGGGTACCTACATTATCGTCATTAGACTTAAAATACATAAGTAGGCAATTAAAAAGAGCAACAATAATAACACTACTTCACAAATAAACACAGCTACAAAGACATTTCCTATAATTATAAAACACTACTTATACCAATTAGACCCTACTAACATAATAGGATACCCTACCCTCTTCCAAATATAGGATACAAATACATTATTTGTTAACTTATCTGTATACTAAGTTGTTTACTCGTATGCTACGTTTTTGTAACTTATACACTTATTCATTATTTGGCAATAAGTATTGTATAAATAAATTATTTCTCCTATCCACTATTTATGTTTTGAAATGATGTTAGTTAAAGTATCATGAGTTTCACATTATTAGACTTAAATTAGGTTCCCATAGAAAATGTGTAACATTATTTAAAGTTATTATAGCATTGAGATGTCTGTATTTTATTTCCATTTCTTCTCCTACACGTGGTTTACATAAATTTATATTTATGAATTATTATTTTTTTATTTTTTACGTTTTGTTTGAATAAATGGTTTTACATTTATTTATAGAGATATACTCTATCTCATAGGAATCATTCTTTTTACACTCCCATGAGAATAGTGGATGGGAATTAGCCCATTAATTTCGTTATATTTACACACAGGAAGGAAATATGAAATTGAAGAGGATCGCTGGAAACGTATTCTACGGTCAAGGAACGTATGGAAGACTGAGCCACTCCCAGTGTTGTATACTTAGCGACACTGACACGCTCACCCACACACACACACACACACACACACACACACCCTCACTCACACGCGCACACACACACACACACTCACACTCACACACACACACACCCACACACACACACACACGAGCGCACACACACACACTCACACCCACACGCACACACACACACACACACACACTCACACTCACACACACACACCCACACGCACACACACACACACACACGCACACACACACACACACACACACACACACACACGCACACATACACACATACACACATACACACACACGCACACACTCACACACTCACACACGCAAACACACACGTACACTCACGCACACTCACACACACACACTCACGCACACGCACACACACGCGCACACACACACAGACGCGCACACACACACACAAGCAAACACACACACACACACACACACACATACACACAAACACACACACACACACACACACACAAACACACACACACACACACACACACACACACACACACACACACACACACACACACACACACACTTAGAAACGAGTGACAGAGAGACATACTAACTGAATGAAATAAAGGTAGAGATGAATATAGCTAGACAGATATATATTACGACATATTGAGAAAGAGTGAGAGAAAGACAGAAACGTAGAGTCACCGTGAGTGGTGATCAGTTTTAAATAGCATAAAAATATAAAATACAACTAATTATTTCAAAATCATGGTCCTAATGGTAATCGTGGCCATAAATATAATTTTGTTTTGCACAATGGCTTTCTGCTTCAACCGTCAGTACACAATGGAGAACATAGAGAAGAGTGAATTCGGTATCCATAGAGATATCCCTCATTAGGGACTAGAAATATATTTACCTCTGGACGTCTAACGCAGTCTTTGTTTCGCGTCTCTAGGGGATGATTGTTTTTAAGCATTACTGTCAATAGACTCTACGACCCTACCCTTTATTGTTGAAAAATATCCTCTGTATATTAAAAAAAAAACTCTACGGAATAACCTAAATAAATATATTTATTTTCCGAATCAAAGGAAAATATTGTATCGTGTGGGAATAACGTACGCTTTGGGAAAGACAGGTAAATGAATATAATTAGTGGACTATAAATTAAGTAGTTAATGAATATATAATGATTTAATTAATTTTGTATCTGTAAAGCATAGATAATTAAATTTTAAAAGTAATAATATTTAAAACAAAATGTTTTTCAGAGTTTTCCGAATGTTATAATTCTGTTACGGATTTTCTTGAAAAATTTAAAAAATAAGGGACATCCTATGCTTTTCAGTAGATGGGCCCATTATTATAATTAGTTGACTACAAATTAAAAACTTAAAGAATAATATATGATTTTTTTTAGATTTAGCATTTGAAAGTCATAGGCACCTGGGTTTTAAAAATAATCTACATTTAAGAATTAGTATATTTCAAAATTTTGTAAATGTTGTGCTTGAATGCCGAAATATTTTTAAAATTTTAAACTAGTATAAAATAACCCGTTTTTTCATAATATTGAGCTTGTATACGGAATAATCTTTAAAATAATGTGCACGTTAAATATTTGGTGATTTGCTAGGATACTAATAGCATATATAGATTGGAAATTCATTAAAACTGCCCTCAATGTATATAAATGGATAAGTGTATCTTCATATACAGCAAGAGTTAGAATTGTGTTGACGAGAAGAAATTTAAATAAATCTTCTCGCCCTTTATATCGTGACAAAATTTAGTTTATAATTGAATGAACCAATGATCAACATCAAGACAATAAATAAAAACTTGTCAGATAATACTATTCATTATCTTAACCAATCAACCATGGGTCACTTATTAAAACTATAATGAATTTCATTATGAGAGGAAATTGATTAATCGCCTTGGTAGGGATAAACAAGTCGTCACCATTACTATCGAAACGTTGGCGGTATGATGAGGTTGATACAAATTTGAATTGCCTTGTTTGTTATTGTACGCATTCCTAACAATAATTTTGTCTATTATATATTATTTTACTTGCGTTAAACTTTAGTTGTCAGAGCATTATTTAAATCCTCAGTGACCGATATTTATTAATTTTTAAAAATGTCAATTATGCCCCTTTCTGTCTGCAAATGCATCGATCTCTGGTTACGTGACACTTCCTCCAACAGAGATTTCTAATACATAAGAGTTACATAGTATATCGGTCGTTACTGAATATCTCATAAAGGTTTGGTGCTTTTCAATGCTCATGATAATTTTTCGCGGACAGGATGTAACTGGGATGTGAGAACTAAATAATTCAAAAGTGGTGTTTGTTCGTAAGCCTTGTCCAAGCCATTATCCCAAAGAACACCTTTGTGCAGGTAGATATTTAGCCCTATCAGAGGATGCAATTAAAATTTTGTATCTTTTTTACTTTAATATCGTTATAATTTGTCTTACTCTTTGAAATGCTGTGTGTAATAGTTCAAATTTCCTAAGTGAAAATTATAAACAATGCGTTTATTATAAAACCTATAAAACGTTCCACTAACATAGTTTTTTTTCAAAAAAATACATTTTAAGGCGTTAGAAAAGTAACAAAAATAAATGATAGAATTGTTGACAGGAAATGAGCATTGTTCAGTCTTTCCGCAGCACGATGATTAGTAAACATTACCGAGCGCCCGCTTCAGTAAACTCAATTAACTGGCCACATCACTGTGGTAGTGTTCTGTATGTTGGCTGATAATTAATCGTTGCACTGTGAGATGAAGCCATGTTTACAGTTTCACACATGCGTTAGTTTATTTGTCTGCTATGTGATTTAATTTTTTTTTAGATAAACAATGTCATATATCTAAATGGAAATGTTACAAATTACTTCAATATCCTACTGCCTAATACATTTTCGATTTTGTTTGATTGATATTTAAAGTTTTTCCTGATAAATAAAGAACAATAACAATTGCTACAAATATTTAAACACCCTTGATGTACATTTCGCCAAGTTAGCATCATCAGAAGGTTACAAACATTCTGGGACTAAAAAGAAACAGTACACCTAAAATAAACTCGAGATAGGCATACTCCCACTTCTCCGCCCAGCGACCAGTTTATTACCAATACCAGCGCTGACGTAGGAACAAGACCACACCCACCACTGACCTCTCTTAACAATTCTAAATTAAAACTAATTACAAACTAGTATAAACTAAAATTATAAAAGTAACATAAACAATAATAAATTATCATGTCAACTTGAACTAATATAAATACAGCTAAAAATCAAGTATTTGGTCGTAACAAAAATATTTGTAGCAAGGGTTACTGTTATTTATTTATCATAATTACGCTACTGTGCTCTGTATTAAATTCCAAAGTTTTTCTGACCAATAAATTATTTTATACGATAGTATATACAGGATAATCCCTTACACTATATCATTAACAAATTATAATAAATGTAGGCTTGTCTCAAATATAAGACACAATATTTTACTTACAATTCGCGTATGTCTATAAGTTCTGAATCTTTTTTTTCTGTAAATGGTTTAAAATATCTAGTGTAATAAATTTAAAGATTTATAACTGTCATATATATTTAGGGCACGCAGAGTCTTTTATTACTAGCCCATTAGTCCTTAGTCCGTCCTGGGCAGGGACTAATATTTTATACTGTTCTTCAATGTCAACGTTAACTTAGCCTATTAAAAACAGTATATATAGTAATATAGAGGGGATAAAACTTAATGTATACCAGTATAGATTATCTTGCTTGAATAGGGTGTCTGGCAACTATGCAGGGGTATTAGTAGGCGATCTTAACGGTTCAAATTAGATTATTTTTTTTATGAATATAATTAGTAGTCAAAAGAGATAAATATAGATTACGTTATAAAACAATTACAGGTGTTATCTTACAATTAAATCCGTAAGGAATACAGTGAAGGTTTACCGGAACTTTGTTTAGGAGCACACCTTATAGACTGTAGGTAAGGGCTCACATTTCCCGTCTCTCGTCTTAAATTTGTGTACCACGAATCCTGTAATCTGTCAAAGGAGCAAACTACCTATTTCTTTGTTGAGTAGTAGATAAAAGCCCATTGTTACCAGGGTGAGAGGGTTGTTTACTGAAAGTATCCTCATAAACCAAACAAATTTCAAAATCTAGATGTAATGTATAAATGTATATTTTTGGTGTATATAATACCTAACCGTTTCCATATAATTGCGTATGGTAAGAAAGTTGTTATTTTCGCATGAATATAAACCTGATTGGCAATAACTATGAATTTATTTCTCGTAGCAAGAAAAGATTAAACTTGAATGATGAGAAATATCTTATTTGCTTATAACTACTATAAAATCAATATGTAGATCATTCTGTATTGCATTTGTAAGTAATATCAAATGGTGACGCAATTGTCAACAGCTATAACGTTTTACAAGTTAATATGAATACGCGTTATATATTAATTTACAAAGTGAGATATAAAAATAAAATCCATATAATAATATCCGATAAATTATTATAATTGTCGGTTACCATGGTAACTATAAAAACATTACTTTGAAAATCAGCACGAAATGTTCAGAACGTAACGGACGTTTATGTTGTTTGGATTTTCGTGCCAATTGCTTTACTAGAGCAAATTTTCGGTGTTTCGTTTTTGTTTGTTGACCAAGAAACTAGGAACAGAAACTCAGTTATGTATGCGCAAGTACTTGTATGTGTGATGGGGCTTCTTAATAGTGTATCACTATACTTTGTACGTTCATGAGCGTTTATGTTTTCGCGAAAGCCTTCGTAGTGACAGCAAGGGGTTTATTTAATGTTGGAACTGAGTACTTATTATTGTACACGTTGAACTATTTTGAAACATTCGTACTTATTTTCAGATAGGAAAATATAACTTTATGATAAATATAACTATGTTAACCTTAACTAACAAAAATAAAATTTATTCAAACTAATAAATAGGCTGATGGTGACCTCTCCACCAAATTACAAAACTTAGGCCTAAATGAAAATGTATAACAGAAAATTAGAGCACATGAAACTCAGAAATTAACTTATTTATAGTCTATAAATACGTCGGTAAACTTTAAACACTATATTAAGAAATTACTAGGATTTTGTCTGTCTTCGCGACAAGAATAAACACAAAATATTTCAAAAATTGTACGATCATCATGTAGCCATGATTTGTAGGTAGCACAACACAACCAGTCACATGTCTTCTTTGTATTATTGTAGGCCTCACCACACTCCTGTAGATGTCCTACAAATTTGTTTTTGGATTAACGTTAGGCCTGTTTATTTTAGGTTTTTTAGCTTTGGAGAATTTGTGTCTTGCCATTTGGCTCTAAAACCATCATAGGTGAGTTCATTGTCAGAGTCACGACAGAAATCATTGAAACTTAATCTCTTCTTTATTGGCTTAGACAGAACAACTTTTACTTTCTGTCTTTTTTTTTAAAGTCTTTTAAGCTTTTCATTGAATCTATTTTTAAGGTTATTTTTGTTTTTGACAGGAGTCAATACAATTGCCTCTCACCAGCATTTGTTTGAATTTCATTCCTATAGTTTTTGGACAAGAAAAATGTTTGTTAAAAATTTTGATGAACTTTCCTCTTCATGAAGTTTAATGCTGTCTTTGCTGCAACACGGAGTAGGTTCAACAATATCTGAGACGAAGCAGGTTTTCCAGTAGTCTCTCGGTAGGGTTGGACAGACGTAGTCTCCGGTTAGGTTTGAACAGGTTCCAAGTTATCCGATTTGGAGAACAAGTAGTCTGGGAGAGATGTATTCGTTATAAGGGACAGATCCCCGCGGCCCTGAAACCACTTGTACCATCTTCTTCTGAGGCAGCTTTTTCCCAAACATCATTATTCACTACATGCGACAAGTATCCAGCAATAGAAAAGTCAGGCAAGTATACCGAAATTACCTGCGGCGACTCTCCCGTTTTGTACGGGTGAGACGCCGCAGCAAACGGGTCCTTGGCTTTGACTGTTAGGATGGCGGAACTAGACCAAAAACATTCGGAACAAAACTTATTTGCTGGCAAAGCTCAAGTGATTTAACTATAGTTGCTAATGTAGTTTGAAGTGAAATATCTTTTAAGCCAAAAAAACAGCATTACCACAGTAAAAGTACTAAAAAAGGTGTAACAACATAGCAACTGAAACAAAACCACTTCAGTTATTCTTTAAAGGCTACTGTGCCTTTACAATAAGCATCGCTACACATTCTGTTGACAATTGTCAAAACTGGGGATGGCTTGCGCATTCTATCCCCAAATGCGACAACTCTCCCGGGTTTACCCTACCTAAAGAGTTATGATGAAATACTACAACTCTCAGGGCATGTAAATCACATAACATATAGAAAGTACACTTGTGGAGATGTGGGCTGTATAGTTGTTTTCTTAGTCAATTTCGCAAAGAGATTTCATTTTCAGAACCATTCTAACAATGCGCTCTGGAAAATACTAACATTTGTGAAGGTAATCATACAGCTTGAACGAGTTTTTTCTTACACTTACCTGTTTAGCTCTTTGCTTTTTACGATACGTCGACGGTTGCAAGTGCTGAGGAAATGTGTGCAGGAGCTGTGTTCACACAGAAGTTTGCCGCTCCACAGTGTATTGCCTGCTGTTGAAATTGTTCAATGCACAAATCAAAACCAATCGAAGTCTAGTATAAAATCAGCGCCACATGATATTATCGGCGCTTCCCGCCCACCACCGAGTACTACAGAGGTTACATTGCCTGGCTGAAGATTTACACAAAAATTTATTTTGGGCTGAATTTTTGCCCGCTACTTAAAGGAAAACTACTAGGGTTTTCCTAGTACTAACAGGTAGCAAAACATTATTTAAATGAAAGATTATTTTTTGTAAAAATAGGTTTATTTATTATATGTTATTGATGGATATTACCCGAAAAAATATTTCAGATATATCCAGATAAAATGAAACATGCTATCTGTTTTTTGCTGCTATAAAATCAATATCTATAGCTTTCTCCTTAATATATTTATTATTTCGGCCTATTGACGTAATCCTTAATACGTCTAACACGCGTTCGAAATTAATCTACAAATAACTACATGTCCATTTATAAAATTAGAAACAAGAATAAATTAAATATATATTATAGTATTGATTGTTGTAAACAAATGTTACCATGGTAACAACATAAAATATATTTATAAAGTAGTACAGCAACGTATTGGTCAGAACACAATGAAGGTTGATGCAGTTCGGAGTTTTGCGCCAATCTCATACCTCGCGCGTGTTTTTGGTGTATCGGTTGTGTCCATTGAACATCTAACTGTGAGCAGATTCTCTGTCACATATACGAGGATACTTGCTGTAGTAGTGACTCTTCTTAATATTGTAACGCTGTACTCTTGGATGAACAGCAAATTGGATACATTCAGGAAATGTTTCTTCGTCACATTCAGGGTTTCTTTCTTGATTACCTCACTGTACTTACTCTGGTGCCCTTTCCGAAATTATAGAACTTTTTTACTTATTTTCAACTACTTGAAGAGATCTGATGGCATATTACAAACTGTAGGTCATTCTATAAATCATACAAAACATAGAAATTGCACTTTTGGAGTTGTCCTCTTTATGATTGTTCTCTTAATCCTTATTGCAAAAGATTTCCATGTTCAATACCACTTTGACATCGTTTTGTGGAGATTTGTGACTCTAGTGAAGGTAATCATTCAGCTTGGTGGAGCCTTTGTAACACTTGTCAGCTTTAGCATTTTGTTGTTCACGATACGTCAGCGGTTGCAAGTGCTGAGGAAATGTGTGACGGAGCTATTTTCACACAGATGTTTGCCGCTCCATAGTGTATTGCCTGCTGTTGAAGTTGTTCAATGCTCAGATCAGAACCAATTGATAAAAAGTATAAAATCAGCCACACGTGATATCTTCGGGGCTGCCCGCCTGACATGTGAGTACTACAGACAACACATCGCCAGGTTGGTGGTTTGTACAGCTTTATATTGGTGTGACATGTTTGGCCGCTACATCAGATATAATGATGCCACAGAGTTAAAAGCCCATGGCTACATTGTTTTTACGTTAATCGTGTTGCTTTGCCTAAATATTCTTGTTTGTACAGCACTGCAGACGGAAATATCCAAACTTAAGTTCAGCATTGGCAAGGCATGCAGTCAGACGATGCACGCAGGTGTAAAAAGACAACTGAAAAATCTGTCCTCAAAGCTAATTCATGAAGACGAAAAGGTCTCTTGTGGTATTTTTGACCTTGACTTCGGTTGTCTCCTGACATTTGTCAACTTGAGTGCGACGTTGGTTTTTGCTGTCATGTAGTTATAATGACGTCAAGAAAAGAAGCAGTGGTTTTAAACTCTAAACTTGAGGTGAATAAAAGTTACTTAATAATATGATGTAGTGTGACGTGTTAGATAAGTATCTACATTTTGTCCTACCTTTAGGATTGAATTGCATTAGTTCTGCTAATGCATTAATTATATTAGGTAGGATAAGTTCTTATCAACCAATTTTGTTTTGTGTTGATTGTCTGTAGATTATCCTTATTGCTGTTTGGTGGGTGAGTTATTTATGTGGGATTTTAACAGTGAACTTTTAATCTTTAGCATTTGTGGTTCTGAAGATTGTTGCAATAGATAAGGAAGTAATGGTATACACATATACTACCAGTTAGGCTTAAAAGGTTGTGTATAGTTGTATATTTATTATACGAAACTAAATTCCAATTCATTTAACTAGAATTAAATATTTCTTTTGACAAAAACCGCACCAACCTACATAAGCAAAATCGTTTAAATATTAGGACCAGAGTCAGGTTCCTATTTTTTTTAAAATGAAGATATGAATCCTTCGCAACTCTGTCTTTTAGAATTTAATCCGTGATATGTAGAGACCTAAGAAATATTTGAAGCGTTAAAAAGAATTGTTTGATATTAGATGAAAACGTAAAGTTTATATGTAATGTTTAAATTCTAGTTTCAGTTTTCAAATAAAAATAATAACATAATAACAACAAGCAAGGTAATATCATAGCGTGTAAGAATGAAGCAATAAACAGTATTCTGTAATATTTTGCACGAAGCCGAACTTTTAAAATTCTATTTAAAATAAAGGATGCAAACAAAAAAACCTTTTCTAACAGTTATGTTAAAAACAGTTTTTGTGATTTGTGGTTTAAAGGTCGTTTTGTACTTAAATTCCTTTCACTGTTTTATTACAAATTATTTTGAAAACAGAATCTTCGCGTCTTTTAGAAAGGTTTATGTTGAGACGAAGAAAGCAGACTGTAAGACTTCATAGAAAGCCAGCTCTAGAGGTATTCCACGTAATTACGAATTTTTCATACAAAATTAAAATGCGGTGAAAATTAAGCAAAGCAAAGTAGAACGCTTTGATGAATAAAAATAGCAACACAACATTGACATTATAAGTGAAAGCATTTCCGCGTTTTGTTTAAATGTACGTAAGTTCTTTAGCATTGTATTTCGTCTCAAACGTATGAACCTCTTTGGGACCTACTTTTCTCAGCCTTTAATCTATCTATTTCTCTTCCATTTTGCAAGTCCTATCATTCATGTTGTGCGGCAGTTGTTACCGTCATCGAACTTGTAATTTTATTGTGTTGGATTCATGATTAAAGCGAATTATTTAGAAAAAAAACATTTGAGAACGTTATGTATTATATTAGGTGTGATTATAGAAATCTAAAATATACTGGCGTAAATGTTTTTACTTGTTAACAAGTATCGGGATGTTCTACATATGTTTGAACTAGGAAGGAAGTTGAAAGGTCCAGCAACAAAAGAGCAGAAAATGTATCTACCTATGATGTTTACGTAGAACTAGGAGAAAGAATATTACAACAACATTAATCGAGTTTCAAAAACCAAAAATAATGTTTCACATATTAATATAAATGTGTTATATTCATAAAGTAAATTCCTAATTGTACGTTCCATCAAACTAAGTGAGGATGTTAATATCAGTTTAACATATAATAGATGTCCTAATATAAATATCAAAATCTTGCCACCATTTCACGTTACTTATGAATTACAATAATAATCAAACGATCATCACCAACTGTGGAATCAATAATTACTGCCCCTTACGATTTTCATTGAGAATGTGATTAATCACCATGAATTTGATTCACCACTCATACTTAAAATTCTGTTTTTATTACTTTTATATACGAAATTACTTTCTGTTTCTGTATTACCAAAATATTTTTGTCTGAGTTTAATAAAAAATGTCAGCTTTTAAAATAATGTGTGCATAGTACTGTAAACTCTAAATCACTTTCTGCAACAATTTATTTATATTACTTTTTGCGTGTTTGTGCCTTTTAAAAATCTAGCAATGTAATAATTCACAAAGCTTCTGTCTCATATTGTAGTGCTACTATATATACTATGGTTGAGCTTTTCTGGTATATTTACTCCAAAGAACTTTACGCTCTCATCAAGTATGCCGTTTGATACCCTAACCTGTCTGCGCTTCAAGTGCCATGCATTACATCAAGCACGCTGCTACTCTGCACGTTCTGGCACTCTAGGGCTTGTTAATTACGAAGTAGTTCGGTTGATGGAGATTATTCTCATAAGGTTCTAATCTAATGCTATTTAAACCGATGAGGACAAGTTATTTGGCAGTAATAACCTTTATACATAAAGGAGTGAAAACATTTTAGGAGCAGTTTACACAATCTCAGTACTAGGCATCAACTGTAGAATATATATAAAATCACTTTAAAAGAATGTCCTAATAAAATGTAATAAATAATAATTCGACAGTTTAAAATTATTTATTAAACAGTTAGTTAAACAGAATGTTGTGTATTATGTGTTACATACATGAGTGTTAATAGATGGATAAAGAGATTCCATTAAAATAATAATGTATATTATTATAAATAAATTATGGTAATAACAGTAAAACAATAATGCACTAATAAAATAAATAAGTTACACAAATATGTACTTTTACATGACTTTTTTACAATTGCAATTGGTATTTTAATATTAATTAGAAAAATAATTACTTTTTGTTTGAGGTTTGTGATACAATCCATTTACTTTACTTTTAAGATTTTAAAATGGGAATTCTCAGGAGTTGAATATTGTATTACAATATTTACCGTAATATTGCTAAAAATGAATGATGATCGGTCTGTTCTGCTTTGTAGGTCGATGCACTATTAGAATCTAGTTGGTGTGTACAGATGAATTTATTTATTTATTATTTGCAGAAACGGTTTGTTTTAGATGTGTTTACAAATCTTGTCCAGTGCCACCTCTAACTTTATTTACTATATTGTTAGTTATATCGAAGAAGAAAACCAAGCGTCCAAGTGGTGAGTTGTAGCTCGCCAGGACAAAACCTCATTTTATTTGAGTCATCAAAAGATAAAAGCAGTTTTTCTTTCTCCTTGTCCTGTAACTAAAACCTAAATTGTCTAGAAACTCACTAATCTTAGTTTTTTAATTATCATTTGTTGTGTGTCCATGTTATCTCGAAAGTAGCACAGGAAGAAATAGTTTTCTTATTTTCAAAACATTTTTGCAGTTTGAGGATGAGCGCACTGTAAATATTAAGCCTATTGAAATTCGATTTTAAAATATACAGTCAGGAAATTCTGGTTCAAATAATTTAAAGCATATTTGATAATTGATTGCTGTATATCAAAATATTTACCTCTATACTCTATATTTGTAACTAAATCTCTTATTCTGTATTTTGCAATAAGTATTATATAAATTTACTAGTTCTCCTATCCATTATCTACATTTCAAATACTGTTTCGTGAAGTAAAGTTATTTAAATATAAATAAACTCTGGTCAGACAACCATAGCACATACGCAAAAACACTTTAGGTTAGAGTTTATGCAGCACTTGCTTAAGATAAACGTTTTCGTAAGTTGTCATATCTTTTATTGATGTATAACGTTTTGTTAGAATGAATGGTTGTACATGTGTTTACAGTAATTTATACCCTCTTATGGGAATCACTCTCAAAACATCTCAATGAAAATAGGAGTTGAGAATAAGGACGATATCTCTCTGTTATTTTATAAAGTGAAGAGTTATGGTTCGTTGGCTACGAACGCTTAAAAGGAAGAATGCGGTCAAGGAATGTATGGATTAAAGATCTGACTACCAGTGGTTAGTCCTTAGTGACACTGACGCCCGAACAAACCATATACACAGAGAAAGAAAGAGAGAGAGAGAGAGAGAGAGAGAGAGAGAGAGAGGGAGAGGGAGAGGGAGAGAGAGAAAGAAAGAGAGAGAGAGAGAACCTGACAGAAATATAGGAAGAGGGACAGACAACCACAGATAACAAAACATATACACAGAGAAAGAGAGAGAGAGAGAGAGAGAGAGAGAGAGAGGGAGAGAGAGAGAGAGGGAGAGAGAGAAAGAAAGAGAGAGAGAGAGAACCTGACAGAAATATAGGAAGAGGGACAGACAACCACAGATAACAAAACATATACACAGAGAAAGAGAGAGAGAGAGAGAGAGAGAGAGAGAGAGAGAGAGGGAGAGAGAGAAAGAAAGAGAGAGAGAGAGAACCTGACAGAAATATAGGAAGAGGGACAGACAACCACAGATAACAAAACATATGGCAGAGTACGAGGGGGAGATAAACACGTTTAACCATAACCACAAAGATAGAGACAGCGCGATGAATAAATAGTACAAAAATTAAAGCAACTAAATATTTCAAATTCATGCACCTAATGGTAATCGTTGTAGTAAAAATAATTTTCTTTTGTATAATAGATTTCTCCTTCAATTGTCAGTGCACAATGGATAACATAGAGAATAGTGAATTAGGTATTCATAGAGATATATCAGCCCTTATTAAGGACTAGAACTATAATTTCCTCTAGACGTCTAACGCAGACTTTGTTTCGCGTCTCTAAGGGATGAATTGTTTTAGAGCATTACTGAGAATAGACTCTACGACCCTACCCTTAATTGTTGAAAAGTATCCTCTGCGAATTAAAAAACCTCTAGGGAATAACTTAAATAAATATATTTCCTTTCTGAATAAAAAAAAATATTGTTGGTATGGGAATACCGTTCGCTTTGGGAGAGACGGGTTAATCAATATAATTAATGCACTTGAAATTAAATAACTACTGATTATTTTATGATTTTACTCTCTGATTTACTCTCTGTAAATCATATTCTCCTGGATTTTAAAAGTAATCTAATTTTATCAACAGTTTATTTCAGATTTTGTGTTTGGTATACGTTTTTATCGTAATGATTTTTTAAAATTAAAAACTTGAACAAAATATTTTTTCGAATCATTTAGCTGCTATACATCATATTTTTTTTCCTAAAGTAAACATTTAAATATTTCTTTTATTTACAAGGATAATAATAAAATATATACATTATAAATTCATTCAAACTCTTGCTAATTTATGGCAATGGATAAGTGTAACGTCTTAGAAGCAACCAGAGTTAGAAAGTTGTTGATGAAAAGATGTTCAAATAAATCCTCTTGCACTTAACCTCCCAAAATGTCGGTTCTAATTGCGTGAACCAATGATCTTCTATAACGCAATAAATACAAACCCGTCACGCATTACCATTCATTATCTTAAACCAATCAACAATGGTTCACTTATTTAAAACAAAAATCTATTTTGTTATGAGAGAAAACCTATTGTTAACAATATGTGAGTCATCACAATTAAGATCGAAACGTTTGCAGAATTATGAGGTCGATATAGTTTCTAATTACCTTGTTTGTTATTATACGAGTTAATAACATTTTGTTTAAAGAATGTTATTTTACTTGCAATAAATATTAGGTGTCAGAACATTATTTAAATTACCAACGGAAAATATTTATTTAAATTATTTTTTCTTATGTAAATTAAATCACTTTCTGTCTGCGCATGCTTCAATCTCTGGTTGCTTCATACTTCCTCCAACAGAGATGTGTCTTTTGCAAGGGCACTTGAGTTACATACTATATTTGTTTTTTACTGAATTTCTCTTGAAGGTTTTATGCTTTCTAATGCACTTAATCATTTTACTCAAATATGGTGCAAGGGGTGTTTGCACGTGAACCTTGTCTAAGCCGTTATCCAAACAACACCTTAGTAATATTTCTGCAGGAAGATGTTTAGCTCTAACACAGCTTGCATTTAGACATTTATTTCTCTTTTACTTTAATATCGTTATTGTTTGCTTCATTATTTGAAATAACTTGTGTAATTGTATACATTTCTTATTTAATAGTTATAAACAATAAATTTATTATGAAACCTTATTTATTATTAAGAGTGCAACCGAGTTTGATTTTTATTTCTGAAAAATCTATTAGTTTGTATTAACATTTTGTTCGAAACTGTGGAGAACTATGGGTAACGTACCGAGCGTCAGTCATTTTCTGGAAGTAAAGCCGGTTTGATAAGTTTAACCCTAGACTGACTCGCGCGGGGTGATTATTCTCCCAGTTAGTTTTCAAAAAAGATTATAAAACCGTTTGCAAATCCTGAAATTCTTCCACCCCTTACATACCTTCTAAGTGACTCTCCCTGTATTTATATCTGTCTCTACATCAGGTAGTTTGGCAGTTTTTGTTTACTTATAACGGTTTGAAGTTATTGTTGCAACAGCTGTTAAACTTTTTACCCCGCGCGAGTCTTCACGTTACAGTACTGGACCCTCTAAGTGAAGTCTATTTCTATTTGTATTTTGCGAAGTTTTTATAAGTGAAATCTCTTTCTATTTGTATTTTGCGAGGTTTTTATAAGTGAAGTCTATTTCTATTTGTATTTTATGTAGTTTTTATAAGTGAAGTTTATTTCAAATTGTATTTTGCAACTTTATTATCACATAAATTCATTTTAATTTTTTTTGCAAGATTGCTGTGAGTGAATTTTACTATGTTTCGTATTTTGTGAGGAATTTTCGTATTTTGTGAAATACTGAAGTTCGATTTAATTTATAAATTTAATAATCTATTTTAAATTATCTACGTATACATTTTGTCATGGCGATAATAGAGAACACAAATTTTATATTTGTAACTTTTCAAGATAGAAAGACGCAAATGAAACTTCTTTTGAAGGAATTAAAGCATTGTTTGGGTTATTGTATATTTGTGGAGCAATGATGTCTTCGTACAAAAATTCTAAAGGTATATGGACAAGAGACAGAGCTGGTTTGCATGTAGTAACGTGTATAATGTCAAGACACAGATTCTATTTTCATTGCAAGTATTACGTTTTGATATATATTGTGTTTGTAAATTATTCTTGTTTATAAAATATTTTGTTGTCCTTATTATTGTAACCAAAAACGTTTATCTACAATATAGGCCATAGCTTTATATTTGCCAATATTACAAACAAACATTTAATCACAGGTGTGATTTTTCCCCTAAGAACTTAGACAGAAAACCATAAATACTGTACTAATTGTGGGAAAAGTGTTTGCAAAGACCATTTAGTTGAAGTATGTGAAGAGTGTTTTGACGTATAAAGAAGGAAATAATATTGCATGAAGTTGTTCATATCTTTTATAGTATAACAAAATATGTTTAAATAATTTTTTTATTTATAAGATTACATATTTTACTGATATTAACCTGAAAACTAGTTGGGGTAAAAAATTACCCCGCTCGAGCTCTTGTGTAACGGGTATTAGCGCGAGTCCTCTAGGGTTAAGAGACGATTTTCTCTTCAAAACCGGGAAAATGTTTTAGCATCAGTAGAATATGAGACCTATAACTCATTTCCAACTCATTTTTAAAATATTTTAAAAAAGTAAAATAACATGTTTTTTTAAATCAAATCTCAGTGTATAAAAGATTATTTGTCTAAAATTATGTGTTTAAGCATTTAGTAAATAATGTTTTTAACAATGAAGAATGTGTATGTCTGTGAGCGCGCATTTTTATTAGAATTTCCGTGTTTTCGGATTAAAGGAGTAAGTAAGTTAGCATTAGAAAAATTATGTAGATAATTGTTTAGTACTTAAATATATAATACTATATTATTAGTGTACAGTACAGCTGTAATTAATGGCAACATATTAAACGCGAAATGAATCTCTTTTCCTTCAAATTTGAGATGGTTTCAGTATTCGCGGTTCTACTGTCCGCAGTAAGTTCGAGAAGAGTAGCCTACGCGAATAATGAGGAATCACTTCATATAAGAGAATAGTATTTAGTGAAAAAAAATATGTCACCCATCTAAAATTTAATATTCAATGTCTACCCACAGACGCCTTAAAGGACCTGAAATAATTTTTTGCAAATGTTTTACTATTATCTGTTGTGTGTTAATAAATTTTAATATTTAAAATGCTCCTGTTTATTCAGGGCGCGTAGTGCGCTTGATTACGAAACCTACCAGTCCAAGGTTCGATCCTCAGTAAGGAAAATTATATCTATGCGGTGTTTGGTCCAATGTCGACTCTGTCTTCGAAAATGATTAATAAAAGGCGGAAGGATGTTGGTGTTAAGAATGGACAGTTAATTTTCTCGTGAGCTATTCTAAAGGTTGTTAGAAATCACTAACAAATATATATATATAAGTTATATAAACATTTTATGTGAACATTTCATAATTAAATGCGTGCTAGGAAAATTCCTGCTTACGCAGCTTTAGTATTATATAGGTGTGAGAACAGAGCCCCGGCAGTGTGTAAGTCGCCTCTGTATCGCACAGACGTTTTCCACTCCGATTGAGTGCATATCAATTGTATTGTTTTATTAAGTAAAAATTTATGTAACAGTTTTCTAAATTAATTGTTTATTAAATTCAAAGGTTTGTTAAAAATAAAAATCATTTTTAAAAACCTTTCTTGCTTAATATAAAACGTAACTGGCGCAGTCGGTAGGACATCTCGGGAAAATTAATGAACATAATTTTTTTTCGATTTCAATCGATTAACCGAGATACTGCAAACACGCGATTCGTTACAGAGTGCATATCTGTAACGACATCAAGAAAACGGTAGGACACCTCAAGGAAGTTAACGAATATAACGTCCGTCGGTTTTAACCGTTAATTGAGGAAACCTTAAGTAGAGTGAATATCTACAACCACTTAATAGAGCGCATATCTATTAAGAACACGAGCGAATATCGTGTAGGTGAAAAGTGAAAAGTGAAAGTTGTACAAATGAGCAAAGTATTTTGGATCAACTTGTAAGTAGATTTTAAGATATAGAATTAAGAAAAAAGTAGAGTAAATACTTTTTAATTTTATATAATTGATTTTTGATTTTATTATTTTAAAGAAAATAATATTTTAAAATGGCAACGCCAACATTAAAGAAAGAATATCTAGATATGATTCCTGAGTATAGTGGAGAGCCCACTATGCTCCACAGATTTGTTTCTATATGTGACAAAGTAGTAAATAAGTTTTATGTAAGCGAAAATCCAGAGGATTTTCAAAATGAATATTTATTTTCTTCTATACTAGCTAAACTAAAAGGCCAAGCATTAGAAATGGTAGTAAACTCAAACTCATATAACTGGTATGAGATTAAAAAAGTATTATTAACCAGCTATTCAGACAAAAGAGATTGTTTTACCTTAAATTTAGAAATGGCTGAGTTAAAACAAGAGCATAACGAATCACCTTTTAAATTTTATGAAAGAATTCAAAAACTACTAAAATTTACAAATTTCATTTTTTGTTAATAAAGAGCCACAAAGACAATTGGCCAAAGATGTTTTAATAGAATATGTTCAGAAACTAGCTTTAAGAGTTCTCCTTAGAGGTTTACATGAACCTGTAGGATCGCTAATGCGAACCAAAAATCCAGATTCTCTTAGCGAAGCACTTAATATGCTTACTAACGATTTTCAATTTAAAAATAACAAATTATTTCAAAATGTTAAACAGAACATTCCACCTAGGGCCCCACAATACCCGCCTATTCGCAAACCCCTTCCTAACAAACAAACCTTCCAAAACTATAGGCCCAACTACCAAAATAATCCTAACCAATTTACTAATCCTAACTCATACGTGCAGCAAAATCAACAACCGAGACAGTCTAACAACTACACACCATTAAAAGTTCATCAAAAATTTGAACCAGAACCAATGAGCATTTCCACACGTCAAACAGGGAACACAATTAGACAAAATAGACTTTATCAGATGACAGGGAAACCAATAGAGGAGGAAAATTACGATCAAACTATGAATCGATTGACTGAACAAATGACTAACTCTTATCTGACCGAACAAACAGATTATGAACCGCAAGAGGACCCTGACAGCTACATAGACTTTGATGATTCCCCGCAAGAGGAAAACGCATGCGGATTCACTCAAGAGGACAATCATACCCAAAATCATTTTTTAGGACTAACCACATTAAAAAGACATTTTCCATAATGCATATAGAAGACGACACAAACGAACTACCGTACATCCACGATCCCAAGACCAATTTAAAGATGCTGATTGACACTGGAAGTACGAGATCATTTATTAAAAAATCAATAGCTTTCCAATTTTTCAAAAACACTCTAAAACAAGAGCCATTTGAAGTGAGTACAGCTCATGGAGTATCAAAAGAAAAATACAGTTGTACGCTACCCCTTTTAGGAAAAGAAACAACCAAATTCTATTTATTTGATTTCCATAAAGATTTTGACTTACTCCTTGGATTAGATAACATAAAAGAATTAAAAATTAATTTAAATTTTGTGAATGATAAATTAATATTTCGCAATAAGCAAATGCCGATCAAATATTTTAACACAGAAGAACAAAATAATAATAATAACAACAATAATAATAATATAAGCGAATGTCAGGAACAGAAAGCAAAAAAGGGAACAAGTTATGTTATACAAGCCCGCGCTAGCCAAACGATTAAATTTAGAATACAAAATATTCAAGATGGAGAAGGACTCTTACCATACAAAAACTTAAATGGATTAGAAATTCCGCAGTGTATAGTCTCAGTACACAAGGGAGAAGCCTACTGCCCTATAATAAACAACACAGAAGTAAATGTAGAATTAACAGTAAATGAACCATTAGAATTAAAATCTTTAGAAGAATACAATATCCTTAGACCTGATGCAATGCAAATGAACGCTAATTTCAATTTATTAGATTATAAACAAAAAAATTCGAGAAGAAAAAATTTAGATTTATCAAAATTTAGAATGGAACATATGAACTCGGAAGAAAAATCCGCTATAACAAGTTTAATAAAAGATTATGCAGATTTATTCCATATTGAGGGAAACGATTTAACTTTTACCAACCAAATAAAACATGTTATTAGGACTACTGATGAAATTCCCGTATACTCCAGAAATTATAGATATCCAGAGATTTACAAGAACGAAATTAATAAACAAACTGAGGACATGCTTGAACAAGGAATTATTAGACCTTCAAATTCTCCATGGAACTCTCCTGTCTGGATTGTACCCAAAAAAACAAGACGCTTCTGGCAAAAGAAAATTTCGATTAGTAATAGATTTTAGAGGATTAAACAAGAAAACAATTGACGATAAATTTCCCTTGCCAAACATTACCGACATATTAGATAAATTAGGACGATCTCAGTATTTTACAACTTTAGATTTAGCCTCAGGATTTCACCAAGTAGAAATGGATAAAAATAGCATAGAAAAAACAGCGTTTTCAACAGAAACGGGACACTATGAATTTTTAAGAATGTCTTTTGGACTAAAGAATAGCCCCCCTACATTTCAAAGAATTATGAATAACATTCTGAGAGGAATCCAAAATGAAACATGTTTAGTTTATTTAGACGATATTATAATTTACTCCACTAGCCTCCAAGAACATATACAAAGACTTAAAGAAGTATTCGACAGATTACGCAAAGCCAACTTTAAAGTACAGCTGGATAAAACAGAATTTTTAAGAAAAGAAGTAGCGTATCTAGGGCATGTTGTTACACCGGAAGGCGTAAAACCTAACCCAGCAAAGATTTTGGCAATCAAAAACTATCCAATACCCAAAACCACCAAACAAATTAAAGGATTTTTAGGACTAATAGGCAATTATCGAAAATTTATTAAAAACTTCGCCAAGATAACAAAACCCTTTACTAACTGTTTAAAGAAAAATGCAAAAATAAACATAGAAAATCCAGACTTCATAGAATGTTTTGAGACATGTAAAAATATACTGACTAATGAGCCCCTTCTACAATACCCAGATTTTGAAAAGGAGTTTACTCTAACAACAGACGCTAGTAATTTTGCACTAGGAGCAATTTTAAGCAAGGACAAAAATGGGAAGGACCTTCCTATAGCGTATGCCAGCAGAACTTTAAACGACAGCGAAACTAATTACTCCGCGATTGAAAAGGAATTACTAGCAATCGTATGGGCCACTAAACACTTTAGGCCTTATTTATTTGGAAGAAAGTTTAAAATTTATACAGACCATAAACCTTTACAATGGTTATTTTCAGTTAAAGAACCAAATTCCAAGCTTTTAAGATGGAGATTAAAATTAGAGGAATATGATTATGACATAAGATACAAAAAGGGCAAATTAAACCAAAACGCCGATGCCTTATCTAGAATACAATTGAACATTACTAATAAAAGGTCAACAAACACCCAACACACTGTAGAACCAGACCTTGATTTATCTCCAGCTGGATTAATCCAACGTTTCTTCCCGGAATTAAATGAAGATAACGAGTCTATGGTCGTACAACTCGACGCAACAGATAATGCCAACTTAGAGTACGATCAAGAAAGTGACAGTCAAACCGTGCATTCCAACTTCGAAGGGAACACCCAAATTGAAATACCAATTTCCGACGAACCTGTAAACTTTGGGAGAAATCAAATATTTTTGTCACTAGTAAAATACGAACCAAAGAAAGTAAAAATTATAAAACTATTCGGAACTTCAAAAATTCGTTTAATGGTCGAAATATCAGAAAATAACTTTAAAGAAGACATAGTTAACTTCGTAAAATCATATTTGGTACCCAAAATAAAATATAATCTATATTTTGAAGACGATTTTTACGAGAAATTTGCATCATGCGTAGCCAAAAATTTCAAACAAACTGAACTAAATTTGGTTAAGTGTAATAACAAACTCTTAGACCTAACTTCGGAAGAAGATACCTTAGAAACGATAAGTAATTATCATGTCAGCAAAACCAATCACCGAGGGATACAAGAAACATACGAACAAATTAAGCGAAGATATTATTGGCCTAATTTAAAATCACTAATCCAAAATTTCATAAATCAGTGTGACATATGTCAAAGAACCAAATATGACAGAATGCCCTTACAATTAGAGATGAACTTGACGCCTACAGCTTCAAGGCCTTTCCAGATAATTCACATCGACACTATCTCTTTAGAAAAGAATGCGTTTATCAGCATTGTCGACAGTTTCACAAAGTATGCTCAAGCTTATCGCTTGGGAAGCTCTCAAGCTACAGAGATTGCAGACAAGCTATTAGATTACTTTGCGCAGTTCTGCTTACCAACAGTTATTATCTCAGACAATGGAACGGAGTTTAATAACAGGATTGTGAAGGAGATATTAGACCTGCATAAAATCAAAATTCATTTTATCAGTACACAAAACCCTCAATCAAACGGATTATGTGAAAGATTTCATTCCACCTTAATAGAACACATAAGGCTGTTAAATAATCAAATCGAATTTAAAAAAGACAGTATAATTAAGAAAGTAAAATATGCTATAATTGCCTATAACAATAGCATTCATTCAGTCACAAAATTAACGCCGTGCGAAGTCTTATTTGGACACATAAATTCAAACTCTTTATTAGATATAGATTTAGAAAAACAAATTGTAAATGATTACGTTTTAAACCATAAGGAAAAAACAAAAATACTTTACGAAAACATTAGGGATAGCAATCAAAGAATTAAAGAAAAAGTTTTAGAAAAAAGGAATGTAAACAAGGAACCACTTCCAGAAATACCATCTGAAGTTTATATAAAATCAGTTCAGAAGCAAAGCAAAACGAAAAACAGATATAGCAAGGAAGAAATAGCTTCGATAGATAAAGAAAGAAAAACTGGAAAAATAAAGCCTAGACATCATAACACAAAAGACAAAATACATTTGTCGAAAATTAAAAGGCCTAAGAAGATAAAAAATGTAATTAATGACCAAAATCCTTCTTGTTCATATTCAACACAATCAAATTAAAATCCCTACCATACCTTTGTCCACTAGTTCTATTCAAGAAACTTTATTAAACTTTTAAACATCATTGTTTTTATTAATTGTATGTGCTACAAACTGTTGTAATTTATTAAATGATATGTAACTAATTATGGTAATAAATATTGTTAATTATTTGAAATATGTTAATCACAAAAAGAAATGTAATTGAAGAAAATTAGAAACTATACTCTTAAAGAGATAACAAAACAAAAAGAATTCTTATAAACTAACTAGAATCCTTATCAAATCTATAACAGGCAAGTTGAATGTAAATGATGGTAAAAATTATATAAAACTTTTATTGTAATCAATGTAAATTTTGTAGAACAAAAATTAGATTCTGATAACAATTGTATATGTTATAAACATTTTGTATCTATCCTATGATAGAAAAGACTCATTATAAATTGTATTAATCAATCCTAAATACTTTTGCTCAGTTGAATTATAATGAACAGAAAATTAGACTGTAAAATGCCCATCATCAAAAACAATAACGCCTACAAACTACGAGGATACTGCGTTGGAAATCGCAGACAACCCATTTAACTGGATCTTGGAAATCAACCTTTGCCTGGTGACTTTCTCCAGTGAAGAGGACTTCAACCCATGCCGAAAATTGCCCTTTACGGAGGCCTATTCAGCAGCTTATATACTTCGCCCTCATCAAGAATATGAAGAGGACCTCAACCGATGCCGAAACTTCGCCAACCCCCGAAGTTTTCTTTAGGGATGGAGGAGTTATATAAACATTTTATGTGAACATTTCATAATTAAATGCGTGCTAGGAAAATTCCTGCTTACGCAGCTTTAGTATTATATAGGTGTGAGAACAGAGCCCCGGCAGTGTGTAAGTCGCCTCTGTATCGCACAGACGTTTTCCACTCCGATTGAGTGCATATCAATTGTATTGTTTTATTAAGTAAAAATTTATGTAACAGTTTTCTAAATTAATTGTTTATTAAATTCAAAGGTTTGTTAAAAATAAAAATCATTTTTAAAAACCTTTCTTGCTTAATATAAAACGTAACTTATATATATATATATATATATATATATATATATATATATATATATATGTACACACACACACACACATATATATATATATATATATATATATATATATATATATATATATATATATGTGTGTGTGTGTGTGTGTGTGTGTGTGTGTGTATGGTGTGTGTGGTGTGTATATGGTGTGTTTGGTGTGTGTGTGTGTGTGTGTGTGTGTGTGTGTGTGTGTGTGTGTGTGTGTGTGTGTGTGTGGTGTGTGTGTGTGTGTTTGTGTGTTACTCAATCAAAAGTTTTTACCCATTGTCCTGATATATTACATATACATTTTTAGGTTCCCTGATTAACAAATAGGTATATTTTTAAAGTTTCGTCAGGGCACCTCCAAACTGGCCTTGATAATCGCCTTAATACTCCATTTTCTATACTCCATTTAATTCTTGACTTGACTTATTCAGCTGATAATCACCTTTAACAGTCACTTATAAACAAATTTAAACAGATGATAGTAACTGGTATTCATCTTTCTAGGTTAGTTTACTTTACAAATGTAATATTACAAACAAAAGTATTTCCTTCCCTTAGTGTTCAAGAAAACAAATAGTAAGCTCACAATGTGATATATTTACACTTGTTCGATTTTAGCGATTTTACCGGGCGACGAAGAACGTCATCAGATATACGTAAAAATTATGAAACTCTCGCTCATGCACCATAAGATTACAGTTCTGAAAAAATATTATTCCCTCCAAAAGTAGTCCCAAGAGTGCTGAAAAAATGCACTTTACCCACCCCCAATACAATTCATATAAAATTAATCAAAAACATGCCAGGGAAGCTTAATTTTATATACCTATGAAGTATCCTGTCAGGATACTGAACCTAACCAAATGTACACATGTAAGGATAGTATAGAGATCAGGTGACTAAGTATTACTCCGCGGAAGTAGTCGTTTAGTTAGTAATTGTTGTATAAAATTACAACCACATATGCTGACTGGACACTTTTAATATAGGTATATAGTATTGTATAAAGTTACAACATATCGATATAAAATCTATCGTAACTGGATACGTTATTGGTAGGCCTATATTTAAATATAAGTTGATGATAATGCTTACATGTAAAACAATTCTCAATTGGCATTTACATCATTCCAATGGTAAGACATTTATAGAAAACGATACCAGAACCTTTCATTTCCCTAATATAAGATCAAGGCACCAAGCTATTTATAAAGTCATTGACGTTATAGAAAAATTACATAAGTGTATTACTTATAAACATATGATTGTTTGTAGTACATATAATTTAATTTTTGTAAAAATATTTTGTTAGAAAATTATTTTCCTGAAGATGCTGGTACTATTTTATCGGCGAAAAGTTTGAATAATATATGCAATAAAAGTATTCTTGTTTTTGAAATCATTTTAATTTATGAAATATAAGTATACGTAGTACGGTACGCTGTAAACATAGCTTTTTTTTCCAGGCGAAAACCTATCAAGGTTATGATCGCCTCTGTAGACATAGTATCTCTTATTACTCCGCAATGCATATTTACCCATCTTTAATTTAATAAAACTTTTATTTATTTCCCTGAGCGGGAGTTTTTATCATTTTCGTTTATCTGATGACATTATGCGTCTCTCGGTATAATTTTTCCCCTTATCGTACACGTGGGAACGGGAAATAAATACCTGGAATTTTACATTGACATTCTTAAAGTCCCTGGTTTCCACATAGGACTATTTTTATTTAGAAATTCCACAGTGCACCGACCCACTGGCCTTGGAAACTCCCTTAACTGTAGGTATATATACTTTAGTTTGATATATTTACTTGGATTTTTTTTTAGTAAATTAAATTCAACCCATACGTAAATTAAACCAATACACATATTCGTCGAGACCGATCGAAGGGTGGGTACTCTGCTAGTGTATATATATATATATATATATATATATATATATATATATATATATGAATATAATAAAAATGAAGAACGTGTCGAAGAAAATTATTTTTAAATATGCATATTTAACAACGAGACCATTGTAGACAAATATGACGTTGTAAAACGCTTATGAAAGGTTATAAAAGCACCTAAATATAGTTTAAAGAATAGAATTTTATTTATCAAAATAAAAATAATAATTTTTAAATTTTCACTTCGAAATATAATAAAATTTATTTTCACCTGATGTTTTAAAATGATCACTAAAATCAATTCCAAATTGATGATAATGCTGACATGTAAAACACTTCTCAATTGACATTTACATCATTCCTATGGTAAGACATTTCTAGGAAACGATGCCAGAAACTTTCATTTCCCTAAATAGATTTAGAAACAGCTCAAAATTTGCAGCTGAAAATATGTTTTGCCTTTTTCTCCTTCTCCATGCTTTTTTCTTATTGCAAATTTTATTTGTCACTATTTTTCATGGTTGGGTTTGGTTGTGCATACTATTAGTTTACTTTATAAAGAACATTTCGAACTTCGTCACATGTCTGAATATAAATTCTCGAATCACTAGCCATTCCGAAAATAATAACACACGCAAATCCTGTTATTTTATTAAATAAAAGTCTCATTTAAAATAAAATTTAAACATGGCTAATATCAATTATACAGGGAGCGGCAGAAATACCTGACTGTTTTTAAATAAAAATAGCTTCAGTACTTATACATATATTTTAAAGTTTATTATTTGTTACACATTATAAAAGATGGCAATTAATGAAAAACACAATATCATGGTATCAAAAACATGGAAATACAACCTGTTATTACTTAAAGATAACATCACTTAATTGGTGTCCATTCCTCGTCATGCATTCCTCCAGCCTTGAAATGAAACTGTCAAACACTTTTCCCAACATCTCGTTTGTTATCGAGGCGATTTCTTGAGTTATAACTTCCTTCAAATGCTCCAGTGTACGGGGTCTGTTTGTGTAGACTTTTGATTTAATGTAACCCCAAAGGAAAAAGTCACACACACTGAGGTCAGGGGATCGTGCGGGCCAAGCAAAGTCACCATTCCGTGAGATAACACGGCCACGGAACTTAGTTAATTAATTACATTAAATATATCGTGTTAGATGATGTGTAAATATTTATGTGGTATATATTATAGGTTTACTTTCAAGATAATAATTTACATAGATAAACTCCCCAATGTTTACATGAACACTGTTGTAACAGTATATTATTAAAATCATTGCCTATTATATTTACGAATTAAGGTTTTATTTTTTCCAGTATATATTAATGAATATAGTGCACTTTGCTTAGAAATATATAAATAAACATATTTATATATTTATTTATTTTTCTCTAGAAAGTTTAACAGTTTAATGTCTGTAAGCTAATAGATTACAGAAACCATTCTTTCCTCCAAGGAAAGAGCTATGAACCTAATAATGCCTCCTCTTGTTTCCTTTCAAATACAAATAGACCTTTAATTTTTATACTACAAATGAGGTTGTTGACCATATTTTTTTATTGATCCATTCTACAATTTTTTTTCCAAATCGTTTTATAATTTCCAATTTTCGTTTATAATATATTGTGAGTTTATGCTATTTTGTGTCAGTTAGTATCCAACATTTGTAAATATTTTTCTCGTCATTAGTTCCACATTAGAAATATTTATTAGTTTTTAAATTTCCCTAACTTAGAGGCGTGCACTTCAAGTTGTTTAGGTGTTAAAAGCAGTTTTGTATTGTTAAATATATTCCGACGCATATGCCACTCAAACACACAACATTTCCTGTCACTTATGCTATCCACCTTCCCCTGTTCCAGAGGCCTCTTCGAATGTTGAGTTTATTCGCCTTTCCCAAATCGAATTCACTATGATTCCAAAGTAATAATGCCTGAAATCGAGTTATAATCTTGCCCATTTATGAGACACACTAATTGACAGTTACGACAGCAGATAAGCTGGCTGTAGTAAGATACGATAACTGTTTTTTTTTCTAATTCTCATACTCATTACAAGCGCTACCTACTTAAAGTACAGTGATACTATAAGTAGTAGCAATTCTCAATTTAATACATATTTAAATTTTAAATGTATCCTGGTAATAGACTATATTATAGAACTAACATTTAAAAAATATTTTTTTTCCCACAGAAAACATATCCTCTTTTTTAATCACAGTTTTTATAGTCGACAGAGCTTCAATGGGTTACGTATAATATAGTGATGATAGATAATAAAAAATGCATGGAATTAGTTCCTGCATACTTAAATTATTGCAAAATTGAAAATAGAGTGACAGAATTGAATTTCAATATTTAAAAAATAAATCCTGATATATTAGATTAGATTATTACTGTTTTTTAAATTTTCAAATAATTAATTCAGATTCAAAGTCAATTCTAAATAGTTACTTCTTGGAAAATTGTCTTGATATTATATAGACCAAGAACAGGGCTCTCATATAAATAATTATTTTTAAAATATATATCCTTTCAACATTTCTAAAACATACTAAAATTAGTATCTATAAAAATAAATATAGCTTTATAAATTAAACAAAATAATAAAAATTTAAGCATTAATAATTTAATAGATGAAAATATATTTATAATGTAAAAGAAATGTTGTCTGATATTTAAATCGTTAAGTAACGGAACATAAACTTACCGAAACTGTTTTTAGGAGCACAACCTATTTAATGTAGTTATGACACACTTTTCCCGTCTGTGGTCTTGAATTTGTTTTACGGATCCCGTAATTTGTCAAAGGAGCAAATTACTTCTTCCTTTGTTGCGCGACACAAAAGCCCTTTGTTACCGGGATACTTGTGAGAGGTTAGATTACTGAAAGTAGCCTCATAAACCAAACAAATATCAAACTCTGGATCTTCATAAAGCAATGAAAGGACTATTTATTTGTTACTTTTAAATATCTAATCGCCTTAATTTAAGCGTATATGGTAAATTAAAATAATAATTTCCATGAACATTAACCTGGTTAAAGATATAATCTTCAAGGGATATTACTTGAATCTAAATATATTAGTGAATAAATCTAATTATTCAGAAAATTCAATATTTTAAACAAATACATCCTGAAACGTAAAAGAAAACATTATATGTGCATGAATTTTTATTTTTAAAGTGAGACATATCATTACTTACTAGCTGGTTTTCTCACTAACAATTTTAGTCTAAGCTTTATTTATGGTTTGTTAGTTTACATCATATATATATATATATATATATATATATATATATATATATATATATATATATATACTTAATTATATTTACACTTAATTTGATTATAAACGTTTTCTAATTACCACACATAATTTACACTATTTTCTATTTGTCCGTTGGTTTTCCAGTACGTTTACCTTAATTTCCAAATCAATCCCCATTCCAGTGACTAAATTGGTTTCTTCAACTTGCTCAATCTCGATCCACTGTTATAAAAGCATATATTAGCATTATATATATAAAAAGAGTCTGTTTATTACTTAACATGCTAAAGTATTTTAGAATTCTGAATTTTTTTCATATACAATAAAAAGGAGAAAATATAAGATTAAAATTATTTAAGCTTTAGGTTTATAAAACTTCAAGGGTGTGCAGTAAATAAATAATACACAATAAATAATTAGAGAGTTTTTTTAGTTTTCAAAAATATCTATAAACAATTTAATGAATGCGAATGTTATTGTTGCAACCTATACATCAAGACATTTTCACCCGGATATTTCATAGTGCAAAATATATCAATTAATTATATAAGCTCTTTCGTTTATTTGAAGGTTATGTTAGCTGTTATAGAGGTACAAAATTAAAACCAGGTAAAATTAGACTACGAAAAAATAAGAAATATTCAATTAAAATAAACGTATTGTGTAGTTATCAAGTTATATTTGTGCGTCACTCATTAAAATGTTTACTCCAGAAGTAAACACAGATAAAATATACGTTATGTCCGAAAACCTGTATAGGACTGGCAAACAACAACCTTTGTTTACAATCCGTTTATTGCGATTATATCATATTTAAAAGCGAATACATCAACTGGTCACCATGTTTTATCGACATCCTGTCGTTAACTTTGCCTATGTAAAATACGGCTTGTTAAATGGCAATGAAAAGCACCAAACGCGAAAAGGTTTATTAGTAGCTGGCAATAATTTTATATAAATTGTTATAAATTAGGGTTACTTTCTAACATAAATCTTCTAAACAATTTTAAATTTTTTAAACTTGCCTATAGTAGTACTTACTTTGGACTTTCTTGAGGACGGCCGTTTCGGGAGATGTGTCCCATTGTCAACTGAGACCGTTCGGAGTAGTAAGTGCTACTATAGTCTATCCATTTTGGGACGGCGGGTAAAAGATTAAGTCACCGCCCGAGCTCCCAACAATAGCTTGGGTCAGGCGCTCGGCGGCCGGCCGCCCGCGCTAATGAGGCGTAAAAAAAACTCCACTCCAAAATATTATCACATAAAAGTAAGCGTATTTTTTAATTTGTTATTACAGTTTTGATGTCTACGTGTGATTTCATGAAAAACTAGTCCAAACACGACGGAGTTATGTCAATTAGTAAAATTAGTGGTTACAAAAAATTGTATTTGGCCTTATTTAACTTTTTAACTTTATTTATTGGCATAAAATCAAACCAAATCAAATAGAATAGATACAATTTATTATCATAAAACAGTATTGTTATACAGTTTGTTAATATTAAAAGAATATTTACATATATGACTCAATATGTTTATAAACGCAACTCGTTATTAAATATAGGCTACAAATTAAATAAAATCAAATCAATACAATTTATTATCTTATAACAGGATTGTTATACAGGACGTTAATAATTAAATTATATCTCCATTTACAAAATATTTTTATTTGATACCAATAAATGAAGTTATTATAAATTTTAATTATTAATGTCCCGTATAACAATCCTGTTATAAGATAATAAATTATTTTGATTTGATTAGGTTTAATTTGTAGCCTATATTTAATAACGAGTAGCGTTTATAAACATATTGAGTGCTATATGTAAATATTCTTTTAATATTAACAAACTGTATAACAATACTGTTTTATGATAATAAATTGTATTTATTCTATTTGATTTGGTTTGATTTTATGCCAATAAATTAAAGTTAAAAAGTTAAATAAGGCCAAATACAATTTTTTGCAACCACTAATTTTACTAATTGACATAACTCCGTCGTGTTTGGACTAGTTTTTCATGAAATTACACGTAGACATCTAAACTGTAATAAAAAATTAAAAAATACGCTTACTTTTATGTGATAATATTTTGGAGTGGAGTGCTTTTTACGCCTCATTAGCGCGGGCGGCCGGCCGCCGAGCGCCTGACCCAAGCTATTGTTGGGAGCTCGGGCGGTGACTTAATCTTTTACCCGCCGTCCCAAAATGGATAGACTATAGTAGCTCCCGTCAAGAAGGAATTGACAAATATTAATATTCTGCTTAAAGTTAGTTTTTTTTTACGTTGGTAAGAAATTTGTTATATTATTTTGTTTTAATAAACAGTGAAATTAGCGTTTAGCAGATTAAAAAAACCTTTATGGTTTTTAATTAAAAAAAAAACTATTTCAAAAAAGTGTAGGATTGTGAAAAATTCTGAATACAATCAAAGGTAAGGTAAATTTTCATTGAAACTCGGCAATGATGTGTGTACCTTTGTACGGGCTTGGCCATACTTAAACGTGAGAATCTTTCTAATTGTTATCCTTTCTCAGTAAAACATACATATTTATAAGCCGATACAAAGGTCCTGGAGCTTATACAGCTTAAAAAAGAGTAATTTGTTGTATTCGCCTTGTTTTACTAAATGCAGAACGTAAAGTTAAATTGTATAATAATGATAATATATATATATATATATATATATATATATATATATATATATATATGTATTATAATTGTTTTCATCTGAATGTTTTTTTTATTTCAACTAATTAACATTGGTTTTACAGATTCACGAAACTTGCGAACATAGAAAAATCAACAAAATATAAGGGGAGGTGTATTCTTTATCTTTATAGTTTTCAAAACGTTGCACGTTGCTAACATCATTTGAACATTGTAGGCGAATTGTTTTTTTTTTACTGTATTGCGTCGTTAATAATGTTTTTTTTGATTTTTCTTCAGCATTATCTTTTCCTTTTACAAAAACGTTGGACTGAATTGGGATCTTTGCAAAAAATAAAAAAAACATACCTTTTTAATTTTAAAAGTATTATTTTGAAAAACCTAAGTCACGAACAGTATACATAAATAGAACACGGCTATAAATAATAATTCCCCTTTATTTGATCTGATAGTATTTGGGAGCAAAAGAAATTGTATTGTATAATCATTTTCATAATTATTGGTTTCCCTAAACACTATCATTAACTCTAAATAAAAATATGTATCATTTTGCGCTTGGCTGACGCTGAATTTCTACTGTAGGGTAGTGAAACACTTTGAATATAAGGTACAACAAAATACCATCCTTTATTAAAGCTACAGCATTTGACTACTGCTATAAATATGTTGGTTTGCTTTACACTTTACTGAAACCCATGCAAAACTCCAGGTCCTTGCAGTGGTAAAAACTAAGACCAACGTAATCTCCAACGTGGTTTATTCAAGTGGAGAGCTTTTTTTTATACGGCCTGTTTGGCGCGTAAACACTACTATACCGTAAAAGGGTAACTTAACTTCGAATAGAGTTTTAATTTAGATTTTGACAATAAGAGAATGGACGCTGTTTCGCCTCATTGTTATTCCTGATAATATGTATTTATTTTAAATTTCGTAATAAAATACTGAAATAGTAATATAGAATATCGTTGCGGAATATCTTTGTAATTAAAAACTAGACACAATAAGTAAGGTTTTTAGGAGAGAATGTTTAAGTAAAGGAATGCATCGTTTTCGTAAATTCGTGGGTAAATTTTGTTTTGTTGCTTCACCCAATTATCAAGGAATTATGAAAAAAACATTGATTTTTAGTAGGCGCAGCTAATGTACTACTCCTTCACAAAATTTGCCGTTAGTTTTTAGATCTATACGATTTGTATTTTTTGCTTTAGAGTCCCCTACGTGAAACCATAAAATTGATATAAATTTCATGTCATAGCTGTGTAGTTTCGCATGATCGCTGTATTGTACATATATTTACTCATGTTTGGGATTTGTGTTCTGAAGAAAAATTACATACAAAGTCAGAATAAAATAGACACTCTGCAACTTTAAAGTTGTAAATAAAGTTGCAACTTTATTTGTAAAGTTACAAATAGTATTTAGTATTTTAAACTAAAAATGCACGAGTATTACTCATGGCTGTAATACCCCGTTCATAGCTGTAAAAACATACCGTTCATAGAATATTTACAAACTTAAAAGCAGGACAGAAAAGTAAGGATTTAAATAGAAATTTTTATAAAACTGCATTATTAAAAAAAAAATTGTTTATAAATTTATTTTACACCATATTACACTAAATTAATGAAAGTATTTCTTGAATTTATCTAATGTTTCCAATGAGTTGTTAAAGTGAAAGGAGGTTTGCACTATTAGGATTACACAGATACATGAAACATCTTCAGTCCCCAAATTGCAGTTCGTGTTTACAGGATTACATAACATGTATACTATTAAACGAGATGTTATAATGGATATAAATCATAAATAAACATTTTGCAAACGTTTGACGGAAACATTAGAACCGATATCATTGTCTGATAATCTCTTTGCTGTTGACATTCTTATTTTTTAAATGGCTACCGAAAACAGAACCGAATAATACGTTTAATATTACGTCACGTTTAATTATTGGCAATAACGCGAGTTAATGTATCTTTGCTCTATTACTCAGAGCTAGGTTTTCATAGAGGTTTTCTTTGAAATATTATTTTATTTAATCTTTAAAATACACTGATTGATGATAAATATTTTGTATTTTTAGGGCGGTAATTTTGTGCTACGTTATTCACTACTGAACGACTCCTAGCCAAAATTAACACTTTCGAAAATACAAATTTATATTGTTTTGAAAATTGCAATTTGCGATTGTTACGTAAGCGTAATTGTATAGTCATCAATTTATAGCATGTACTATTATTATATATTTAATTAGTTTTTTTATGTGTAGTATTATATATATATATTTATATATCAGTTTTGAAATTTTATGATATTATTGATGTGAAAATGTGTGTGTGTTTTTTTGTCTGTGTTTGTGTGTGTGTGTGTGTGTGTGTGTGTGTGTGTGTGTGTGTGAGTGTATGTGTGTGTGTTTTTTTTGTCTGTGTTTTTGTGTGTATTTGTGTGTGTATTACAGAGTTTTTTATTATTGTATATAATGACTTATGCATTAATAATAATACTGGTTACTACTATGTAACCAGTCTTACTCGACTGTATTTCTGCCTTTGATATTACAATATAATTTAATCTTTAGCTTTGTGTAATGTATTTACTGTTAAATTTACAAAATACGTCTAGGTTTGGATTGTAATTACATCTTTAGATGGGTGTAATAGCGAATGTAATTAAATGCCTCTTTGTTTGGTCAAGCTCAACGTTAAACTAGGTCTTTGTAACATTACATTTGACAGAGACTACGCAAGGCAATGCTTTGTTTATCTGGAAACATGTTTTAATTATCTGTGTACTTTGAATTAGTAATATATTGCTGGTGGAACTATATTTCATAATGACACAATAAGTGTAATAAAACTCTGTCTGCACATGTCCTTACACTTCATGAAAACCCTTTCCTTAATACAAAAATTATACTTGGATAGTCGATATTTTCGAAACAAATCCATTTTAGATTACGTATTTTAATTTTCCATGTACTTTGAGTTTTGTAATGAAAATTATTCTACTTTAATCTACATTTTTTCATGTACTTTGTAAATTTTATTTGAATTTGCTTCTAATATATTGATAATGTAGGCTTTGCTAGTGGGAACAACTCACAGTGGGTAGATTATAACAAGATATTTTTGTCATTAGTCAGCGTTTATTTATCCAGACTAGTTTCGTCGACCATTTTGCCTTCGTTAGTTACAGGCATACACACATACCTTTGATTTTATATTTTCAGTAATTTCAGATGATTAAATTTTATTTCATTAAAATGTTTTCTCTCTAAATTTACAGATAATTCATGTTATAATATAGTAATTTATGTAATATTAAACTCCTTTTAAACAAATAATTAGGCTAAAGTTAGGTCATTATTTAAACAAATATAAATACAAATTTATATATATTCATCACTTTCACTATATATATATATATATATATATATATATATATATATATATATATATATATATATATACTTAAACAAGAATCTTACTTGGTATTTATGCGAGTCAAAATTTAAAGATGGATACTATCTGCATTAACGAGCCTCACTGACCGGGGGTAGTAGTAGACCCCCCCCCCCCAAAAAACTTACTGGTAAATAGAAATAATTGACCTCTATTTAGAAGGTAACCACCTCAAGAATTACCCTTCTTAGTGAAGGTGTTAATAATTATATGTATACACACACACACACACACACACACACATATATATATATATATATATATATATTTATTTATTTATTTATTTATAATTAATAAATATAAAATATTTCAAACACAAGAATACTTTTAATGAAGATATTTATTCAAAGCTTTTCGCCGATAAAATAGTATCAGCATCTTCAGGAAAATAAATATCTAAAAAAATACTTTTACAGAATACGTTGTATGAATTTTGTAAAAGATTTTATTAGATAATTATTTTCCTGAAGATGCTGATACTATTTTATCGGCGAAAAGCTTTGAATAAATATAAACATTAAAAGTATTCTTGTGTTTGAAATATTTTAAATTTATTAACTATATTACAAGAAAACATATCATCATATTTAATATTATATATATATATATATATATATATATATATATATATATATATATGTTATAAATTGATAATTAATGTTACATTTATTGATCATATTATTTAGTTATAGCCGTAAAACCCGTTTTTGGATTGAAGGAATTGGAGATGCCTTAAACGTGCACGGCTAAAATCTGAGAGATAACCTACAGACCAAATAAATTGCACTCCACGAGATACCTAATTGAATATTTTAGGTTCTCTAACATAGCAAACTGAATATTTAATAGAAATGTGATCATTTTTGTGCATATTGTAAACATTTATATATACTGCCATTAAAGAGGACTCTATACACCTCAATTTTAATATACAATTCATCTGGAATAAAACTCCGCATTTGCAAGAAAAACAATTTGCATGCAGATTATATCTATTAATATTTGTAAGACAAATTAACTATTTCATAAATCATCCAGATGTAGAATAGAAAATAGAGTAGTGACATCAAGAGAAAACAAAATGTAGGTCAGTCATTAACAAAGCAATAATTATGCCTGTACGTAGCAATAATAGATATCTAAATATATTTTGCACTTAGTTATTCTGCATATCAATATATTATATCAAATTTTCGTTTTATCATAATTATGTTTTTCTCAAAAATCTTCACTGTTTGACCACTGTACAAAAAACACTAACTTCCTTTATGTAGTGGGTTAATAATATAATAGGCATTCTCCCTCGGAGAAGCGCGACTTGTAATTATATTGAGGGACAATTCTTAGGAAATGACGTTTACAGAAAACCTTCGTCTCAGTAACTTATAATTAAACATGTCTATTACGCTATGAACATGTGTTACATACATATAGCCTTACACTTCGTAGTATAGTTGTTAAATATACTAACTCGACAAAAGTGTTGAAATAGTAGCGTGAATGTCTTATAATTGATACGTAAATGAATTAATAACTGAATATCTGATTCATAATAAGGAAAGTGGTTCATTTTGTAATAAAACCGGCCAAATTCCCTTCTAAATAATATTTTTGAGAAACATCCATTACGTTTCTGCGATTTGTAGTATATTTCTCAACTATTTCCCTTTTGCTACTAGGCGTACGTGGTGCATGCTTCAGTGGAACAATGTGGATCCACATACCAAAAATCTTTACTGGCACTTGACTTAGGCCTAGTAGCAGACGCGATTAAATAAGGCTGTGTAAGTACTACATTCCTGGCTTTTTGTTGTTTTCATTTCGACCTCATGTATATGGAAATATTTCTGCAGATTTTATTAGATTGTAGGAAGAAGGTTATCAAGCATAAGTAGATACGTGTCTCTTCACAGTAGTGCTCATGTTTTACTTAATTTCTACTTTCTAACTTGATCACGTATTCATTTGTAGACAATGTAAATATAAAATAGAAAGATTTTCTTAAATGGATTTCGGGTATGAATGGCAATTGCCAACCAGAATCTTCTAGTTTCTGAATTTGTAATGAATAATTGATATCTTTACTAAAATACAATATAAATTTATTGTGTAGAAGGTGAGGAATCTTGATATATTTATTTTTATATTACATTACGTTTCTCTCACATCAAGTTATCTCTTATGTATACTTTAAGAATGTTATACCGATTTATAATGTAAGGTTTCCTGAATTGTAACGTGAATAGCTGTGTTGTTCATCACTATAGTGTTTTACGACCGGTTTAAGGCAATCTACATTTCCTTGGAATTTTTACCTATCAAATTGCAATACTTTTCTTTAATCTTCATTTAGAAATTCATTTCAGCAAACTGGAACTCTTACGAAATATTTAGATGGTCCAAAACCGTCAATGGAAAGCTTGCGTAAGGTGTTTCCACCAATTCCAAAAATCGTTTTTTGAAAACACTCGTTCTTACATGAAAAGTTTAATCTTTGTAGTTATTTTTTTACCCATTTTTAAAAAAAAATATTACTTTAAATGAATGTCAGTTCAATTTAAGTACATTCTCTTTTATAATTTAAATTGTTCTTTTGAAATTAATTTAAATATATAATTATTTTTGGTAAATAACCAATATTATTTTGCCTAGTTAATCTGGCATAATTTAGGTATAATTTAGGCATTATTAATCGTGTGTTAAAGACTTTGTAAAATTATTTTAAAAGTTTTATTGTATACAAAATTTGCATTAGAACTTGTAAAAATAACATTTTTGTCCCACTCCCAATATGTTCTGGGTAGGGTGTGTTTGCAAAGGTTTTACAGTTTACTTCTGAAAATATATACATAACATAAACTGAGAAAGATTTCGATTATAAGATATTTCTTTGATACATCAATCCCAAAGGAAAATTCCGATTTAAAAGGCATTTGAAAAGCCTCTACGTAAAGTAGCGAAAGTTTCGACGCTTTGAAGGTCTTTTATTTCGCTACTCCAGTGTATTGAGATTCATCGAGTATCAATGTCGGTCCGTAGATGGATTTAACTTGGTACAGCTTTATATTAAAAATTCAGAAAAATACCATTAGTGTGGTTACAAATTTAGTGTGGGGAACATTTGTAGAGCTAGTCCAAATGCGAAATTTAATTACTTAGTTACCAAATTTACAATCAACTAAATTTAAAGGAATTTTGCGTGAGTTCATAATACTTTCATGTAAAGTTTGGCACACGTGTACGTCGAGGAAAGTTAGGTAAAAGGTACCATAATAATACAATATTATCGTAAAATGTATTGAAATTTATTAGTAGACATTAAGGCTTTTGTTGATACAAATGGTGTATATTATCTTAACATCTAACCTTTGTTTGTTCTTTCTTAGTTAGGCTTGGATCTTTTGTCAATGTTTTAAATGAGAGACATTTATATTCCTCAGATTGATTTTTAATGTTATCGAAATTTAGTTCGTTTTAGTTCGAAATGTAGATATCAGAAATATTTATTTGTCATGGTGCTTGCGTTTTAAAATTTGTGTTTAATTTCAAACTAAATTATAGGCTTTTGAGTTATATACGTATTTAATTGTAAATTTTATAACCGCGATAGACTTAACACCGATGCTAAGGAAATATTTTGCTAAAAGTTTTCAAATCATGCATATATATCATGTACTGAATTCAAAAATTTAAATCTTTTTTTAAAAAAATTTTATTGATAGCGCAGTTTATATAAACATAATAATGAACATTGCTGATCAAATATTTCTTTTTATTCTAACAAACAATTATATTTATTCTGACGAGAGCTAAGCTTTAAGCGTAACAAATGTCTCTCGTCAGCGAGAAATAACGATAGGATTTTGTGTTGATTTATAGCGCCGACAGCAGCAGGTAACACAATATGCTAAGCTTTACTAAATGATTGCTATTCGATGCCGCATCATTTGTAATGAGTTCGAAGCAAGGGAGATTAGGTTCGATTTGTCTGTTATCTATTTACAAACAAAACATTTTTGCAATATACTATTCAAATGAAGGGGCACCAATATATATATATATATATATATATATATATATATATATATATATATATATATATATATATATATATATTTATTTATATATATTTATATTAAATATGGTGATATGTTTTCTTGTAATATAGTTAATAAATTAAAAATATTTCAAAAACAAGAATACTTTTAATGAATATATTTATTCAAAGCTTTTCGACGATAAAATAGTACCCGCATCTTCAGGAAAATAATTATCTAATAAAATATTTTTACAAAGTTTAAATCATATGTGCTACAAACGACCATAAGTTTATAAATATTGCACTTTATGTAATTTTTTCTATAACATCAATGACCTTATAAATAGTTTGGTGCCTTGATCTCACTTGAATTTGTTCATCAATTACAATTACTAGAAATAATGAATCATTTGAATATAATATATATAGAAAACCAACGCAGATAAATCAAATAATACCTGATTATTCGAATCATTCATACCACCAAAAAATGGCAGCGCTTTATAATTTACTACATATAATGCACAAAATACCAATGAACTTAAATGATCAAATAAAAGAGAAAAATATAATATATCAAATTGGTTTAGAAAATGGATATAAAAGAAAAACTATAGATAAATTAAATAATAATTTAATAAGAAAACAGAAACTCGAAAATAACATTGTACCTAATAAGAGAGAAAATATTTGGATAACTTTTACATTCACTGGTAACGAAATAAATAAAATTACAAGATTATTTAAAGAAACAAATTACATATAAAATTGATATTAAAATTAAAAATTTAATAAACAATAACAAAACTCAAAATAATATGGACGAAAGAAATGGAGTATATAATATAAAATGTCAAACTTGTAATAAATTATATGTAGGACAAACAAAAAAGAAAAATTAAGACAAACTATTTGATGAACAAATTCAAGTGAGATCAAGACACCAAACTATTTATAAGGTCATTGATGTTATAGAAAAAATTACATAAAGTGCAATACTTATAAACATATGGTCGTTTGTAGCACATATGATTTAATTTTGTAAAAATATTTTATTAGATAATTATTTTCCTGAAGATGCTGGTACTATTTTATCGGCGAAAAGCTTTGCATAAATATATTCATTAAAAGTTTCTTATTCTTGAAATATTTTTAATTTATTAATTATATATATATATATATATATATATATATATATATATATATATATATATATATATAAATATTGTGTACTATGTTAATAGGCACGCATTTTATTTTTAGAATAATAAATATTTCGTATAATAAAAGCATATACATAATATATATTTAAAGCGTATACACTTGCGTATCATATTGAAAATATGAACTAGATTGTTTTACAAACTATTCATTTAGCATTCGTTAACTTGGTTTAGTTGAAAGTATCGATTTTATAAAAATATATCGAACTTTTTATTTCATACATGAAATCATTTAGGATAGAGATAATATGAAAAGTAATCTTAAGATATAACGGCCTCCCAAGTGATCTTCGCGGCTGCTACCATTAGGGTAGCAACTGGATTTGACTATCTCAATAGTCCCTGCACCAAATGGATCTGGCAGTCTTCTACTACAGTCTTCTCGGCCGAGACGTTTAGGTACTGCTATCTGTAGCGATATTATTCACTCTAATAATGATAATCTCCTGGCTGCTAATCTTAATAATAACTACCTTTCACACTATTAGAAAATAGCGTCAAGTGATTTTAAAATTACCCCCTTACTATAAAGTTTTAGTATTGGTTAAAAAGTTATATATAAAATGGCAATAAAATGGTTTTTCGTACAAATGAAATCAAACATACTCCTTAATGTTTGTTTAAATAAAGGCAACGAATATTAGACACCACTACAGTTAATTATTATACTAATATATAAGCCTACAGACTCTATCAGGTCATGTTTTATCAACACGTTTGCAAGAATAATCAAAGATAATTATGTGAAAGATAATGGTAGATTGTCAGTGGTAAATGGACCTTACGAATATGCACTAAGCAACTAGGTTACAAATCTATTTCACAATAACGAAACTGAAAAAAACATTTACTTGAAATTAAATTTTTCAAACTCTCTTTTCTATATTTCAACACAAAGAATATTTCAACAAACAGTATTAACAAAACAAAATTAGAGTCGATTCTCACTTATGTCAACAAAGACAAATTTTATTTTAATTACTTTTTATTTTGTAATTAGAATATATAAAGTATATGGACATCGACTATTATTCTTGATTGTTGCTATTTATTCACTTCCGTTTTTTGTTTATAATAAATGATATCTCATTCTACCCATATATTGTAATGAATGCTTGATTATTCAAAGGAATCTTTCTTTTACAAATTTATATAAATCCTAGTATGTTCATCAGTAATAGTATTTACTACTAGTAAATAATATATATATATATATATATAAGTTATATAAACATTTTATGTGAACATTTCATAATTAAATGCGTGCTAGGAAGATTCCTGCTTACGCAGCTTTAGTATTATATAGGTGTGAGAACAGAGCCCCGGTAGTGTGTAAGTCGCCTCTGTATCGCACAGACGTTTTCCACTCCGATTGAGTGCATATCAATTGTATTGTTTTTATTAAGTAAAATTTATATAACAGTTTTCTAAATTAATTGTTTATTAAATTCAAAGGTTTGTTAAAAATAAAAATCATTTTTAAAAACCTTTCTTGCTTAATATAAAACGTAACTGGCGCAGTCGGTAGGACACCTCAAGGAAGTTAGTGAATATAACGTCCACCGGTTTTAACCGTTAATTGAGGAAACCTTAAGTAGAGTGAATATCTACAACCACTTAATAGAGCGCATATCTATTAAGAACACGCGCGAATATCGTGTAAGTGAAAAGTGAAAGTTGTTCAAATGAGCAAAGTATTTTGGATCAACTTGTAAGTAGATCTTAAGATATAGAATTAAGAAAAAGTAGAGTAAATACTTTTTAATTTTATATAATTGATTTTTAATTTTTATTATTTTGAAAAATAATATTAAATAATGGCAACGCCAACATTAAAAAAGGAGTATCTTGACATGATACCCGAGTATAGTGGAGAGCCCACTATGCTCCACAGATTTATCTCGATATGTGATAAGATAGTGAATAAGTTTTATGTAAGCGAAAATACAGAGGATTTTCAAAATGAGTATCTGTTCTCCTCTATTCTTTCTAAATTAAAAGGCCAAGCACTGGAAATGGTTGTAAACTCTAACTCTTACAATTGGCACGAAACTAGAAAAGTATTATTAATTAGTTATTCAGACAAAAGGGATTGTTTCACATTAAACTTAGAGATGTCAGAATTAAAACAAGAAAGTAACGAATCACCATTTCAATTCTATGAGAAAATTCAAAAGTTACTAAATTTACAAATTTCATTTTTTATGAATAAAGAGCCTCAAAGGCAGATGGCTAAAGACATTTTAATAGAATACGTTCAGAAACTAGCTTTAAGAGTTCTCCTTAGGGGTTTGCATGAACCCATCGGGTCACTAATGCGTACCAAGAACCCTAACACTCTTAGTGAAGCACTTAATATGCTCACAAACGACTTCCAATTTAAAAATAATAAAATGTTTACTCAGCCAAGCAAACAACCAGTCTTTCAGAAAAGCCAAACTCATAACGTAAGAAGACCAATACATACTGAATTTAAATACCACCAAATACCTAAACAACCTTATCAACACCCAAATCCTTCCTATAGACCACCAACTTTTGCTAATCAGGGTCAGCCTCAAAGGGGACAACCAAACAACAACACTACTAAACCTCAGTATCCTCAGCGAAATACGGGTTATCAACCTACCCCTATGAGTATTTCCACCAGACAGACAGATAGGCCTTCTAGACAAACGAATTTGTATCAAATGACCGGACAAGGAGCCGAAAAAGACGATTACACTATGTACCAGACTAATGGACAAGAATCATTCGCTTTTAAAGAAGATCTCGGGAAAGAAGAGTACTTCGAAGAATCCCAAAATTTAACCGACAACTACGAAGAAGAGACCGCTAAAATCGATCAGGACGATTTTTTAGGACATACAAGCCTCGGAATCGATTTTCAATAATGAATCTACAAAGCGAAAATAACGAGCTACCATTTATATACGACACAAACACCAAATCTAGAATATTAATTGACACAGGCAGTACTAGATCATTTATGCGAAAATCTTTAGGCTGGAAAAATTTTAAAACAAGCATTAAAAAAGAGCCGTTTGAAGTAATCACCGCACACGGCACTTCAAAAGAAAATTTTTGTTGCACCATACCTCTGTTGTCTAAAAAAGCAATTAAATTTTATTTATTTGACTTTCATCAGAATTTTGACCTATTACTAGGGCTAGACAATATAAAGGATTTAGGAATAAGCTTAGACTTTATAAATAATAAATTAATACTTTGTGATGAGGAAATCCCTATTCAATATTTTAACACTGAAAAAGGAAGTTGTAATAAAACAGACAGCACGTCAATAAAGCAGGAACAATTTAGTTATGTTATACAAGCCCGCACTAGCCAAACAGTTAAATTAAAAATACAAAATATTCATAATGGAGAAGGTATTTTACCACACAAACAAGTGAATGGATTAGAAATTCCGCAGTGTATAGTTTCAGTGCATAAGGGTGAAGCCTATTGCCCTATTATAAACAATACGGAAGAAAATGTAAAATTAACAATAAGTAAACCATTAGAAGTAAAATCTTTAGAAGAATATAATATTTTCAGACCTGATGCAATTCAAATGAACGCTAATTTCAATTTATTAGATTATAAACAAAAAAATTCGAGAAGAAAAAATTTAGATTTATCAAAATTTAGAATGGAACATATGAACTCGGAAGAAAAATCCGCTATAACAAGTTTAATAAAAGATTATGCAGATTTATTCCATATTGAGGGAAACGATTTAACTTTTACCAACCAAATAAAACATGTTATTAGGACTACTGATGAAATTCCCGTATACTCCAGAAATTATAGATATCCAGAAATTTATAAGAACGAAATTAATAAACAAACTGAGGACATGCTTGAACAAGGAATTATTAGACCTTCAAATTCTCCATGGAACTCTCCTGTCTGGATTGTACCCAAAAAACAAGACGCTTCTGGCAAAAGAAAATTTCGATTAGTAATAGATTTTAGAGGATTAAACAAGAAAACAATTGACGATAAATTTCCCTTGCCAAACATTACCGACATATTAGATAAATTAGGACGATCTCAGTATTTTACAACTTTAGATTTAGCCTCAGGATTTCACCAAGTAGAAATGGATAAAAATAGCATAGAAAAAACAGCGTTTTCAACAGAAACGGGACACTATGAATTTTTAAGAATGCCTTTTGGACTAAAGAATAGCCCCCCTACATTTCAAAGAATTATGAATAACATTCTGAGAGGAATCCAAAATGAAACATGTTTAGTTTATTTAGACGATATTATAATTTACTCCACTAGCCTCCAAGAACATATACAAAGACTTAAAGAAGTATTCGACAGATTACGCAAAGCCAACTTTAAAGTACAGCTGGATAAAACAGAATTTTTAAGAAAAGAAGTAGCGTATCTAGGGCATGTTGTTACACCGGAAGGCGTAAAACCTAACCCAGCAAAGATTTTGGCAATCAAAAACTATCCAATACCCAAAACCACCAAACAAATTAAAGGATTTTTAGGACTAATAGGCTATTATCGAAAATTTATTAAAAACTTCGCCAAGATAACAAAACCGTTTACTAACTGTTTAAAGAAAAATGCAAAAATAAATATAGAAAATCCAGACTTCATTGAATGTTTTGAAACATGTAAAAATATACTGACTAATGAGCCCCTTCTGCAATACCCAGATTTTGAAAAGGAGTTTACTCTAACAACAGACGCTAGTAATTTTGCACTAGGAGCAATTTTAAGCCAGGACAATAATGGGAAGGACCTTCCTATAGCGTATGCCAGCAGAACTTTAAATGACAGCGAAACTAATTACTCCGCGATTGAAAAGGAATTACTAGCAATCGTATGGGCCACTAAACACTTTAGGCCTTATTTATTTGGAAGAAAGTTTAAAATTTATACAGACCATAAACCTTTACAATGGTTATTTTCAGTTAAAGAACCAAATTCCAAGCTTTTAAGATGGAGATTAAAATTAGAGGAATATGATTATGACATAAGATACAAAAAGGGCAAATTAAACCAAAACGCCGATGCCTTGTCTAGAATACAATTGAACATTACTAATAAAAGGTCAACAAACACCCAACACACTGTAGAACCAGACCTTGATTTATCTCCAGCTGGATTAATCCAACGTTTCTTCCCGGAATTAAATGAAGATAACGAGTCTATGGTCGTACAACTCGACGCAACAGATAATGCCAACTTAGAGTACGATCAAGAAAGTGACAGTCAAACCGTGCATTCCAACTTCGAAGGGAACACCCAAATTGAAATACCAATTTCCGACGAACCTGTAAACTTTGGGAGAAATCAAATATTTTTGTCACTAGTAAAATACGAACCAAAGAAAGTAAAAATTATAAAACTATTCGGAACTTCAAAAATTCGTTTAATGGTCGAAATATCAGAAAATAACTTTAAAGAAGACATAGTTAACTTTGTAAAATCATATTTGGTACCCAAAATAAAATATAATCTATATTTTGAAGACGATTTTTACGAGAAATTTGCATCATGCGTAGCCAAAAATTTCAAACAAACTGAACTAAATTTGGTTAAGTGCAATAACAAACTCTTAGACCTAACTTCGGAAGAATATACCTTAGAAACGATAAGTAATTATCATGTCAGCAAAACCAATCACCGAGGGATACAAGAAACATACGAACAAATTAAGCGAAGATATTATTGGCCTAATTTAAAATCACTAATCCAAAATTTCATAAATCAGTGTGACATATGTCAAAGAACCAAATATGACAGAATGCCCTTACAATTAGAGATGAACTTGACGCCTACAGCTTAAAGGCCTTTCCAGATAATTCACATCGACACTATCTCTTTAGAAAAGAATGCGTTTATCAGCATTGTCGACAGTTTCACAAAGTATGCTCAAGCTTATCGCTTGGGAAGCTCTCAAGCTACAGAGATTGCAGACAAGCTATTAGATTACTTTGCGCAGTTCTGCGTACCAACAGTTATTATCTCAGACAATGGAACGGAGTTTAATAACAGGATTGTGAAGGAGATATTAGACCTGCATAAAATCAAAATCCATTTTATCAGTACACAAAACCCCCAATCAAACGGATTATGTGAAAGATTTCATTCCACCTTAATAGAACACATAAGGCTGTTAAATAATCAAATCGAATTTAAAAAAGACAGTATAATTAAGAAAGTAAAATATGCTATAATTGCCTATAACAATAGCATTCATTCAGTCACTAAATTAACGCCGTGCGAAGTCTTATTTGGACACATAAATTCAAACTCTTTATTAGATATAGATTTAGAAAAACAAATTGTAAATGACTACGTTTTAAACCATAAGGAAAAAACAAAAATACTTTACGAAAACATTAGGGATAGCAATCAAAGAATTAAAGAAAAAGTTTTAGAAAAAAGGAATGTAAACAAAGAACCACTTCCAGAAATACCATCTGAAGTTTATATAAAGTCAGTTCAGAAGCAAAGCAAAACGAAAAACAGATATAGCAAGGAAGAAATAGCTTCGATAGATAAAGAAAGAAAAACTGGAAAAATAAAGCCTAGACATCATAACACAAAAGACAAAATACATTTGTCGAAAATTAAAAGGCCTAAGAAGATAAAAAATGTAATTAATGACCAAAATCCTTCTTGTTCATATTCCACACAATCAAATTAAAATCCCAACCATACCTTTGTCCATTAATTCTATGCAAGAAACCTTATTAAACCTTTAAACAACATTGTTTTATTAATTGTATGTGTTACAAACTGTTGTAATTTATTAAATGATATGTAACTAATTATGGTAATAAATATTGTTAATTATTTGAAATATGTTAATCACAAAAAGAAATGTAATTGAAGAAAATTAGAAACTATACTCTTAAAGAGATAACAAAACAAAAAGAATTCTTATAAACTGACTAGAATCCTTATCAAATCTATAACAGGCAAGTTGAATGTAAATGATGGTAAAAATTATAAAAAATTATATAAAACTTTTATTGTAATCAATGTAAATTTTGTAGAACAAAAATTAGATTCTGATAACAATTGTATATGTTATAAACATTTTGTATCTATCCTATGATAGAAAAGACTCATTATAAATTGTATTAATCAATTCCAAATACTTTTGCTCAGTTGAATTATAATGAACAGAAAATTTAGACTGTAAAATGCCCATCATCAAAAACGATAACGCCTACAAACTACGAGGATACTGCGTTGGAAATCGCAGACAACCTATTTAACTGGATCTTGGAAATCAACCTTTGCCTGGTGACTTTCTCCAGTGAAGAGGACTTCAACCCATGCCGAAAGTTGCCCTTTATGGAGGCCTATTCAGCAGCTTATATACTTCGCCCTCATCAGGAAGAAGAAGAAGACTTCAACCAACGCCGAAACTTCGCCAACCCCCGAAGTTCTCTTTAGGGATGGAGGAGTTATATAAACATTTTATGTGAACATTTCATAATTAAATGCGTGCTAGGAAGATTCCTGCTTACGCAGCTTTAGTATTATATAGGTGTGAGAACAGAGCCCCGGTAGTGTGTAAGTCGCCTCTGTATCGCACAGACGTTTTCCACTCCGATTGAGTGCATATCAATTGTATTGTTTTTATTAAGTAAAATTTATATAACAGTTTTCTAAATTAATTGTTTATTAAATTCAAAGGTTTGTTAAAAATAAAAATCATTTTTAAAAACCTTTCTTGCTTAATATAAAACGTAACTTATATATATATATATATATATATATATATATATATATATATATATATATATATATAATATGAATATATTATTATTACGAATAATAATATTCATAAATACTAGTATTATCAATAAATTTATTTTTAGCTATAAGGTTGGCTCAGTGCCAAATTGCTAGATTTCAAACAAAAAGCTACTCAGTTCGAATCCGACTGGGACACCAAGGTTTTTATATTTATTAATTAATAAATATTTTTAAACAACTGTAGTAACATTGTCACCCACTACAGCTAATTAAAATATATTTCAACAAGATTGGATCGTATAATTCTATAATTATCGTATTTTATCAATGAATAAATATTTGTTCAGATACACATATATACATATATATATATATATATATATATATATATATATATATATATTAATGTATATATATATATATATATATATATATATATATATATATATATTAATGTATATTTATATATATATATATATATATATATATATTAATGTATATATATATATATATATATATATATATATATTAATGTATATTTATATATATATATATATATATATATATATATATATATATATATATATATATATATATATATATATATATATAGAATATCAAATGTGTTTTCCTGTTAGAATATTTTTAAGATCAAATAATATACACAAATACAGAAATATTCAATTTATTGAATAATAATGTGAGAAAATTCACATTCTAATTTATATACTCCATTTTTCTCATGTATAGGCCTACGTATACATGAGAAAAATGGAGTATATAAATTAAAATGTGAAATTTGTAATAAAGTTTATATAGGACAAACAAAGAAAAAATTAAAAGAAAGGTATAAAGAACATTTTAATGCTTTTTTAAAACCATATATATATAAGTCTAATTTCGCAACCCATTGTATTAATAATAATCATATGTTTCCTAATATAAATAATATGAAAATTATAAAAGAAGTAAATAAAGGGTTAAAAATGAACGTATGTGAAGCATTTGAAATTTACAAGCATAATATTAATAACAAATTAATAGATGAACAAATTCAAATACGTTCTAAATACCATACTTTGTTCAATGTATATAATGTTGTGGCAGCAGTGGAATAGGTTTGGCAATATTGTAATAGATTTGGCAACTGTGTATTGCTTTATCTAGTAGCGTCATGTTTGGTAGACATTTGTTTTATCATTCTTAGTATTGTACTCCTGAGGATGTTGGTAATGTAAAATAACGAAAAGCTTTGAGTTTATTATTCAATAAATTGAATATTCCTGTATTTGTGTATATTATTTGATCTTAAATATATATATATATATATATATATATATATATATATATATATATATATAAGGAGAGTGTGGGCTAGTAAAGGACATTGAAAATAGAATTCACCTTGAACGAGAAATACATATTTATTTGCTTAAGACTTTTATAAAATCAATACCGACATTTTGAATGACGTTTCTGAGTACTACGAGTGTCAAATAGTGACGTCATTGTAAACATCTATAACACTATGGAAAATTACCTTGAATAAACCTTATAATAACTTACAATATAATATAAACAAATATATTATTATAGTATTGATTCTTATAACTACCTGTTACCATGGTGATTATGAAAACATTATTTTGACAAAGAGCCCTCAATGTTCAGAGCACAATGGACGTTGATGTGATTCGGAGTTTTGCACCGATCGCAGTACTGGCGCGAATTTTTGGTGTTTCGGTTTTGTCTGTTGACCAAACAACTAGGAACAAAACCTCTGGTACATATGTGCAAGTGCTTGCATGTTTGATAGCTCTTGTTAATACAGTATTGCTCTACTTTTGGATAATCAGTGACTTGGATATATTGAGGAAAACTTTCGTAGTGACAACCAGAGGTCTAATCAATGTTGGAAATGTATACTTACTGTGGTACACGTTGAGGAATTATAAAACACTTTTAATTATTTTCAAACACTTGAAGAGATCTGATGAAACATTACAAGCTTTAGGGCATTCTATAAAACACATGAAAAATAGAAATTACACTTGTGGAGCTGTCGGATGCATAGCTGTCTTCTTGGTCATCATTTCAAAGATATTTCATGTTCACCACCATTTTAACAATGGTTTATGGGAAAGAGTGGTTTTAGTGAAAGCAATAATACAGATTGGTGAAGTTTTTGCAACACTTGCCAGTTTTAGCTTTTTGCTGTTGACGACACGTCAGCGGTTGCAAGTGCTGAGGAAATGTGTGCAGGAGCTCTCGTCGCACAGATGTTTGCCCCTCCATAGTGTACTGCCTGCTGTTGAAATTGTTCAATGCACTGATCAAAACCAACTGATTACAAGTATAAATTCAGCGACACATGATATCTTAGCGGCTGGCCGCCTGACCTCTGAGTACTACAGAGCTCACATCGCCTGGCTCATGATTTACACTACTTTATTTTGGTCTGACTTTTTTGCCCGGTACTTCAAGACAAATGATCTGCTGGAGTTGGGAGTACATAGTTACTTAGCCCTTTTATTTACAGTATGGCTTTGCCTAAATCATCTGGTTTGCACAATGCTGAAGTGGGAAACAGGAAAACTGAAGTTCAGCATTGGGAAAGCGTGCAGTCACACGATGCACGCAGATATAAAAAAACAACTGAAGAAACTGTGCTCTAAGCTCATTCATGAAGACGAGAAGTTCTCTTGTGGACTGTTTGATCTTGATTTCGATTGCATGGTAGCACTTTTAAACTTGAGTGCAACAGTAGTTATTGCTATGTTAGTGTGATAAAAAAATCGTGTGATAAAAGACAATATAATCCTATTTCTAAGTGTTGTGGTTATTCATTGCTTAGTATTATCTCTATAACAGTTTATTCTGATTTTCAAACCCTTGAGAATATTGAGATTACAGATGATTTATTATATTTACTGTTTTACTATGCTGTGCTTAGGTATACAATGTATTTCGGATACCAATTGAAATATACGTTTAAAACACTACAGTGTAATACAACACCGTTTGTTTGCCAGTTTGAAAACAGCATGTGAACTATTTAGTGTAAACATTTTTAAATATCTAGTGCCTAAAGTCTGATTATTGGTGCAAATGTGTTAATTCTGAATTGGAAAACAAAGTCATGATTGCATACTGATAAGCATTTCCTACGTCACCACTTTCTACCCAACACCATAAAAGTAACACCTAAAAGTACATCATTTAATAGAAACTATTTGTTGTTTGAAGAATATGTAAGTTTCAACAGGATATTTGAACTTTAGTTTAGAACATTAAAGTATTTTAACTATAACTCTTTAGTTTAGCCTCTTGATTCCCTCCTTTCTCTTAACCCTATATCTGACTTTTGACTGATTTTCATCTCTTTCGCTACTTCTATTTACCAGACGATTCATTCCTGTTGCCACGAAAAAACCTTACTTCAAAAAATACAAGACAAGTTTATACCCCATACCCTCAAATTAAAGTTTTTAACAAACTCTTATGTACATTTCAATTAAAAAGGAATCAGCTTCAAAAGATGCTATTACAAAGAATTTATTTTTGTAACTTATACATATATATATATATATATATATATATATATATATATATATATATATATATTTGTACATAGTTATTATTATTACTTGTAACTATGATTTTCCATCACTAAGCGCTTGAACTTTGCCTCATGTGATGAGGCACCTTTCGGTCTTAAAATAATAAAAATAAAAAAATCTACCTAAAATATAAATACACTAGTAACAAAATACAAAAAATAACAAATATATACAACAAAGAATACTACACTCCAAAATACAAACCAAACAAAAAATAATAACATATCTTAACACAAACCACAAAACAAATACAGAAAAACATAACCTATCAGGAATTTACAAAATTACAAGTAACGACTGCAAAGCATTTTACATAGAAAAAACAACCAGGTCATTTAAAATAAGATTTGAAGAGCATAACAGAGCATTCAAAAATAAAAATACAAAAGCATCAAATGTTGCAGCACACCTAATATCATATAAACATGAAATAACAAATTACGAAAATAACCTAACCATACTTGAAATAAATAATAACCTAATAGAACTAAACTTACTACATAAATATCACATTTATAAAAACATACAGAGCAATTTAATGAACCTACAGACAACAAATACAGACGACGTACTAATCAAAATCATTATACACGTGGCTCAAGAAGACATACCAGCAATACCGATAAAATATGATGTCAACAAATACCAACATCACTGACCGAACATCCACATCAGAAAAATAGAGATAATTAATTCAGTGATTCGCCAATGGTCATGACCGAAAGGTGCTCATCACTTAAGGTAAAATTATTGCACTTAGAGGTGAAACAAATATTTACAAATAATAATAATAACTTCATAAAGTTAGTGCAACGTAAACATAATGGACAACGTGAAATATGTATACATATATTATTAATAATAACACGTTTTCTTATTGTTATAATATCCTCTGCAGATATTTGCTTTGCGAATAAAATTGGTTTTTACTAAACCTTTTAAATTTGTTGGTAAGAGGCTATTATTATTTAACAGAAGCTTTACGCCACAGTTTTTTCAAATTGTTAAAATAATATAAGGCCACGAAATACATCAAAATGAAACGCTGAATTTTACAGTTTTATTTGCATGTATTATATATCTATTTACATATTTTACTACCTTACAACATGTCCTCCAATGTACTGATGCAGAAGGAGTACCTGTAAATTGTAAATTAATCTGCTGCAACTCAGAAAATAAGTTTTGTTTTACTATTATTCGAAATATATTATCTCTTTTATACATATTACGCTGACATGCCATAGCGTGTTACGTAAAGACTTAGTAATTTAATACAAACATAGTAACGATAGCTCATATGCACCCAGTTGTATCCAAACGCCGTCTGCTCTGTAGTAATGGCTTATATATGCAAGAGCTACCTTTATATACAGACGTGGAACAGCTGAGTTATTGCCTAATAAAATCATCATTGATAAACCCTCGCATTTTTTGCACATATACAGTATTGTTGAACTCTGCGTGAACCCCTTTTATGTTTGATCTGTTTAGCCATTTTGGACCGGTCTCGAGCTGAATGAAATACTGCACAGAAAGATGTAATACCCATCAGCCAAAACCTTCGTAACGAAAACACCCGGGAACAGACAACTTGACTCATTTTACATACTTATATCAAATTTTCCTATACTTATGATACAAATAGAGTTTTAGTATAATAATAAGTGAGGAATAATCAATTTATTAGGACGACCTTACCACAATTTATCCTTTCCAAGTTATACATTAACTTATGATACGAAAAGTGGGTAAATATCCCTGGTAATACAATAATAAAACACGACACTAAACGCATTACATTAAACAGATATATTGATAGCGTCGTTGCCTATGCTCCTTCTTTAGCTTTTTATTCTGATAGTCACTTGAGAATAACTTAAATTAGTGGTCTTAATAAATGAAATATTCTTGACCTATTTAAATAACCATATTTTCATTCTAAATACTTCATTATTGTAATAACATAATTAATAAGAATGTAATTTTATTCTTTTCAACATGTTTTGGACCAACAAGAATGAACTCGATATTTTGATGAAAAAATGTCGTCTACATTTGCCTATACCTCAACAAGTTTCAAGTGTTCTTTGTCACCTTCGTATCAACATATTCCTAATTTGAACTATTTGTGGAGCAAGCTTTTATGTCTTTAGTAGAAAATGTCTCTGTTACATTTGTCTAATGTTTTCGCTATTGAGGGTTTATCAGCTTACTGTAATGTACAGTTATTGGCAATTCAACTTCGTAGATTTGTTAAAATTACGTTTTCATAATCGTACAAAATGAAATTTCTCTGTTACCTTACAATCCCCTTAGTATGAGAATACTTATTATGTTTTTGATAAAGTCTCTAACTTTTCCATGATGCACTGGCATCTGCAATCGATGCCGTCGTAACTAAAGCTGTCACACATGCAACACTGAGTTTACTCAGCTGATATAAAACACGTCGCTACTCTTGTATTGACAAGTTTATCTCACAGGAACATCTGTAACCAACGTGGGTGTAAAATAGTTTTAACCAGACAAAACCGTCTATCCTTACTAGTGTGCAAATTATTTAATATAGAGTAAAGAGTTTTTATACTGTATTTTTAATAAAATTGTATAAGAATCATAATAATTATAACTACTTATTTGTTGTATCATAAATATTATAAATACTAGGTTTATTCATAAAATAAGGTGCCCATAATATTTAAACCGACCGCTTTATTTTGTTTCTTAATGTAATACATCAATTTAAAGCTTAAAACTTATGCTATGTTTTCACATAATTGCCGTTTCTCTTTAAACACTTTGGAAAACGATGCTCCAACTTTCCTATCCCCATGTTATGGAGTTCTGCCGCGAAATCTTTGAGGAATCGACTACCATCTTCATTGACTTCATATTCGGTACCGAAGCGTAAGCCACCCAAGTGTATTCCTTTAATTTTTGAAATAAATGATAATTCCTTTGGTCCAGGTCCGGAATGTAAGGAGAGGGGGTAAAACAGTCCTGACAAATTTTGTCAGCAGTCCTTGAGTTTGATATGAGAAATGAGGTCGACCGTGGTATTGGATAAGCTTCACACCACTAGACAATATTCGTCTCCGGTGGTTCTGGATAGCAAGTATTAGTTTTTTTAATGTGTCGCATTATCTGCCAGCGTTAACTGTTGTTTCATGAGGCAAAACTTTGATTAAAAGCAAGCCCTTCCTGCCCCAAAAGACAGTTTCCATGACTTTTCCAGCCGACTGTGTTTCTTTAATCGTCTTCGGCTTTGGCGAAGTTAAAAGACGCCATTCACGTGATTGCTGCTAGGTTTCGGGAGTAAAGTGAAACGTTCATGTTTCGTCGCCTGTAACAATGGAATCCAAGAATTCATCTTTGTTGACCTCACATTGTTGCAAAAACTGTTGAGTACACTCGACACGATTCTGTTTGTAGTTTGATGTAATAATTTCTGGTACCCTCCGCGCACACGCTTTGTGATTTTTTGGTTAAAATGTTATAAATTGTTGTGTTGGAAGTCTCAGGAATACGCAAAGCAAGTTCCCTAATATCAATCCTCCGATCTTCAAGTAATGTTCTTTCAAAGTTATCAACAATTCCGTCAGAAACTGAAGCCCTTCCGCTCCGGTCCTCATCATGAATTTTCGCGCCGCCTTCACTGAATTCTCTAAACCATTTGCGATCATGTTGAACAGATATACACTTTTCGCCATAACCTTCTATTAATTGTCGATAAATGACAATAGGGGAAATCCGTTATGCATTTTAAACAAACCGTATCACAGCACGAATTTCGCAACTGGGGGTAACAGCAATGGGGAGCTCCAACTTCGAAGGCTGCTAGCCCGGCACAGACGGGGCAGGAGTGGTGGGGATAGAGAAAAGTGGAGTTTCTAAGTAGTTTTACCACATTTATCCTATCAGGTCGCACTCAGTCTTAGCAGCATAGGGATCCTTATTTTATAAATTACCCTAGTATAATAATATTTTGTCAAAAACTCTGTTTAAGCTTTATAAAAAGTTGGAAAATCATTTAAAGTAAAACTAAACTATTTAATGATCTAGTTACTCAATATTGCAACCATTATACGATGCGTTTAAAAAGAGTCAGTTGTTTAACAGTTTTTACAGCTCTATTTAAAAATACTTTTATATTACGCAGAACGTAATATATTATTATGTTTCTACAAATAAATTGAAGTTTCAATTATGTTTTAAAAATGTGAGAAATAAATATCTTTAATGAACATTAAATAAATTAGTAATTGCATATACTATCGTCTCAAAATAATAATAATTACGGTTCGTAATCACGTAACTTTAGTAAATCTTTTGTTAAACCATGAAGCACTATTATAACATTTTCATTATTCCGCCTATGTAGCCCCACTATTAACTTATAATATGATTTAACTATTATTTTATACAAATAGCATATTATTAGACATTTAAATAAAATCTGATTATGTAAACGTACTAAAACTTTAAATTTAGTAATTATCGTTATATTTGTATTAGTTTATGATTAAATTATCAATACAAACTTATATATTGAAAGAATGGAAACTTCAATACGGCAAATTATCAAATCTAGTAATGGTACAAAATAGTTAATTTCAAACATTCATTTATGTTTTTCTCTAATTTTTTTGATAACTCCCTAATGTGGCAAAAATCCCTTTAAGCAACTGTATATGTGGCTTAATTGTATATTATGTTATACAAGCAATTTGCTTATACGTTCTGCTCCATAAATATATAGCTTTTATTCAGGTAAACCTCTCCATGGTTTATTTGATGATTCACATTAGGATTAAATTTTAATTTGAAAATATAACAGATCCTAATATAATACTGCTAAAGTTTCAGTAATATGGGGTTTCAATCGGGAAAAAATAATGTTTTTGTGTTTATAAAATAGTATCTTTGTGTAACTGATTAAAATTTTTTCGATAATTATTATCTCCAGATTCTTTAGATGTGTTTCTTCTCAGATTCTCCTTCATGTCTTGCCTTCCAGTCTGTGCTTTGATCGTATCTGTGCCCTACTTCTGATGGATGTTTCCGTATTATCTGTAGTGTGTGTTTTACCTAAAAAAAACATCAAAATCACTGTCTTAAATAAAATAATATTTAGTAGGGTCACCAAAAATTTACGGAACAATTCAATGAGATGAAACTTTGTCTTTTAAATATTGTTTTTAATATAATACAAGAACAGTGAGAATGTTTTTTTTTATATTTGACGATTTCTTTAGTTTTTACCGTCACAACACTGTAGCCATACAGAAAAAGTGAAATATATATTTAGACGAATTAATATTGAAAACTATGAATGGTTATATTTTGTATATCAATCTCCCTGCACTTTATATTTAAATTATGTTTTCGTAAATTTACTGTGCAAATTATACTTGATTTTCAAAGGGTTTCACTAGTCCTTAATATTTTTTTTATTGTCTTACTTTTTTGTTATCATTATTTTTATCGCATCATTATTGAAATTATTTCAACGAATTTTTCTCCATAACTATTATCCTAATAAAATACTTTTTTTTTAAAAAAATATATCTAACTCATTGCAAGTATGGGGTTTTCGCTTGTTTTAATCCTGGAATAATATTGTACCGCAAATTTATATAGGTATTCTGGACCGCATTCGACCGTCATACATGACACTGCCACGATACGTTATTGTGTTACTTAAATATTATAGTTGGCTCAGTATGTAATATTTGCTGCATTTTACTTCTTTTACATTCAGAGGGGTTTTCGATTACTTTTAAAAAATAGGGAGGTAGCAATTTAAAAATCTTTTATATGTTTTCGTAGTGCAGAGGGGGAATAGACTTAAATGCTTTTTACCAACGTGAATATCTTTCCTTAAAAAATCTGGCAGCTCTGCAGCTTCAAGTTTTTTTGTTTGTTTCAAAACAAAACAGAATCGTTATCATCTGGGACGTTTGTATGTCCCTTGACTGAAGATAAATATTGCTCTAATTACATCTTCATTTTAGTTTTCATCTATGTTTTATAAAACTTAGTCATTCATTCACTGGAACGTGATTCACCTTGACAAAATACTATAAACGTTTAGGAAAGACTTATTCTCAGTAAAGTGTAAAACTAATTCGAGGAGTGAAAACTCCTCTATCTAAACAAAACTTCACTAAAGCCTCTTCCTATGTTACGGATAGGTTATTTGTAATATTATAGTAACTCATGTCGGATATTTATGTTTTAAGAATGCAAGAGCGTAGTCGAAAAAATAATTAGAGAAAATTAATCCAAACAAATATAAATAGGGCATACGGTATGTTAAAGATAAGGTATTTGTGTTAATCTAAAATCTCATGACTGCAATGTTCAGAACATTTTTATTAATATCTTAAAGACATCAGCTGCTTGATTCCAAGTGATGTTATTGCTTTCATCCAGGTCAACTTCATCTGCGTCAACGTGTTTGGGGACTGCTGGATTGATCAGGCTCTGTATAAAACCTTCGTCTTTGAGTATTTCCTCTGTTGGCTCATTTATATCTACTTCAAGCTCTGTGTTTTCAGTTCGAGTCATTTATGACTCATAGAAATCTCTATAGGCAAAACACCAAAAACGTCTAAATAATCATCAGTTGTTTCACTGTCTTTCACAGCAAATATAGCATCTTTAATAGAGATGCGGTCCCAGAAAATCTTCTGTATTTAGTAACTTTTCTAATGGGAGTTGAAGGTCTGTATAAACCCTTGATCTATTGGTTGCAGTAGGGATGTATTGATTGGAGGGTTATACAACCGAAATGTTACCTGACACTAGTTCATCCTTACCTGAATGAGCTTTGCAGTTGTTTAAAAATAAAATAGCCTTACTGTCTAGAGTCCTTTTACAAATCTCGAAATTGATCTCAACAGCTGACAAAAAATCTTTAAAGAAGACAATTTTAAACAATTCTCGATTGATCAATGCACTTGATATTTATATCCTTTCAGATATAACTTCGATGTAAATACTGTACTTTAAAAAGTTTAGGACATACTTAGAAAGGCAAAGAGATATTGGAAAACAATGAATTATGATGAACGTTTTGAATACAAGTAAACTAAACCTTTTGACTGGCTACCTAAATATGTGAATAAATGAAAATAAAATAAAAGAATATATAAATGGAAATGTAAAATGATTGAAACCTGTAATATCTTTTAAAGTTCTAACACGAATATTTTTGTAATCAAAATACAGGGCGATAAAAGCGTAAGCAAGCAGGAATAAACCTCTCGATCTATATTCAACACCATTGATGTATTTAGGTGCACACAAGACGTGTGTCGAATAATTCATTATTGTTAAGAGAATCATTTTATTTGGTTCGGAAAATCTTTCTGCAGCTGCATACAGAATTTTTCCTCGTATATATTCTGTATCAAAATCCTCCACTAGCTGGCGAAGATTACTGTTTAAAATTGTGAAATACATTTTTAAAAATTAGTCTGAATACAAAGTGCCTTTATTGAGAGACGGCTAACTGCAACTAAGAGAATTAAAGCGGTATAAATATGGATTCATCATTGAAGCTATGGGATGACGCAATTTTCGATTCTACACTTTCTGATTTATTAAATCATTTTTTCTAGTAAAACATTTTGATAAATACATATTTTAGACAATTACAATTTGCTATAAATATTATACCAATTAAATAAATATTGAATGCTGTCAAAAATATTTTAAACTACTTTGGAATACCATGACTTCTTTAATTTCATTTTCTTTCTCTTTAACATTATCGTTTTTTTATGCATTGACTGATGAAACTAACCTAAGTTTCAATTGCAGCGTGGGGAATATTTTCGTACGTGAAGTTGGCAATCAGCGTTCACTTCTCAACATCTCATGGGAGCACTTGTTGAGAAATATTCTCATTAGCGTAACGCAGTTATTCCACAAGCCCTTAAATCCGGAAAACATTCCATATTACTGATCCGTTTTACACGTTAATTAATGTTATATTTCCTTCCACGTACATATCGTACTGTTATGATTCTATGTATCTATTGGAGGGTCAGTTTATTAGATAGTGTCGATATTTTAAACTATTGCAACTGATGACTTAATCTGTGGTCCACTGAAAAAATTAGTTACTTAGTAAATATCGAATGGTTATATGAATTATCAAAATTCGTCATCCTCGCACAACATAAGACTATGAAACAATCCAGTTAGTCTATATCTTTTGAGAAAAAAAATTTATTTATGCATATATATGTATTATAATAAAGATGATTATTTTTTCTTGATTTGTTATAATTATTAAATAACTTCAAAAAGTTCATAATCAAGATGTATTTTATTCAACATTTACAATTTTGCTGAAGCTTTTCGCCGGTGTACAGTTCCAGCATTCTCAAAGACTACTAACATGGTTTGTAAAACTATTTAAACATTACTCTAATTGATTGCACTATGTACATAAACCACTGATAACTTATTCCTTTAATCTATTTGTTTTACATTAAATGAACTATCTGTTTGATAAAATCTTAAATTCTATCTAAAACATGAAAAATTGTGTTGTGTTTAGATTTAATTTGGGATTGTTCTTTAATAAGTATGTTATTTAATTTATACTTGTAGATATATAGGTTTTCCACAACATTCATTTTCAAACCTTTATTAATATGTTTGATTAAATTCATATTTTGTATGTCTGGAAAACTATGGTTATTTGCAATACAATGAGTAGCCATATTCGATTTATATATATCTGGTTTTATGTACGCATTGAGATGTTCCTTGTAGCGATCCTTTATTTTCTTTTTCGTTTGACCTACATAATTTTTATTGCAATCTTGGCAATTTATACTATATATCCCACATAAATCCAATTTACTAATGTAATTACTTTGATTCAAAATAAGATTATTGATTGTATTGTTTGTATAAAACGCAAATTTAATATTAGTATTTTTAAACAACTTTTTAAGTGATTTAATTTCATAACCCGTGTAAATAAATTTAGTCCATTTTGTTTCATTTTTACTTATAATTTGTCTGTTGTAATTTAGTAATTTAGTATGAACGTTACTATTCAATTTATTTATAGTCTTCCTTTTATAACCGTTTACTGAAGCTAATTGATATATTATGTTTAATTCATTTTGTCTATTTTGTTTATTTAATGGTATTTTATACATCCTATACAATAGGTTGTAAAAGCATGCCATCTTTTGATTATATGGATGATTGGAATGGTTTGGTATAATATTATCAGTAATCATGGGTTTTCTATATATTGCGCAATCCAATTTGTCAATCTGGTTATATATTGTAATATCAAGGTAATTAAGGGTGTTGTTACATTCAATTTCGTGGGAAAATTTTGTATTGTGATGCAAGTTGTTTATTTCTTCAATTATTAAATCTAAATTTATGCCATTATTTGTAGAAATATAAATTCCGTCATCTACATATCTGTACCATATTCCTTTTTGTCATATTTATTTACGATTTCAATTATGTCAGTGTCTAAATTTTGTAAAAATATTTCGGAGATTATAGATGATAATGGAGAACCCATTACCAAACCATCCATTTGTTTATATATTTTTTTATTATATGTAAAATAATTTTGTTCTAATATTATTTTTACGGTATTTATTATTTCATGAATTTCTTCTTTGTCTTTTAAATTTAAATTTAATTTATCCTGTATTATTTTATATGTGTCCTTCAATGGTATGTTAGTGTACATATTTTTAATATCTAAGGAAATTAATTTTGTTTTATTATCAATTTTTATATCTTTAATTTTATCAATTAAATCATATGTATTTTTAATAGTATATCTATTGTCTAATTTTATCTTGTCTTCTAATATGCATGATATAATTTTAGATATTTTATAAGATGGTGCTTGTTTGAAGTTAATTAAAGGTCGTATTGGTTTGTCATTTTTATGTAATTTTATGAGTCCATTTAATATTGGTATTTTAGGAAGATCATTTATCATTTCATTAATTTTTTTTTTCCTAAACATTTTATATGAATTTTTTATCATATTTTTTATTTCGTTTTGATATTGAACCGTAGGATCTTTTTTTAGCATCATAAAATTATTATCTTCAATATAATTTTCATTTTTATTTATATATTCATGATTATTAATAATTACTATCGCATTACTTTTATCCGCTTTTACTATGGCTAACTCATTTTCAATTATTTTTTGTTTTATATTATTGATGTGTAAAGATTGTATTTTATTACCATCATTTTTTAATTTATTATTATTATGTTTTTTTATTATTTTAGTTATCTCATAGGTTGCATCAATTCTTATATTTTCCTGTTCTTCTTCATTTAATTTATTAATCGCCATTTCAGTATCTACAATTATGTTATCTAAATCTCTAATAATATTTCTCTTTATATTTACTTTGTTCATGTTTTCTAATGTTTTTACTTCATTATTATTAAATTGTACATTGGTTAAATTAATTAGATTAGGTGCAAATTTAAGAAATATTTTTATAGGAGTCCTATTTGTTTCTTTATTTTTCAATAAAATATTAATTTTTTTATTAATTTTTTCTATTTTTATCTTCCTAAGTTTTATAATTGTTTCATGTATTTTGTGATATTTCCAGATCCAATTCAAAATATGTAAAGATTTTGTTAATTCCAAATGTAACTTATATATATCAGTTGTTAAATTATTTTGCTTTTTATATAGTTCTTTAATTTCATTTTTTATCCAAATTTTTTCTGCCATAATATTAGTTTTTTTGTGCTGCTGTACTTTTATTTTTAATGTAAATTTTAGCATAATTAGGTATTATATTATATTGTATACATTTTTTGTTAAAGAAAATATTACAGTTATTGTTCATTAATTGTTGTATTTTCTTTTTTTGATATAAGTTTAGTATTTTAGTTGAATTAAAATTATTTTGTTTCATAGAAATCATAGTGCAATCAATTCAGCACAGTACTAACATTAATATAAAACACCTATAAATTTCTTATTCTAAATTATTACAATAGAGTCAATATTTTAAAATTTTGTAATTATTATTAATTTTTTTTTTTTATATACTTATTTCATAAAATATTGTAAATAAATTCATTCATTTATCGTTAAAACTTATTTGTCCATATTAATTCTATCAGTAATAAATATCTAAAGTTAAAATAATCCGTAACAATAATAAAATTTTTTTTTTCCTTACAAACTAGTTAATATCAATTATTATTTTTTTAGTAATTGTCTTAATATAATAAAATTATTATTTAATTGTTTATAAAATAATATTTTAAATTGGAGTAATATAATACCACTATAAAAATATCAGTATTATCAATTATCTGAAATCAACACATATATATGTATATATATATATATATATATATATATATATATATATATATATATATATATACATATGAAGTTTATTGATGTAATCATCTTGAATTCACTGATTAAACTAATTTTACACTACTTAAATAAGTGAATACGTAATTGCTTACTTGCCGACGCGTTTCAAAACGATCTTTCCTTTTTCGAAGCTAACCTTCTACTAGCGGTTTCTGGCTCTTTACAAACGGTATGACAAGGTTGGATTTATGACAGGGCTGGATTTATGACATTGGGCGAGGTGTCGGCGTCTTGTGTGATGTATTTGGAAAGACTATTGTCTTCGAAGTGTGTGTGGTCATTAAGTATGTTTTCCTTGTCTGTTGTGTAGTGTTTGTAGATTTCATATTTTTCTAAGGTTGTTAGTTTTTTACTCTGTTTTAATGTGTGTAGAATATTTAAATTAGTGTGTATGTCGGTATGTGTGGGTTGGGTGTTATTAGGTGTTTTGCGTAGCTGGATTTAGGGTTTGTTTGTTTTGTTTGGGTAATGTGTTCATCGAAGCGTGTGTAGAATGACCTGCCGGTTTGACCGATGTAATAGTTGGAAACCTGAAAGTTTGTATATGTCAGTTTCTTTTTGAAAAGATTGTATATGTTTTCTTAGCGTGTTTGTTGTTTTGTAGGATATTTGGTAATGGAGTTTTTTAAATGTGGAGGCTATTTTGTGGGTGTTTTTATTGTGGTAGGTGAGGGATATGTATTTGGTATTTTTTTTGTGTGGTTTGTTTGTGTGGCTGTTAGATGGTGTTTATGTTTTATTTTCTTGAGAATGTAATCTATGAGTGTGTGATGGTAGATGTTTTGTTGGGCGATGGATTTTATGGTATAATATTTCTGTTTAAACTCAGTAAAATTTTACTTGGATTTTTTATATTACTTTGTTTATGTGATCACTAAAGATAATATAATAATAATTAAGTAGTGAAATTATTAAATAGTCGAATATTAAAATAATAACGTCAAACAGATATTTTTTGTAAATAAAATATTCTAATCCCTTATAATGTAAAATTGTAATATAAAGAAGAAATGCGACATTTTATATCAGATTGAATGAAGAGATAATTTAGAAAAATCATATTTTTGTTCCAATTCATGAATTCGTATCTTATGAATTTGTACACTAGAGTTGTCTGGAAGTGTGTGACTGTAACGTTGTTTATTTGATAAAACAGGGGATTTATATATTTGACGTAAACATTTATAGAATTTGTACAGTTGATGTTTACAAATCATCTTCCTTAGCAAGAGAAGAATTTTGAGGATTAAAATAGAATTAAAGAGCTACAGAGCATAACGGACAAATTATGTGAATTGGGCATTAAAAAAAATAAATCCAGAAAGAAACAACTTGTTTTAAAGGAGGGCAACAATTCGTGATGGAAATTTAATTACTTTATTGTATTTGTGAGTTTTAATATCTTACTGAATAAATCAACTAAGATAACAAATAGTTTTTAATATACATTAACACGGAAAATCTAACCGTTACTATCAGTGTACCTACAAAATATGTAATTTGTTAGCTATATAGATGTTTGCTATGGTTTATGTACATGCTCCCCTCTCTCACTCTCTCGCTTCTCTCTCTCTCTCTCTCTCTCTCTATCTCTCTCTCTCTCTCTCTCTCTCTCTCTCTCTCTCTCTCTCTCTATATATATATATATATATATATATATATATATATATATATATATATATATATATTAAAAATATTTCAAAAAAAAAATACTTTTAATGAATATATTTATTCTACACTATTTATCCTATATATTCATTAAAAGTATTCTTGTTTTTGAAATATTTTTAATTTATTAACTATATTACAAGATAACATATCACCATATTTAATATATTATATTGCCTTACTAGGCTACAGGTGTTGTGGATATGTGCTCTACAGAAGTTACTTCTATTAGTAATCCATCTTGAACAAAAGATTTAAATTTATATCAGAAACGTAAAATTCAATTAACCCTAGTCCTACACACTTATTTTTCATAGCATAAAAGACACACTGGGGTGTGTCACACCCCATATAAAAAAATTGTTATAACTTTTTTTAATTTTGTTATTTATGGAAATTTCCTATGTTAATATTTTCTTTACATTCTTTAGGAATGAGAACAATGAATAATAAATGTTTTACTATATTTTTCACACAAATATTTATTATTTTTCATATTGATTGCAAAAGTTTATCACAAAAAAGTGGTCAGTAAAATATGTTTGGTAAAAAGTGTCTTATAAATGTAATATAGGAGAAAACAACACAAAAAGGACAAATATAAATTAGTTTTCAAGATACAATACAAAAAAATGAAAAAGTCACAAAAACTTGTCTTAGCCAAGTAGTCAAAGTTCCTACTCCACACACTCATAACACAACAGTACTCGGTGTTCGTCACACATTGGGCGCTGGCATGTTGAACAACATAGTTTCGTTTTTCTGTCTTTGTTTCTATCACAGAAACAACATCGTCTCTGGCGTCTTTCAGCAGCAGGAATCTGCTTTCTCTCTTCAATTGGGATACCAAGAATTTCGCTAATGTTGACTCGAAGACTTCTTCTAAGAGTGGTTGTCTCTAGCCTAGTTTGCAGGAATGGCTTCAACAATTCAAAAGAGAGCTGTTTAAGGAATTGTCTCCGTTTCATTTTACCATTTCCATCTCGCATATTGTAGATTATCATGGCATTTATGCCACTCTGGTCCAACATGGCAAACCAAATTCTGAGAGGCCATCGGTTTGTTCGTCTAGTTACTGTATAACTGTGACATAATTGGTCGAAGCAGTCAGTACCGCCTTTTGTATTGTTGTAGAATAGTATAGGATATGGCTTTTTTGTAGTGGGGTCAATTTCTTTGTTTCTATGCATTGTAGTTAATAGAAGAACATTTTTCTTACGTTTAGGAGAATAAGAAATCAGCATTTTGTTTTGAGTAAAAGCAAACAGAGAACTATCTTGAGCTTTTGGTGCAATGAAAGACGGGGGTATTTCACGTTTGTTGGATCTGAGGGTACCAACCATTGTTAGCTGAAAATTCTGTAGCATGTTGTCAAAAAGTGGAATGGAAGAAAAAAAATTATCCACTGTAATATTTCTATTTGTATGATGAATAGGTTCACTTAGTGTCCGGACGTAGTAAGACGGAACAGGTTCATTGTTGGGTGGCTTTATTTTGCAAACATACGGTATGGCATTTATCATATAAGCTGTTCTTGAATCATTTAGCATGAATATTTTCATTCCATATTTGTCTGGCTTACTCTTCATATAAACCCTAAATGGACACTTCCCACGATAACCGACCAACTGTTCATCTATAGTACAGTGTTCATAAGGAGAGTACAAACCTTTAGCATTTCGTACAAACATTTCCCATATATTTCTGATAGGTGCAAATTTATCATTTGTCCTCCTTTCTATTCTTGTGGTTTTATCGTCAAAGCGTAGAGTTTTAGCCAAAAACTTAAATCTGTTTAGTGGCATTGTTGCTCGAAAAATAGATAAGCCAAAACTGACAGACCAAAGCTCATCTAAGTGTCTGTTGTTATTTCTTTGGACACCAGCTAAATATAACAATCCAGTAAAAGCTAAGAGCTCTGTTTCACTTGTTGCATGATGGTAGGTTTGTATGTTTTCTAAAAGTAAAACATTCCTACCAATTTCTTCATTTGTCCTAAGGACTATTTCTTTCAATATGTCCACATCAATTTGAAGCAACCATGACTCAAGGGGAGTTCTTACCTCTTTCCCTGGTCCTCTAGCACACGGAAAGTGAGTTACCAAGTTCCTTGATAATGGTCGGCCTCTGCGTTGAGGTTCCTCTGAGCTCCACTTGTAACCATCTTTCCCTGAAAGAACAGCTACGATTCTTCTCCTTTCATTTATTTCCTCTTCTTCTTGTTCCTCTGCACTGCTTTCTTCAGAGTATTCTGACTCCTCTTCTACATAATCAACATCATTGTCTGTATCATCATCGCCAAATAAACTTTGATTTTCCTCGTCACTTTCACTTTCCATTAATAAATCACGAATTTCATCACTTCCAAGTTCACCAGACATAATTATTTGTATATAAATAACCGTGAAAATAAAATAGCAATATAATATAGTCTTATGAACAGTCTATTAATATAAAAATAAATTTAGAAATACAAATTCCAAAAGTTGTGCAAACTAAAACTGTTACGTAAAAGACACACTGGGGTGCACTACACCCCACACGACGTTTAGACTTTTCCACTGAGAAACTAACAAGCAGACTGGAGTAAACAAGTGTCAAGCCTGAGCAGTAATGCTGCCAACCTAATTAACATGGCCATCAAAATTTCCCTACACCAAATTTTAATGTTTCAGAAGAAAAATACTTTAGCGTGGGGTTTGTCACACCCCAGTGTGTCTGACTAGGGTTAATGAAAACTAATTGTAATATATTTTTTAACAAACAATGTATTATTAATAATTTGTTCCTAAATATGCACGAATTAATATTAAAAATAAAAGTAATGTAGCACAAAAACATGTAAACAAGCAGAAATTCTGTGGGTTAGAAATGAAATAAAATTTTTATATAAGAAACAAAATGAAATAACTTTTGAAATTTATAAATTACATTTAAAACTAGCATTTTTTATAGATAAAAAAAAATGGGAGAAAAATTTAATAAAATTAATATCTTTTTGTTTAAATATAGACAAAGAAAAATGAACACTCTAACCAAAAAACTAGATATATTAAAAAAGGAACAAAGATAAAAATAATGAAGTAATCATACAACATCATAAGTTTCACCCGAATTTTGTTAATTTAACAAATACTAAATTCAGCCAAAATGTAATAAAAAGTTTAGAAAATAATAGTAAAGTCAACCTTAAAAAAGATATAAAAAGAAATATTGATACAATAATAATAGATACTGAATTGGCGATCAATAAATTAAAAGTAGAGGAACAAGAAAACATGCGAATAAAAACATCACGTGAAATAAGAAAGTTAATTAAAAATAAGAAAACTAATCATACACACATAAAACAATACTCGCAAATTCATCAAATTAAACAAAAATTACAAACTAATGATCTTATTTTGACAAAAGCTGATAAAGGTAATGCTGTAGTTATTATTGATAAACAAGAACATATAAATAAAACTGAAAATTATATATCTAAAAACCACTATACAGAAATAAATAAAGTTCCCACAGACCAATATCAAAATGAAATAAAAAAATATAATAAAAACATCATCTAAATTATTTAATCAAAAATATACTAATAATTACATAAATGAGAATCCTAAAATTCCAAGATTAAATGGACTAATTAAGTTGCACAAAGAAGATAAACCAATTAGGCCATTAGTTAATTTTACAACTGCTCCTTCTTATACAATTTCAAAATATTTGGCTTTATTACTTAAAGATAAGGTAAAATTAAATAATACTCATAATATAAAAAACTCGATTGAACTTATTGAAAAATTAAAAGATATTAAAATTGATAATAATACAAAATTAATATCATTTGATGTTACTAACATGTATAATAACATACCTATAATGAAAACACTTGAATTAATAAAAAATAATATAGATACATTTGAAAAAGATAACACATTAACACAAGAAATAATAAATACATTAAAAATCATACTAAATCAAAATTATTTTTCATATAATAATAAAATTTATAAACAAAAGGATGGATTAACAATGGGCTCTCCAATGTCCAGTATATTATCGGAAATATTTTTACAAAATATAGACATTGATATAGATAAGATTATTAAAACATATGATCAAAATGGACACTGGTTTAGATATGTAGATGATGGATTATACATATCAAAATAATGGTTCAAATATTGACAAAATATTAAAATGTATAAATAATATACACGAAAATATAAAATTTACTCATGAATTTGACTTAAAAATAAACTAAATTATTTAGATATTACAATTACTAGAAATAAAGAATCATTTGAATATAATATATATAGAAAACCAATGCAGACATATCAAATAATACCTAATTATTCAAATAATCCATACAACCAAAAAATGGCAGCGCTTTATAATTTACTACATAGAATGCACAAAATACCAATGAACTTAAATGAAATTGGTTTAGAAAATGGATATAAAAGAAAAACTATAGATAAATTAAATAATAATATAATGAGAAAACAGAAACTCGAAAATAGTTTTGTACCTAATAAGAGAGAAAATATTTGGACAACTTTTACATTCACTGGTAACGAAATAAATAAAATTACAAGATTATTTAAAGAAACAAATTTACAAATTACATATAAAAACGATAATAAAATTAAAAATTTAATAAACAATAACAAAAATCAAAATAATATGCACGAAAGAAATGGAGTATATAATATAAAATGTCAAACTTGTAATAAATTATATATAGGACAAACAAAAAATAAATTAAAAGAATGATACAAAGAACATTTAAACGCTTATATCAAACCAAACATATATAAATCCAATTTAGCAACGCATTGTATTAATAATGGACATGAGTTTCCGGTAATAGAAAATATGAAATTAATAAAAGAATTAAATAAAGGATTAAAAATGAATATATTTGAAACATTGGAAATATATAAACATAAAGTTAAAGACAAATTAATTGATGAACAAATTCAAGTGAGATCAAGGCACCAAACTATTTATAAAGTCATTGATGTTATAGAAAAATTTCCATAAAGTGCAATACTTATAAACATATGATTCTTTGTAGTACATATGATTTAATTTTGTAAAAGTATTTTATTAGATAATTATTTTCCTGAAGATGCTGATACTATTTTATCGGCGAAAAGCTTTGAATAAATATATTTGTTAAAAGTATTCTGGTTTTTGAAATATTTTTAATTTATTAACTATATTACAAGAAAACATATCACCATATTTAATATATATATATATATATATATATATATATATATATATATATATAAATGCTGATACGTATTCCTTCACGAATGGAAAAATATGATGAATAGTTATAATCCGGAGTACATCCGTTCATTCTGCAGTGTATAAAATCGTAGTTCCAACGTTTTTTAGTTCTGACGTAGAATCTCATCTACCATTGACTAGTTGAACCCAACAACAGTTGAAGAGCGAGTGAAGAGCGCAGATAACTCTGCTCCTATATATAGAGGAATGAAGACATGCCCATTGACGTCAAAACACACATTGACGTCAATCCACACACACCTGATCCCAACAATTGCTCACATTCCTTTGCCTTTGTTCACCTTTCTGCCGATAAAATCTATCGATGACACATTTCCAGACTGCGGGCATATTCAAAGTATCATCGCGTTTGTTAGGGCTCCCTTGCTTCTCTATTTCTATAGCCTCACGAATAATTCTAGTCCTGTAGTTTTCCACTTGAGCAATCTGTCGGCAAGATTGGAAATCAATGGTATGCCCTGTATCGCAGTGGTGCCTGTACAGAGCCGACGTTTTCTGCTTGTTTTTAGTTGTTGTTTTGAGATGTGTTTGGATTGACGTCAATGTGCTTGGCTTCATTCCTCTATATATAGGAGCAGAGTTATCTGCGATCTTCAATTGCTCTTCAACTGCTGTTGGGTTCCCCTCGTCAATGCTGGATGAGATTCTAGCAAAACGTCGGAACTGCGATTTTATGCACTGCAGAATGAACGGATATACTCCAGATTATAACTATTCATCATATATATATATATATATATATATATATATATATATGTGTGTGTGTGTGTGTGTGTATGTGTGTGTGTGTGTGTGTGTGTGTGTGTGTGCGTGTGTGTTGCAACGTCTCCTCCCCTAATTGATATTCCCTTCTCGGCACGCAGAATACCAAAATTTTGTGGTTTAAAAAACTTATTTATAAACAAACCAAACATCTGCCAAAAACCCCGCTTGTTAAACCGTGCTAAAATCCCTGAGTTACGTGTATAATTCCCGCTCATAGGGCCATGCCCAAAACAAGCCTATTCCCGCTGACTACTATTTAAAATAAGTATAAACTCTCCAAAATTGGTTTATCAATTATGTAGGGTCTAGATATAGTCACACATGTCATTTCAATAGTCAGCTGGAAAGAAACACATTTAAAATAATACACAAAATATTCACATAGTCTTACCACCTGATGATGATCTGCAGAGACAGCAAGGGGACGTGGAAAATATGATCGTGTTTAATTTACCTATTTTAAAAGGCTCCTGTGTCCTTTTAAACACAATCTGCCAGTAGATAAATCTCTGGACTTTTATACAAAAAACCAACTAATCTTTAGGCTAGCTCAATGAAGTTAGTTGAGAGAAACTCTTTAAAAACTTTAGGTTTTAACTATTATCAATTAATGGAATTTAATTAAACTTGTTTACTGATTTAATAATCATTTTCATATTACTTGGAAAAAGCTAAACAGTTTTTATTGATTATTCAACACAGGATGAAATGCAAATACTGTTGATTTTTATAACATATTTAATTTTTATTTATTTAAATAAAAAAGAAAATTTATCTTTCCAAATAAAACACAATTATATTGACAAAAACAATTCACTAAATACGATTAAATTAAGATTAAAATCTTATAATTTCCATATATATATATCAATTACATTTACATAAAAATAAAATTATTTCCCAAATTAGACATAATAAAAATTTATCTTCTATATTAAATTGGTAAATTCGTATTTATGACACATAATTTTTAAATTTATAATATTCAAAAAATTCTTATTTCTTTGACAATAAATGGCTCATGGCCAAAAAACCCTTTGTTAGTTTCATATTTATCATTTGAAATATTCTGATCACACAAATTAATTTTATTAAGCATAAAATTTATTTAATTTTTATATAGAGTGAAGTCATTGTTTAAGCTTGAATATTTATTTGAATTTAATAAAATTAACTGACTAAATGACTAAATTTGACGTAATGGGTATCGAATAGTGAAAATGACTTGCGAAAGATGTTCCTGCCGGTCCTAGGGTCCCTCGTCTGGATTCCCTGGTCCTTGGACATCGGAAGTCGCAATCCCTGGTTCGTCGGTGGTGGTTTTTCTCCATTCCCGCGTCCTGGAGGCTGAGTCTGGAGCCTTCATCCCTTGGTAGTCCTAGACGTCGGAAGCGTTGAGGTTTGGTCCATCTGGCCTGATGGCGGTCTTACTCGCGGTCCAGCATAGCGTTCCGCGGCACCTCGTATTAAAAATTTATTTCAGACTGTCCCTAAGGTCTTAGAGACCTAGTATATATAGTGGTGAATTTAACCTACCTCACCACGCCTGCAATACTTGCTATCTTTGGATTTATTCCTTGTACAGGCAAGTCGGGCAACGAATCTGTTTTAGCTTGCAGAGTTTGATTATTATTTTTGGAACACAAAAAAATGTCTATTTTATTAAAACTGCTGTAACTTTTTTGTTTTTTAAGTTTTTCAAATTTTGTTTTCACTAATGTTTATTCTGGCTTATTCTGGTTCTTTTAAAATGTCGATGAAAGTTCTACGAGGTTTGGTTCTTAAGATAGCTTTTTTAAGCACTTAGAAAATTTTCGCCTCACTCCCGATGGTCAAATTTAGCTAGTTATTACAAATTTATTTTCTAATACTTCTTAATTTAGCTTAATTAATCTATTTATGATTTTATTTAATTCTTCACTCTTTATTATTTTCAAAACTCCAAATTTGATTAATTTAAAAATCAACTTTATTACTTAAAAACAGGAAATTATTTATTTCCTATTTGTCACGGTATGTCAGACCGTTACAGTGTGTGTGTGTGTGTGTGTGTGTGTGTACTTGTGAAATGAGAACATTTGTTAATACAGTAATAAATCCTAAATTTAATTGTAAAAATAAGCAATCAGTGATTTATAAGCTATAAATCAAGTGTTAAAACAATACATTGCAAGGATTAAGAATTATCGGAAACTTATATCACGACTTTGGTTGTAAATACCAATTTTTTAATAATAAAGTAAATATTTTACTTTATCTATATAATAAATTAAAATACGGTATAGAAATAACTAAATTAGGTTATATTAAAAAAAAAAAATTAAATGGAAACATATTTTAAAAATACAGAATTTGTGACCACAACCTGAAAAATAATAATTAAAATAATAGACTAAAGACATATTGAAAAAATCCCTTATTCCAACCTAAATAAAGGATCCACTTACCAGGGAATATTCAAGGTAATGGGCTCTTGACTAGCCCGGCTTGAAGTGGTCGTTAGGTGACCCTCAGCACTTTGCGATTCGAGCGGAAAATGTAAAAAGAGGCATAATCTTCCTAACGTCGCCTGTGCTATACTGTCCTGACGCAGAAAGGCGTGAAAATCATGTACATTTTCTACAGTATAAGTTTGTTGGACATTTCGTTATTGTTTATGAGACAAAATTATTAATTAACAATTATTTAACAAGTCTATTAGCTTATCAGCATTTATACACAAAACCAACATGGTTTAGAGGTACGTGTTGTATTATTCATCACTAGTCATTATATCTGTCACAACAATAGCAAGGTTTTATCGGTCAGGAAAAATAAAAAATAGTGTAACTTACGATAAAATTAAATAATTGCTTAATCTAAGACAAAAGACTTAAAACCATCTAACTACATTTAAAACTTAAATATACTTGAACATTTTAATTTTACATCCCACTGTTGGAATAAGCAATGAGATAACTACCTCGAACTCGAGGAAGATTGAACCACAACCTAGTGCTGCCGTGGTTATTTCGATATTACGTCAGGTTACAATTGTTTCCTTGTTCTTCCACCTAGCATCAGCGGTGACAGATTAGACTATTAAACAACCCTCATACTCTGTAAACCTCCTTTTCAACTAAAGACCCGAAGGATAATAGCATTTGTTTTACTAGTCTATCTTCCAGGACAGTTCAACCGACCTTTTCCCAATTTAAATAAAGACAGTATATACGTAACTATATGAAGCAACTGTGGCGTAATGTTTATTTTTAAATAAATAAAACCTCTAAACCACAAATAACATTTTATTTAAACCTTATGTACATTTCGATTGCCCAGCAATCATCTTCAGAGGTATTTAAAAAATAATATAATATTTAATAATATATATATAATAATATATAATATTTTTTAAATACCTCTGAAGATGATTGCTGGGCAATCGAAATGTACATAAGGTTTTAATAAAATGTTATTTGTGGTTTAGAGGTTTTATTTATTTAAAAACAGTATATACGGTCATCTGTTAGATATGTTCAAAAGTTAAACATTACTTTGCAATAAATAAATAATAAATCACAAAAGACGTAGATCCATCTCAGAGTCTCAAATGCCTTAATAGCATTTATTAAATATAAAATCCATAATATCATTTAACAGTACAGTAGTCACATTAAATCTTAAAAAAACATAAAAACAATACACCCTGAAAAACAATAAAAATTATTATAAAAAATGACAAGAGCGTAAAAGTATTAAAAGTGATGAAATGATGAAAAGTAATTATAGAGGATGTGTGAAAGGAACACAAACATGTTGACGAAAAATTAACTAAGTAAACAATTAAAAATAAATTAAATATGAAGCCGACAATAAATTTTTAAAGATTATCTAAGGGTTTCAAATGACAATAATAAACTTGAAGGTATAATATAAATCTCATATCCACAAAAGCCCAATATAAGAGTACTGTAAATAACCCTGTTCTACTCCAACGAAGTGACTTTATATACAGGATCGGTAACTAAAGGTTTATATATAATTATCACCGAGAGATTGTTTATACTGCTGGGTTACGGAAATATGTCATACTGGTATTATTATGTAATAGAAATCATATTTAATGCTAGATAAACCCTCAGAACCAAGACAAATATAGAAAGAAATACATTGCCCCTATTAGTAAAGGTGACATATTTATACCAACATTGTAAGACACCGTAGTCTACTTATATATTTTGTGTTCACCGTTACTTCATACGTTGTAGACTTGTATATCTAATACCTTTATACTACTAACAATTAATTTAAAGTATTAAACACACACTCGCTAGCGCGAGGGCAAGCACACGCACACACACGGACTTCTTTTGGCACCCCTAACCTCTATGCATAAACGCTATTTTTTTTCTATAGTTTTTGCTATTTTAGTATAGTTCTATTTGATATCTAAAGCGAGGCTAAACCCTCCCCTTACTAGTTACCACCATATTGTGATGCAGATATGGTAAAATGATCCAGGAGAAGATCTCCAACGGAAATATATAGCTTCCCTGTCTAGGATTAAATTCCTAGCTTTCGATGGAACGAATTAGAGAAGTATTTCCCTGTATTAGCATAATACTCGGGGTGGGGTGTTTACTCTATGGAGGTGTTTATTACTGGTAAGCTTTTACAGCAAGAAACTGTAAATCCATGTGTGGTTAGGCTCTATTAAAACTAACAACGCCTAAAAAATACGGAACTTGAAAAATATACATAAGTTTTATGTATTGTGTACTTTAAATACTTTAAAATCATTTACACTTCTCTTAGCATAGTCCTGTATTATGAAAACCAATAATGAAAGTACCAATGCACCATAATTATTCCTTGTCACCCTCAAAGCGGATCTGTGACCAACGAATAGCAAAGATTGTCTCTGTTTATAAATATGTAATTACCGTGTATGAATAAAAATGCCGACAATCGTTTACTGTATCAAATTATGTATTTATAACAAATTTTGTGTTATATTATGTTTAATTGTGTATTACATGAAATATCCGAGTCAGATAACTATCTTCAAATAATGATATACAGTGGAAATTTTGTTGGCAATTATTTACTTACATAAATGAAAATTAATGGTCAGAAAATAATTTTATTTTACATTCTTAAAATACTAACCAATACCTTGAAGTTAAATTTATATCATTTTTTGAATAAAATTAATACAAACAATTTCTACCATTACGGTCGTACCACCCCTAGTCCGGGGTAGGAGGGACCAGACTAATGGCCCCTTGAGTGGTGGGGGATGAAGTGGTCGTTACAGACTCGCCATACTAAAGCTAAAGAAATGGTATGGGAATGAAAAATATAACATATACAAAGATGCCTTATTAAAAAGCTTCATATGTCTCATATGTTATTCACCAATTGCAACTTAGATTTTAAAGTGTATTAGTGTAAAAACTGTTTATTATTTTCTTCTCTAGCAAAATATAAATTTAACAAACGTTTTTTTGCGAATTTTCTCGAATAGTCTAACACTACAAAAATAACAGTAGCATTTGGAATTACTTTATCGTGGTATTTATTTCAATATTTTAAAGTAGGTGTGGTAATAATGGCAGCAAGTATTTTGTATAATAACGCTTTTATGTATTTATATTTATGTAATAAATGACGACAGCCTATAAAACCTATATACGCCCAGTTATGGAATATGCTTCTGAAGTCATCGCTCTCTCTTCCGATGTTAACTTGAGGAAATTAAAGGTTGTCCAGAAATACGCACTGCGAAAGATATCTGGTGGAGCAACATCAACTCCAATATCTACGATGCAATTGCAAGCGGAGGTGGAGCCACTACAAAGCCGCAGAGAGAAATCAGTATTCAAGTTCTGGGAGAGGGCAAAGTGAATAGACTACAGACACTGGGAGAAATATAAGCCTGCGACGTAGCGACTCAAGACACAAATATCACCACTAAATTATGCAGAGCAACTTGGAATTAAATACAACTTGAAACTGGGGCAAGCATCTAAATTCCCAACCTGTCATACGGGTTTTCCTTCATTATCAGAGATAACACTATCGCTTCTGAATCATAAAGACTTCAAGGCTATTAGTGATCCTCACATTCTGAAGGCCGCTGCTTTGGAAACGATTGCGGATCTATACAGTAAAGATAACTGGATCCATGTATACACCGATTGGTCAGCGGTAAAGCATGCCTCTGGTGCTGGCTTTTACAGCGACCACTTTGAGGGCTGCAGGCCAGTTGGAATCAATGCCAACAACTTCGACGGTGAGATTGCGGCCATAGTACAAGCTGTCGAAAAACTGTGTTCGATCTCCGGAAAATCAGCAAGAGTTGTATTCTTCGTGAATTCACAGTTTTAATTGCGTTAACTAGTAATACCTCCACCGACTTTGTGCAAACAATGAATGGACGAAAGGCCTTGGCAGGGATGATTGAAGAAGGGTTTCAAGAGGGATTGAATAGGGAGTTGTTTCAAATTAACAATGGCTCCCTAGCCATGTCGGTATTGAAAAAAATGAACGCACAGACCAGCTGGCGAAGAAAGGTAACAGTGCCCTGCCACAGCCTGACAATCTTATATCTCTATTTACAGCAAGAAGCCTAATTGAATCTACAATCAATGAAAAAACACAGGAAACCCAAAATGAAATGAGCGCTCGAAAGATATGGAGGGGTCTGGTGCACACAGTACTAATACCACAGCCTACCTATAGTGGAAGCTATTACCAAGTTCAGAATCCTTACGGGCCATGGCTATCTGCAAGCTCACCTATATAAAATAGGATTAGCAGCTTCAGATATTTGCCCTCTGTGCAACTGCCAAAAGATGGATGTCCCACATCTTCAGAATTGCACAGCGTTGCAAGATGTGTAACACCGAAGCCAGCCTTGTCTGTACTGGGAGGCAAGAAGGAGAATGGCAGAAATGCCAAGTTCTGGCATTGGCTAAAGTAAAGTAAGTATATTTATGTAATAGCAATAAAATTACTTGGAACACTACTATTTACTGCCACCACCCTTCTACTACCCCTCTTACTACTAATATTAGTAGTATACTTATATTAGTAGGTCTGATGATATTAAATTCCAATATTATACATCATATTTAAACAATATATTATTAGTTTTTACAATTTAATAAAAATTATCTAATGATATTGCAGAGAGCATGATTTTTTTCAAATTTTATATTAAGAGATTATTTGGAACACGAATATTGAGAATTTGCAATCCCCCAACTAACCGTCATTAGGGCGGAAACCCGATCAGTCAGTATTATGGAAAATAATTTCAGGCAGTTAACTGTTTTGCTGATTCACGCACTGTTGCTGGCATTGATAGACGAGTGGAATTGGAAATGAATTTGTCAAACAAACATTCGTATACCCTAAAGTGAAATGGTGTAACCGTTGTGTTTACGGACAGCGGATTTAATACGGACGATCGATACAATCGTATTTACTAACCAGTTTATTAACATTTTTACTATTACATTTTATTGCCGTAACACAATCCAATTAGCATTTTAAATAACACTGGGTTATTTTAATTAGACTAGTTCTAAAAATAGTGAAGTAAGACAACAATAATAATAGATATTGCCTTCTCATGACTATTTCCGAAGCACAAAGGCATTTGGAAAAATCAGTAACCATAAGAATTGAGTATAGGTATGGAACATGAACCACAGTCGAGCTAGTAATAGCCTGATAAAACTAGAAAGAATTAACTAGTATTTCAAACAATCCATTTTATAGAAATAATTAATAAACGTTAAAACATTTTAAGGGTCTACAATAAGGACCATGGAAGGAGTAATACAAATTCCCTGGATTTTTTATTGATCTCTCTCTCTCTCTCGCTGTATATATATATATATATATATATATATATATATATATATATATATATATATGTGTGTGTGTGTGTGTGTGTGTGTGTGTGTGATTTTATGTATCTCTCTCTCTCTCTCTCTCTCTCTCTATATATATATATATATATATATATATATATATATATATATCACTTTCTGTGATACCCAGACTGTAATAAAATATACATAGGCCAAACAAAAAAGATATTAAAAGACAGATATCAAGAACACCTCAATGCATACATCAAACCTGAAATTTATAACTCAAACTTAGCCACACACGTCATCAAAAACAAACACACATTCCTCACATTAAAAAACGTACACCTAAAAAAAAAGTTCAAAAAGGCCTCAAAATGACAATCTGGGAACAACTAAGAATTTATAAAAATAAAAATAATATCATTAACGAACAAATACAAAAAAAATCAAAAAACGATAAATTATTCAATCTAATAGACAATAATAACCCCAAAACAAACTTTAAAAACTCGCACAGTGCAGTGAATCTAAAAATAGAACATAACGGTACACCAAGGTCAACGGGAATTCCACTCAGCTCGCAGTCTACAACAACCCTGTTCAGTATGCCCGATGATAATGTTAACTCGTATAAATAACAAGTAAGATTCTTGTTTAAGTACATAAGTGAAAGTGATAAGTGTATACAAGAAAACAGTGTTGCATTACTACAAATATATATATATATATATATATATATATATATATATATATATATATATATATATATGTGTATGTATGTATGTATGTATATGTATGTGTGTGTGTTTTATTTATTTTTTGAGAGAAAGAGAGATTTATATTTAATTTTGGAAATTTGTAATTGATTCAGTATAGAGAAATGGAGTTAGTGACAGATATTTAAAAAAAAAAAACAATATTATTATTTTAATAAATAGAAAGCTTGTTGTTTCCATTATACCTTACCTAATTATTAAGAAAAATGTTTAATATTTTAAATTAAAAGAATTTATTTTGAAATCCGATTTGGTTTCAAAGTTTTATATTTATCGACAAATAACAAGTAAATAGATGATTAAGAAGTTGTATAATGAAATAACATGTAGGCTTTACAATAATTTCAATTATGATAAACAATTTAAGCGTTTTGTGACCACTAAATGTATAAAATGAGAAAGCTATTTGCAAAACTGTATTAATTAATATATATATATATATATAAGAACGAATGTTTGAATGTATGTATGAGTCTAATGCATTACTAAACGACTGATCTGATCCCCATGAAACTTGGGAAATTGTTTAGTATATTCCTCACAAGTTTTTTGGCACAGTAAATTAAAAGGACGTATTCAGGGCAACACAGGGGGCACACGTACCCTCAAATAGTTTAATTTTAACAGAAATGTAATAACCTATAAATCGGTGTTATGTTTTTACTCAGCTTCAAGATGATGTTTTTTAAACATGTAAGTTTTAAGTGCTAAAATAATGTAAAATAAGGCTTTATGTTTCATCATATCCATGGATATTTCATAGAGTTTATTCCAACATTTTGTTGCTAATCAACAGCTATTATTACGGTAATAATATACTAAATTGGGTTTAGCAAAAGTAAACAAGCCGTTCAATTGCTTTTAGGCGGTACCAATTTTCGCCGGATCAACAAAGCTAAAATATAAAGGAGAATATCAACATTATTTAAACTTGCACTTCAATTTTGAAAAATTTAAAATCCCTAAGAATATGAACATCTCATAGAGTATATAGTTTTTTTATTGCCAGTAGTAATTGAAAACATTAAAAGCTTATAAATATATATATATATATATATATATATATATATATATATATATATATATATATATTGCATTATAGTTTTTTTTTCATTCCTGATGATGTTGGTACTGTTTACCAACGAAAACTTTTGAATATAAATAAATAATATTTTTGTATTTGAATAACCTATGTTGTTTTATTATATATATATATTCGATATATATAATTCGATATATATAATAATATAAATTCGATTTACTCAGTTACTAGAGGAAATTCACGGCAATAAACACAGGTTTATTGCAATGCAGCATAAAAGACACAATATCTATAATTTTGTTGAATCATACATAACGGGACGTAGGGTCTAAATGTGCCAAAACCATTTTACAGTGTAATGAAATGATACGATATTAGTTATTATAAATGGAAGAACATCGTGTTGTTTGAAATATGTCAATTATGTAGTGCTAATAGAAGGTAAATATTGATAAATATGGCAAACGGTAACAGAAAATACATTTTGGAGATGTAGGCCAACGCATCAAGAGACACTATTGCAATTTAGAGCAATAAAATACAAAGCACCGTGAACATATGTTAATCAATCCTGTGAATGCAGATGTAAACAAATCTAACGAAACCGCTGAGAATAAACGTTAGTTAAAGTAACTACGAGAAGATCGAAGCATTATTAATCCCTGAAAATCATTAAACAATAGTAAACCATTATTTAATAGGTATGTTAGGAAATTGAGCAAACTATGAAACGATAACGGAAAACAATAACATATACATAAAAGTTAAAACAAGGTTGCATATAAAAATGAGGATGTAAGAAATAAAGTTCAAACGACCAAAGAAACAAATTCTGATAAAAAGCAAAAAAATTATCACATGAGTAAAATTTTAAAAACAATATATTTATAAAGGTATATAAAAGAATGTATATATATTCAGTATATATTAGCACTTAAAAAAATTAATAAAATGAATTCAATCACTCTAAACAAATCTGTAAGAAACTACATCGTAATAAAATTAGTAAAATGTTTAACAAAATATGTATAACAATTACAGCGTCCAGGCGCAAAAATTGTAGATAGGCTAATTTGAATTTCAAAGACATGCAAAATATGTAAATGCAGAGTATAAAACGTTGAAGATGCGATATAGGTAAAGTGCTGCGAAGCACGTTATGTTGCCTGCTTGTAGCTAATTACAGAATTATATTAGTGCAACGATCTGGAACTCTGACAGGCTGGGATGGTTTTAATGCAGGCAAAATTATTATTTAGCACAGATATGTGAGTTACTATTTTATACAAACACTAGTGATGTAAAAAGTATTTCTTTGTTGCTTTTCCATGACATGCTTTTCCGAAAACGTTCAATATTTTAAAATGTGAACTAATCAAGAAACGAGCTATATATACTATTACAATTAAATAGGGTAGAATTGTACATATTCGTTAAATTGCTTAATATTATAATCCAAGTTTTTTTAGTTTGCCTAAATATAATATTCTGCCTAATATTTCAAACGGTACTATTTAAAAGCACACCTTACATTGTATCCATTTAGCATTTACAATACTCTTATGTATTTATAATGAAAACTAAAATATATCCTACTTTTTAAATATCTGCATGTTATTTGTCAATAATGTTGGAATTTTTAAAACCCAAAATAGTTTTTTTAAACTAAACTTTCTATTTTTATTATAATATTTTATAAATGTTATTTAACTTCAATTGAGCTCTTATAAAAACGACCCGTATACATACATATACTGTACAGTCGGTTCAGAATGTGTTTGCACCAGATGTAAACACTATCCGTGCAAGGGACGGTAAACTATGAGTCCGGTTCACAATCATGCATCGGCAATTAGGGCTACGTCTTACACGGGTACACTTAATCATTCGAAAAAGAGAATTGTAGACCAATGAAAGTATTAAGATTATTCAATAATTTATGCTACAGGCTTTAAACTTACCATGTTATTATTCCCCGTCCAAGGGGTCTGCAAAATCTATTTCGATCACGACGAGGAACTGTCGTCAACAGCTATGACGAATGGCTCGATGTCTTCAATTATATTGTCTAATTTCACCATATTCGGCTCTTCAACGTCCACCACATTTTTCACATATTATTCCCACTTATCAGGTGTAACACTCGAGACACCTTCGGTTAACAGTCTGTGTACCTCTTTAATGTTAAAAGTAACATTGTTCGACGCAACATAACCTTTAACCTCGGTGCATACCATTTCTATTGGGTTTAATTCGCAGTGATAAGGAGGGGTTCTCAAAACTATTCTCCTTGTTTCTTTAGCAATTTCATCGTTAACTTCCTTTTTGTATTTTGGCATATGGTAGGAAACGAGTTTTAGTAATTCGACCTTCAACATGGATTCATCTGAAAAAATCTCTTTGTCAGTCAACCACTTTCGAATTTGTTGCTTATTCCAACGGGTAGGCGTTCTACTTGTACAGATTGATACGGAGCGTTGTCCATTACGATAACGCAATTGTTGTCCAATTTCTGTGTTATCGCGGAAAACCATTCTTTAAAATTTTCACCATTCATTTCTGATTGGTAGTCAGTATCTGATTTTGATTCGAAAATCAACAGTCCATCTTCTACAAAACCTCTTTGTGACCCAATATGAGTGACAATAAGTCTCTTACCCTTTCCAGTTGGACATTTTAAACCCGCCGACTGACCCCTCAGAAAAACATCTTTACTGGAACAGACTGACTTATCTGACCAAACCTTTGATTTCGTATGGCCTGCATTGACCCACGTTTCGTCCAAATAATAAATTGTACCTTCCCCGCGATAGGCTTTTATTTTTCTTAAGTAATCTCTTCTCCATAGAATAATATCTTCTTTGTCCAACAGTATACTTTTACGGTTACGTTTCTCATACTTGAAATTTAGCTTTTTTAATATGTGAAATAAAGTGGTTCGTCTTAGGTTAGGTAAGCCTAACTGTTCGAGGGTATTAGCAAAGTGTAGTACTTTATTTAAAGGTGGAAGCTCCTTTTTGAAAAATAACTCATGTACTTTCTTCCTTATAGCTGTTTTTAAAAAGTCATCCATATTATTAAAAATAGTTTGGGTTTTTGGTTTCCTATTGGCAGGAGACTTTAGCGTACCCGTTTTTTTCTTCAACGATTGAAAAAAACACACAGCAAATTCCTGCAGATATCGCAACTTTCTAGACGATGTCTTTGATACGGCATTCTGGATTTTCATCCTTGAAATTTTTATAAAGGCGTAAAGTAACTTGTCTTAGCCCGGAGTGTATTACTCGTCCTCGTTTATTTTTTTTACGGGTGATGACATTGTTTAAAACTTAATCCTTAAAAACTTAACAACACTACAAACTCATAAACACAAATATACCAAACAACGATCTTGAATTATTCCACTGTCACTCACAAATAAATGTTAGGCACAATAAACAGACGAACAAATGTAACCCTGGACGTTTCCAGACTAACTGTTAATCGGGCGGCAGGATATTTCAGTTTTGTCACGAGGTCACTCAGCCAATAGGGTTGCCGAAATCGTTATGTTCACGTGAACAGTTCACCACTCCCTGCTGCAAACACATTCTGAACAGACAGTACATACATACACACACACACACACACACACTCACACACACACACGCGCGCGCATATATATATATATATATATATATATATATATATATATATATATATATATATATATATATAAAGAAGTAAGTCAAAATACAAATACAAGAAGTATAATTGTATTTACAATTGTAATTGAATTGTAAATTCAATTTTAATTCGTGTATTTGTATTTTGACTTAGTTCTTTATTAATACACAAGAATACATATTGCGATATATATATATATATATATATATATATATATATATGTGTGTGTGTGTGTGTGTGTGTGTGTATAATGTTTGTGTATGTGTGTGTGTGTGTGTGTTGCAACGGGGTGAGAGACCGTCGCAAGTGGGAAATAAGTAATTTCCTGTTGTTTAGAAATAAAGCTGTTTTTAAAATAATCAAGTAGGGAATTATACAATTATTAAAGAGGGAAAAATTAAATAAAACAGTAAATAGAATAGTTAAGCCACATTAAAGAATGTTATAAAATAAAGTTGTAATAACTAACTAAATTTGAACATCGAGAGTGAAGCGAAAAAATTCTAAGTGCCTAAAAAAGCTATTTTTCGAACCAAACCACGTAGAACTTTCATCGACATTTCAAAAGAACCACAATAACCTAGAATGAACATTAAAGAAAACAGAATTCAAAAAACTTAAGAAACAAAAAAGTTACAGCCGTTTAAATAAAATAGACATTTTTCAGTGTTCTAAAATTAATTATCAAACTATGCAAGCTAGAACAGTTTCGTTGCCCGACTTGCCTGTACAAGGAATAAATCGAGCGATAGCAAACTTGCAGGCGGGGTGCGGTAGGTGAAATTCACCGCTATATATACTTGGTCTCTAAGCCTTTAGAGACAGTCTGTAAAAATTTTCTAACACGAGGTGCCGCGGGACGCTATGCTGGACCGCGAGTAGAGACCGTCAGCAGGCCAGATGGACAATAACCTCAGCGCTTTCGACATCCAGGACCACCAAGGATGAAGGCTCCAGACTCAACCTCCAGGACGCTCGAATAGAGGGAAACCACCACCGACGAACCAGGGATGGCGACTTCCGGTGTCCAAGGACCAGGGAATCCAGACGAGGGACCCCAAGGACCGGCAAGAACATCTTTGGCAAGTCATTTTCTTTATTCGAAATCAGTCACGTCAAATTTAGTTAGTTAATTTTATTAAATTCAAACAAATTTGCAAGCTTAAAACAATGACTTCACTCTTTATAAAATTTAAATAAATTGTATGCTAAGTAAATGAATTTATGTGCTCAGAATATTTAAAATAATGAATATTAAAATTACAAAAGGTTTTTGGCCATAAGCCGTTTATTTAAAGAAAATGAGAAATTTTCGAATATTATAAATTTAAAAATTAAAGGTTACAAAATATGAATTTACCAATTCCATATAGGAGATAAAATATTATTATGTGTAATTTTGAAAATGATTTTATGTTAATGTAAATGTAATAAATCTATATGCAAAGTATAATTTTTTAAAGCATAAGAAACAAGAAGTAACTCAGTGAATTGTTTTGCTAATATAATTGTGTAAAACTTTGAAGGATAAATTTTCTTTTTTATTTCAATAAATAGAGTTAAATATGTCATAAAAATCAAGATTATTTGCATTCCATCCTGTGTCAAATAACCAATAAAAACTGTTTAGCTTTTTCCAACTAATATAAAAATGATTATCAAATCAGTAAACAAATTTAATTAAATTTCATTAAATGGCAATAGATAAAGCCTAATGTTTTAAAGAGTTTCGCTCTACTAATTTAATGAGCTAGCCTAAAGATTAGTTGGTTTTTTGTAATAAAAGTCCAGAGATTTATCTACTGGCAGATTGTGTTTAAGTAGACACAGGAGCCTTTTAAAATAGGTATTTTTAGACACAATCATATTTTGCACGTTCCCTTGCTGTTTCTGCAGATCATCATCAGGTGGTAAGACTCTGTGTTTTTTATGTGTATTATTCTAAATGTGTTTCTTTCCAGCTGACTATTAATTTGACATGTGTGACTATACTGAGACCATACACAGTTGATAAACTTATTTAGGAGGGTTTATATGTATTTTAAATAGTAGTCAGCGGGAATAGGCTTGTTGTGGGTTTGGCCCTACGAGCAGGAAACATACACTTAACTCTGGGAGTTTAGCACGGTTTTACCAGCAGGGTGATAGGCAGATTTTTGGTTGTTTATAAATTTGTTTTCTTGTAAACAATTAAATTCTAGTATTCTGCAAGAAAGGATTTAAACAACGCAAACAAAACGACCGCGTGGGGTTGCGGTGAGAGGACCGTAGAGGTCAGGTGAGGTGGGGGGACGTTGCAGAAATGGCGCCCAACGTGGGGCCTTTGAACAGGTTCCCTATATCAAAATTGAATAATTAAATAATAGAAATCAATCGAGACTGTTTAAATAAGTGGAGTCAAAATGTTTTAGATAATGTAATTAAATTTTTAAATAATAATATAAATTGAACAAATCCAAGAGCGTAAAAATAAAATAAATAAATAAATGAATTTGAATAAGGATCTAGTCGAAAGAGCGGGTAGGAACCATCTGGCCTAAACCAAATCGAAAAGAAAGGAATAAGTACATAAATAAATAATTGAATATTAAATAGTAAATCAAAATGTCAAAACCCGAGATAGATAAATTGATGGCCTATTTCAAGGCAAAGGAGGAAAAAGACGAACAAAGAGCGAAGGAGAGAGAAGAAAAAGAGAAACGATTGAGAGAGGAGGAGAAACAATTGAGAGAGAAAGAGATTGCGGAAGAGAAACGATTGAGAGAGGAGGAGAAACAATTGAGAGAGAAAGAGAGGGCGGAAGAGAAACGAATGAGAGAGGAAGCAGAACAAAGAGCGAAGGAGAGAGAAGACAAAGAAAAACAATGGAGAGAGGAGGAGAAACAATTGAGAGAGAAAGAGAAGGAGGTAGAAAAACGATGGAGAGAGGAAGAGAAACAGTTGAGAGAGAAAGAGAAGGCGGAAGAGAAACGATTAAGAGAGGAAGAGAGACAACTGAGAGAGAAGGAAAAAGCCGAAGAGAAAATGGAAAGACAACGGTTATGGGAGGCTTTCCAGGGAAAATTCGATGACTACCAAAAAGAAAATGAGGCGAAGACAAGTCATATATATGAAAAGTTAAGCGAGCATGAGACAGAAATTGAGAGACTAAAAACTAAAACGGAAACAAAAACGGCTAAATTAAACGAGAAAGTACAGAATATCCAAGAGGACATTAAAACGGTAAAGCAACAAGTTGCAAAGGTAAAGCAAACCGCTGGAGCGGGAATAGTAACACAAGTTTGCTTACCAAGGGTAATAGACAGGAACGGGGAGGCCACGTACCGTAGGATTGAGTTCTGGGGGAATGACAAGGAAGATCCAATGACATTCCTAGGGGAAATAGAAGATCTATTTTCTGAAATAGACAATACTATGGACGAGACTGCAAAATTAAGAATTGTAGAGCGATATTTGAAAGGGGCAGCGGATGCATGGTGGAAAGCCATAAAAAACAATACAGAAACTTATTCTGAATTCAGGCAAGAATTCACGGAGCATTTCTGGAGTTATCGCCAGCAGGATAGGGTACGCAGACAGATAAATCAAGGGCGCTACCATAATAATGGACCATACTCTATGGCAGAGTATTTTATTATGATGGTAAACAGGGCGAAAAACTTAGACCCGATAATCCCAGAGAACCATCTCATTTTCATGTTAATGAAACACTTTGGGAGTAACGTTCAGCTAGCTAGTGTGGGGAACCCCACAAGTAACATCAAACAAGCGATAGTTTTCCTACAACAGCTAGACAGCGTTACTGATAACGGCAATGGTAATGGGATCGCTCAAAGAAGTCAACAGAGGCAGGTTGCTCCAAACCAACAACCTAACCCTAACCCAAGGTCCCATGGTGATACCGCAAAATACCAAGAGACCAAGTATCCTAAAAACCCTCATCCTAAATCGCCTATCCCCGGACCAAGCGACCACAAGCCAAAAAACTAAATATAAGGATCTCTGGCAACAATCAGGGAGATAAGTTAACCAGGTTAGAGATCCGAAGCAATAAGAAACCAAAAATAATTCAGAGCGAGAGACCGAAGGAAAAGCCGGTTTACCATCATAATAGGATCAGGCTAGGCGGTTTTTCCATGTCTATTAGGGACGATTTGTTAGAGGAAAGAATTGACTCGGTTATAACACTAGAGAATATAGACCAGTGTCCAGTGATAGAGTGCTAAATTAAAGACCATAAGTTAATTGCACAAGTTGATACAGGTGCCCAAATGTCTGTGATTAAAACAGAAAAATACATAGCCCTAAAACAAAACGGGAATTTATTCTATGAGCTACCTATAGCTAATGTAGCGATAGTCACAGCATTAGGGTCAACCTGTAAACGAGTCAAGTTACAAACGATGCTACCTCTAACATTAAACGGACACACAAAGGAATTTGTTTTCTTGATTGTGGACAATCTACGGGTTGACCTCATCTTGGGAGCAAATACTTTGTGTGCGTTAAAAGCCCGGATAAACATGGAGAGATCGTTCATGACGTATGAGATTGATGGATATCTGCTGCACCAGGAGTTTCTTGTATCGAATAATAATAAAAATAATATAAAACAAGAGATAGGATGTAATAAAATTAATAAAATAACAAACAAAAATACTAACAAAAATGTAATATGTTCCGACGTTACAAGCGGGGAACAGGAAATAAATATAATAGATCCGTCTTGTATAGACGGGCAAATTAACGACGGCAAATTAACACCTGTAGAGCCGACATTGGAGTGCCCGATAGTGAATAGCGTGCAGAAGGGGCTGTTCACGGGAAAGGATCAGGAAGATGGGTCCTTGTGCGAGTTAGGCGATGACAAACTAAAAAATAAACAAACACGAAACAAAAATATGACTAAAAATGTAAAATGTTCCACCGATACAAGCGGGGAACAGAAAATAAAATTAAAACAATTGTCAACGAATAAGGTTAAGAACGAGATTACCAAAAATTTAAATAACAAATTGTGCGAAAATTCGAGGAAGAGTGAATTATTAAACTGTGAAAGAACGGAATCAAGTAAGCTAACGGGATTAAACAAAGCAAAAAATGGGTTAACCAAGCCTACAACAAACAAATTAAATAATGACGAGGGAGGATTCAACGAATTAAATAAAAATGGCTACAAGCCGAAACAAATAAAATTCCAACAAGTTAGGGAAAGACCTAATTGTCGGGAAACAAATCCGTTAGACTTAACAAGAATTCCAAAGCACTTTAATTCTAATCAGTCTTGCTTGAAAACGAAGTCCAAATTGTTTGCTAAAAATAAATTTAGAAGTAAATCTCACCAGTATAAAAATTATCAAAATAAACCAAGTAAAAATAAATCAAAAACAAAAATAAAATACAGGAATTACGCACAATGGCGTAACACAAAACGCCGAAAGAAAACCAGAACGCGTAAAACATGTCTTAAAATAAATACGATTAAGTTGGAAAATACAAATAATCATTGCATATTAAACAAACAAGAAATGTTGAAGTTACAAGAATTGATAAACAATTATTCAGACGTGTTTAATGAAAAACCAGGTAGATCCAATAAATATAAACATGCGCTCAAAATTAAGGAAGGCACAACTTTTGTGAACAGGAACTATCCTATTCCAATGAACTTCCGCAAACAGGTTCAGGAGGAAATCGACAAAATGCTCCGATATGACATAATTGAGAGGTCAAGGACGCCGTATGTTAATCCTATGGTTGTTGTCATAAAATCAGACAATACAGTTCGACTTTGTTTAGACGCTAGGAAGTTAAACGAGATAACTGTACCCGATTATGAGAGTGCACCTAGTATAGACGACATCCTAAGAAAAGGAAGGAATAAACGGTATATTACAAAAATTGATATGACATCAAGTTTTTGGCAAGTGCCATTGACACACGATTCCAAGAAATATACCGGCTTTTTATTCGACAATAAGGTGTACAATTTTAAGGTCGTTCCATTCGGGTTACAGAATTCTCTAGCGGCCCTAGTAAGAACAGTCGATTTAACACTTGGCGTGGAGTTAAGCGACAACATATTAGCCTATGTTGACGACTTGTTATGTCTATCGGAGACATTTGAAGAACACCTCGAGCACTTGCGTATAATATTTTCCAAATTCAGGGAGGGAAATTTAACAATAAATCCCAATAAGACATTGTTCTGCCAACAGGAAGTGAAGTTTTTAGGGTACATTTTTGACCAGAAAGGGGTAAAAACTGACCCAGATAAGCTCCAAGCGATTCGCGACTTTCCTAGTCCTAAGAATAAGAAACAGCTACAATCATTCTTAGGATTTGTGAATTATTATTCGCGATTCACAAGTCAATACGCCCGAGAAACTTCACCCCTGTTGAAGCTATTAAGAAAGGGACAACCCTGGGTTTGGGATATAGAAATGCAAGATGCATTTAGGAATGTAAAAAACCTGTTTGTGGAGGCAGTTACTTTGACACATCCGGTGGAAGGTCGGGGAACGTTTTTACAAACTGATGCGAGCGATAACGCTATAGCAAGTCAGCTGTACCAGGAAGACCAACAGGGCAGGTTACAAGTAATTGGATTTGTATCGAGAACACTGAAACACGCGGAATTAGGGTATACAGTGTGCGAAAAGGAGCTTTTGGCAATAGTGCATGGCCTAAAGAAGTTTCGGCCATTGATAGTAGGGGCCCCATTAACTATTATCACAGACAACAAAGCACTAAAGTTTCTCTATTCATGCAACTATACCAATGCACGCATAACTAGGTGGATTCTCGCGATACAGGAATATCAGCCAAAAATGAGACACTGTCCAGGTAAAGAAAACGTTCCTTGCGACACCATAAGTCGGATGTATCAAAGTAATACAGGAAATAATAGCGGGCAAAAGGGATTAAATATAGTTAAAATAGGACAAATTAAGGTAGAATGCCCTACAATAATACAAAAGATGTTTAAAGAAATGAGACAAGTCCAGGAGCAAGAACCTGAACTTTCTCATATAATAAATCACATAAATCAGTTTAATTATTATAAAATATGTAACAATATATTATGTAAAATTGTAAACAATAGAACGAAGGTTGTGATGCCAAAGCAAAATATCGTTCCATTTATAGAGCATGTACACAAACAATATGCACATTTAGGTAGAAATAAAATTGTCAAAATGATAAACAAACATGTTTACATTAAAAATATACATAAACAAGTCATAGATGTCATTCGGAAATGTCGGATCTGCCAGTTTGCAAAAGTAACAAATCGATATTTGCAAGCAAGGACTAAACCCATTTTAACACAACAGCCGGGAGAGATTGTTGCTGTCGATTTTTTAGGACCTTTGCCCCGGAGCACAGGAGGTGCAAGGCACATTTTAGTGGTTGTAGACGTATTCTCGAAATTAGTAAAATTATATGCAGTTAAGCGCCCAAATACGACGAGTACAATCGCCAAACTGTCGCATTATTTTCAGACAATAGGGAAGCCTAGGCGAATACTCTCAGATTTCGGATCGGCTTTTACGTCCCGACAATGGAATTTATGGATGCGCGACAACAGTGTTGAGCATACATTAATTCCGGTCAGGCATCCACAGGTAAACCATGCCGAGAGGATAAACCGAGATCTGGGCAGGATTCTTAGGACCTATTGTCATGAAGCGCAGTCATCATGGATGAGATATCTGCCATATATGGAACAGGTAATTAACATAACTCCCCATGAAGTAACTGGATATTCACCTATCCAGGTACACCATGGGGAAGTACCGATATATATATGGGAGAGATTTCTGCCAGATGATTGTAGAAATGCGGAACAAGCGACACAGAGAGAAACCTTACAAAATGTATTCGATCGTATAAGGACAGTGGGAGAAAGACGGGCTGCTATGAAAAATATAAACTGCCGAGAAACGTCGTTTCAACCGGGCGATTTAGTCCTAATCACTAGGCACAATAGATCAGATGTGTCTAAGAATGAGACAGAAAAGCTGCTGTTAAGGTACCAAGGTCCTTATAAAATTAAAAGGAAAATGGGTCGAAAAACCTACCAAATTGCAAACATGGTTACAGATAAAATCCGAGGCATCTATGACATAAAAGATATTAAAAAGTTTTATGAATGAGTAAAAAATATTTTAAAACTAAATACTATTAAGAAAGGCAGTACAAATAAATAACCGCTGTACTTTTAAATAAACCAGAATTGTCTAGGTTGAAATAATTTATAACAAAGTATCCAGATGTTTGAATGAAAGACCCACCGAGTCGAACAAATGTAAACAAAGGCTCAAGGTTAAGGGCAATCACTTGTGTTTGTAAACAAGGCCACAATGAAGTATCCGGTGGACGGGCGGGGAACGAGTTTATAAAAACATTCCTTGCAACAAAATAAGCCGGACGTACCAAAATGTATTTAAAACAGGACAAAGTCAATAAGATGTTCTACGGAATTTCCAAAATGTTTAACGAGAAAGGTTTACGATATAAGGAACAAACTCAGGAACAATAACTTGATTTGGTACCGTTAATCAAACCAACTGTGTTAACAATTATAAAATATCTTGTAATGTATTCTGTAAAATTGTATATGATGTTAAAAACATTAAGAAGTTTTATGACAAGTAAAGGGATTCTAGAATGTGACCCTTACACTTATCGTAATCCTAAAAGTACAGAAATGCCTAATTAGAATATTGTTCAATAATAGAACCAGTACGCGAGCGATAAACTAAGTCAGGCAGGAATTAAATTGTCAGGATGATTAATAAACTGATTTAACGTAAAGACAAGAATAAGCAGTAATTGAACAAGGCTAAATCTAGACTTTAAGATTAGCTACGTATTTGTAAAGGGACGAATGTTAAAATCTAAAACAAACTATTTAATAACTAAATCAATATTACAAAAGTATTATTCAGGAAGTCTTTGTGTACTGAGCAAACATTGGCGAGCTACATCCACTGCTTAAATCAAACAAGCGGGTTAAATCAAACAACAATCAGGAAGATAGCAGGCGAATCTTAATAACTTGTACAACAAATACGCGGACAGACTTTTGCAAAATCAAACAAGAAATTTGTGTGCATGAAATAGTGGGTCGTTAGATCAGACTATCACTGTACAATATAGAACAAGAAAACTTGTGTACTAACGATCAAGGTCGACAATAAAAACTTTGCATTAAAATCAGAAGCAATCAGGGTTTATCAAGTGGACTTCGATAATCTAGACACAAGCCAGTTTTATAAACTGTACAATCTAAAGATAGAGAATTTAAAAGGAAAGTTTCGTTCCGTTTTAATATGATAACTAGAATTGTTGTCATATTTTAGTAGAATGTTTACAAGCCAGCTCATTGACCTTGCCAGGTAGTTTGGAATGTGGAATCCACGCAATAGTTAGCCGCTATGAAAGGTTTATCGGAAAAAAAACAAATTAAACTTGATAAACTGTACTTCCACAGCTGACCCAATAATACGTAATAGTTAAGATATAAAAGGAATATGTTTAAAAAATAGTATTGTAAGATTAGTTAGGTTTTTAATTGCAAGTCATTGTTTTTAAAGCCATAACTAGTATAAAATGAAATTGACGTGGTAAATATATAAAGGAAATGACAGCCATCAGTGTGGTGAATAATGTGTAATTTGACAAAATAAAATTTATTGTGAACAAAAGTGACTAATAAATTGCTAATTGACTTGTGTTTGAAGTGTTTCAGGGTGAAAACTTCTCAAGAGACAAGAGAATAATAATAAGAAAATTTTGTAATAGAATAAGGTAGTTTAAGTAATAATAAGATAAGGAATTGGTAAAAAAACATTTTAACAAAGTAAAAACATTTTTAACCTCTCAAACGGGGAAATTGCAACGGGGTGAAAGACCGTCGCAAGTGGGAAATAAGTAATTTCCTGTTTTTTAGAAATAAAGCTGTTTTTAAAATAATCAAGTAGGGAATTATACAATTATTAAAGAGGGAAAAATTAAATAAAACAGTAAATAGAATAGTTAAGCCACATTAAAGAATGTTATAAAATAAAGTTGTAATAACTAACTAAATTTGAACATCGAGAGTGAAGCGAAAAAATTCTAAGTGCCTAAAAAAGCTATTTTTCGAACCAAACCACGTAGAACTTTCATCGACATTTCAAAAGAACCACAATAACCTAGAATGAACATTAAAGAAAACAGAATTCAAAAAACTTAAGAAACAAAAAAGTTACAGCCGTTTAAATAAAATAGACATTTTTCAGTGTTCTAAAATTAATTATCAAACTATGCAAGCTAGAACAGTTTCGTTGCCCGACTTGCCTGTACAAGGAATAAATCGAGCGATAGCAAACTTGCAGGCGGGGTGCGGTAGGTGAAATTCACCGCTATATATACTTGGTCTCTAAGCCTTTAGGGACAGTCTGTAAAAATTTTCTAACACGAGGTGCCGCGGGACGCTATGCTGGACCGCGAGTAGAGACCGTCAGCAGGCCAGATGGACAATAACCTCAGCGCTTTCGACATCCAGGACCACCAAGGATGAAGGCTCCAGACTCAGCCTCCAGGACGCTCGAATAGAGGGAAACCACCACCGACGAACCAGGGATGGCGACTTCCGGTGTCCAAGGACCAGGGAATCCAGACGAGGGACCCCAAGGACCGGCAAGAACATCTTTGGCAAGTCATTTTCTTTATTCGAAATCAGTCACGTCAAATTTAGTTAGTTAATTTTATTAAATTCAAACAAATTTGCAAGCTTAAAACAATGACTTCACTCTTTATAAAATTTAAATAAATTGTATGCTAAGTAAATGAATTTATGTGCTCAGAATATTTAAAATAATGAATATTAAAATTACAAAAGGTTTTTGGCCATAAGCCGTTTATTTAAAGAAAATGAGAAATTTTCGAATATTATAAATTTAAAAATTAAAGGTTACAAAATATGAATTTACCAATTCCATATAGGAGATAAAATATTATTATGTGTAATTTTGAAAATGATTTTATGTTAATGTAAATGTAATAAATCTATATGCAAAGTATAATTTTTTAAAGCATAAGAAACAAGAAGTAACTCAGTGAATTGTTTTGCTAATATAATTGTGTAATACTTTGAAGGATAAATTTTCTTTTTTATTTCAATAAATAGAGTTAAATATGTCATAAAAATCAAGATTATTTGCATTCCATCCTGTGTCAAATAACCAATAAAAACTGTTTAGCTTTTTCCAACTAATATAAAAATGATTATCAAATCAGTAAACAAATTTAATTAAATTTCATTAAATGGCAATAGATAAAGCCTAATGTTTTAAAGAGTTTCGCTCTACTAATTTAATGAGCTAGCCTAAAGATTAGTTGGTTTTTTGTAATAAAAGTCCAGAGATTTATCTACTGGCAGATTGTGTTTAAGAGGACACAGGAGCCTTTTAAAATAGGTATTTTTAAACACAATCATATTTTGCACGTTCCCTTGCTGTTTCTGCAGATCATCATCAGGTGGTAAGACTCTGTGTTTTTTATGTGTATTATTCTAAATGTGTTTCTTTCCAGCTGACTATTAATTTGACATGTGTGACTATACTGAGACCATACACAGTTGATAAACTTATTTAGGAGGGTTTATATGTATTTTAAATAGTAGTCAGCGGGAATAGGCTTGTTGTGGGTTTGGCCCTACGAGCAGGAAACATACACTTAACTCTGGGAGTTTAGCACGGTTTTACCAGCAGGGTGATAGGCAGATTTTTGGTTGTTTATAAATTTGTTTTCTTGTAAACAATTAAATTCTAGTATTCTGCAAGAAAGGATTTAAACAACGCAAGCAGACGACCGCGTGGAGCTGCGGTTGGTAGGGACGGTAGAGGAAGGTAGAGGTGAGCTGGGGGGGACGTTGCAGTGTGTGTGTGTGTGTGTGTGTGTGTGTGTACTTAGATAATGTAAATAACCAGGAGTACATAATATTCCTTCTGAGCGCTTAAAGGTAGTCGCTAGAAGTCTTTCAACACTTTTAAATTCTTTTGTTTGCAACTCAAGTTTTCATCTATTGGTTAAATACATCTAGTGTTATCAGACTCTTACAAGCCCTTCTGTGATCCGTGTCCGAAACATCTATTTTGCTCCTTGTTTTTTATTTCCAGTATGTCATTATGCTTCAAACATACTTCTGAGAAAATAGTAATAAATATTGTTGATTTTTTATAATATAATATAGTGTTTCAAGTTTAGTTTAGTAGTGTTACAAATTGGGTTTTTTAGTGGCAGTTGACTAAATGCAGGTTATCAGACATTTCCGTCTGATTATCCTTCTCCAGAAGTAAAACCTTGAAAAACCTATCTACCTAAATTCGAATATAAATGTTAAAAAATATATAGCAAACAAGTATAAGACAATTTTAACATCCTTGTGTGACAGATTAACAACATAAGGATACTCGGCTTCTCCTATCTATGTGTATTTACAACCACATCAGCGGCTTGCATACACTAACCAAAACTATGTACAAACCTTCAACCATCCCAAATCAAGTACAACCCCTACGGCCAACACAATAAACATGGTCACTTGGTTTGAAGCAAAAATAAAGTGGTTTTGATAGGAACGGTGAAACGATATTTTTATATTCATCAAATTGGTGTTTTTAAATAACTTTGTAAAACGTACTTACCTGCATGTTTTCTGCGATTACGTAAAGTCTTTCTCATTACATAAAGTTGGTTTATATACTGTTATTTGAAATCTGGGTGCCATCTTGCTCCAATATTAATACACTCATTATTTAGAAATAATACACTCAACACTAAGTCAAACCATAAGGTAAAATACATTTTTGTAAACCTTCAATATAAAATTTTTAAAAGCAAATTTAATTTATTAATATGTTACCTGTTATATTAATTACACATACATGATGGGTAAGTTATTATTCACCCTCCTGTTGTTAGCTTAACGACTTACATGAAGCTTCCCCTAACCAGAGGCTTGCGGTAATGCACTACCACAGCGGTTTTTGTAATCAAAGCCTGAGCCTAGCCTCTGCATTCACTTACTATTTATACCCATCTTCGCGACAATAGGTTTCTAAATGCTACAAAATGTTTACAAACCATTTATTGAAATTTGTTTAAATAATTTAGCTCAATAAGGGAATTTCATCTGTTTATCAAGCTAATATATTGGAACCTTGTTATACCTTGTAAAAATTAAACGTTTATGATATTTCATATGCCTAGCTAAACCGCGGTCGTTACGTTTACCGACAGATTCAAAACTTTTATTATAAACTATAATGTTTTTATATTAGACCTTTCCATCGTCTTTCTATTAATGTTTTCCTATAGTGTTTGTCATATTAAAAATTATTATTTTTTTTGAAATAAAATATTACTCTTCCTAATATTTCATTATATTAGTGTCTATATATTATTTAAAATATAGAATGCCTATTATTTCAGATTTTTGTCTTATTATCGTTTGAAAATGGGATTTTCATAGTCATGACTTTATTTCCTACGGAATATAATATATATATATATATATATATATATATATATATATATATATATATATATATATATATATATATATATATAGTCACTAAGGAAATATTGCAGTTACAGAGTTTCACACAATTGTAGTATGAACTCGATTCTATTTCTTCTTAATGATTATTGAAGATAGGATATTTTTTAAAAAAATGTTTATTAAACATGATACTCTTTATATAAAATATAGTACAGACATTAAATGAAACTCAGAAAAAATCTTATATCGTATACCTAACAGAGCAGTGAAAAATTAATTCGAAGCAAAATTTTAAAAAAATTCAACTACCTATGAGTTAAGATATGAACTAGTATTTGTTTAATTATTCTTCGAGACATTGTCATAATATCTTGATAATATATTCTCAGAATAATCATAGAGTTGAATTAAGGTAATCGCAGGATGAATAATACACAGACACCGGATCTATAGTAGAAATCTTTAAACCGTAATAATTATAACAAGAGCTTAGAATTAAATAAAGCCTATTTATAACATTTTACAAACAGAAACGTAATGTTTTAAAAACTAGTAACGTTATGTTTTATATTTTATTATCAACTGTAATGTTTTTAATTTAGGTTTATATTAATTTCCTTCGTCTTTCTGTTTATGTTTCTTATAGTGTTTGTTATATTAAAAATAAGTATTGTTTTCTGAAATTTAAAAAAAAAAAACTTTTCCTAATATTTTATTATGTTTGTTCCTATATATTATTAAAAATATAGGATGAATTTTATTTTAGACTTTGTCTTATTATCCTTTTAAAACATATTATATTCAAGATTTTACATATTAATGGCTTTATTTCGTATGGCATTTAATAAATAATGTCAGTAAGGAACAACTAAGTTACAGTTACTTTGTATAACACATTTATAGTATGAATTCCTATATATTTCTACTTTATCGTTTTTGGAGATACACTATTTTATAAAAAATATTTTGTAAAGATGACAGCCTTTTTACATAATACTGAACAGATATAAAATTAAACTCAGAAAAAATATTTTGCTTATAGCTAACACAGCAGGAAAAAATTAATATAAAGGTTTAACTACCTATGAGTTAAAATATGAACTAATATGTGTTTAGTTATTCTAGGAGATAATATCTTCATAATGTTAGATAAAGCTAATTGCAGGATGAATAATACAAAGACATCGTCGTCTATGGTAGACATCTTTAGACCGTAATAATTATAACGGAAGCGTACAGTTACTTGAAGCCTGTTCATTATATTTTACAAGCATTAACGTAATGTTTTTAGAAGATGTAGGTTTTTAAATCCAGAATTGTCGTTATTCTACTTCTTATTATTTACTTCAAAGGTTTGACACAATATGCTATTGGTACTGAAATCATAAAGATTATTTTTTTGAGTTATTAGTTCTCGGATAGTTAACGTTTCACGACATACAGATTAAAGGGGTTTTGGTATTTTTGTTTAATTTAATTTACTATGGTAAATGTGGATCTTCTATCTAACTCGAGTGTATTACAGTTAGATCCCACAGCAACATAAATAATCTATGAAAGGTATTTTTAAATAATCTGCTAAGGAAATCACACATTTAGCATTTATAGTGGAATATCTAAATCTAGATTGGAATCGACTTCGTCAATATTGCTGTAAAATAGTGTCAACGTTGACTGAGACTTTTGTGATTTTGTTTTATAAAGTAAAATATTTTGATAATGTACGAGATGTAGAGCTATGAAGAATTCTCAGGCGGACAAATATTGACATTCAAGGCATTAGCATGATAACCAGTTTGTCTAGACATCGTAAAGTCAAGTCTGAAAACGATCTCACTAATTAAATTAGGTTTAGTCAGGGCATTCACCAAGGTTAGGTTCCTCTCGGACTCAATTTAAAGATGGGAGCAATATTTCAGGATAGTTAATTGTATAATAATTTCGGAATTGAAGATAAAATATAAATTAACTAATAACAATTTGCTTTATTTCCACGACAACCTGATCGTTATTGATTATTCAACAGATATGTCGAAATTAAATTAAATCGTAAAGCCTTCAGTAATAATTATAGTCTGAAACTAAACCCTGCCTAAAAAATGAAAACGACAATAGTAACAAACAAGAAAAACGTTTCGTTTTAATAAAATATTATCTTATACATAAAACATAACATACGTCATGGACGTCATAAAACACGTGTTTAGTGAAATTTCAGGGTTCAAAATAATTTTTACTTTATAATATATTCCTTTGTATGACCTCGCCATTTCCGTACTGCAATCTACATCATAGGCTCTTCCGTTTTCCTAGAAAATATATATGTATATTCATTATATTCCTATATCTATGTCAGTTTTAAACGAAACAATATATCCACTAAATTTAAATGTTGTTGATATTCTTTATGCATGCAAACCAAAAAAAATACTTAGTTTATAACGTATCCTCCTTAATAACGTTCTCGCTGAAACTGTGCGCGACTAAAATCCGAACTATTATAATACCGACCAATCATACTACGCACACGTACAATTCACTCATCCATATCTCCAGGCAAATCACAAAACGTACCTTGTCGCTCAACAACATTATTGTGTTATTGCTGATTTATCGCAAGTCCTAAATCTCTTTCATGGAAACGCTGGTGCAATAAAGTGATCGCATGTATGCTATTACAAGTAAATAAAGGTGTTAAAATGTTGACATATTCATACAGGTGTAGTAAATCACATATTCATATTAAAATTACCATTAAAAGATAATGAGAATATTTGGAATTATGTTGGAAAATTTTTGAGTTGGCCAAAAAAAAAGTTGTAAGCTAGAAAAATAATTCAGGGAACTACAATTTCGGAACCGGAAACTAGATACTAACGGACAAATCAGGAAGTAAATATATAATGAAAGAAATCACGCTACTGAAGTGAAGAAAAAATGTGTTGGATGAAACGAAAATTATAGACATATATTAGTTTTATTAAAAAAAATATTTTGCGAATTAACTTATATTTATTTAAACAAACATAAAATCAGTTATAATTAAACTAATGCAGATAAACTATATTGTGCAAATAGCAACCAATAAACTGAAAACCAAATAAGGATGCATTCGGTTTCTAATACCTGGGTTATACATCTATAACAGATTATATTAATTGGTCGATTAGGTTTGGTATAACGTCTTCGATTGCTATCATATGTTAATATTTTTAAGACGTATTATTTTTATTCCAGACGAAACCACAGCGGTAAAACAGCTCTCAATGTTTTATCAACGTTTTACACGGTTCTTGGTTATTTTGAGAGGGTTCATCCTTTTATCACTTTCCAAACGTTAATATTTGTCTGTTCATCTTCTACTTTCTTCTATACAAATGGCATTTTTTCCAGATTTTTTTTTTATTTATCAATTTTGTTTACATTTATTTATCTTATGCCTACCTCATATGGTATTTTTTGATGTATTTGACGTCGAAAATTTTCGAGACCCCCATAACGAGGATCTTGACAACGAGCGGTGAAAAACGAAATGTCTAATTAATTAGGCTTAAAAAAGTTGTATGTAATTTTTTTATTCAGTCTTTTTATATTCTATAGAGTTTAAGAGAAGAGACAGTGCTACAAAAGAAAACATGAACATAACAAAATTTAAAAATATGAAGGTTATAAAGACAATTTAAACCTAACTGAAAGAGAAAAAGCAAAAACATATTACATGTTTGCTACAAAGTAAAAATACATATATAGGTTTAAAGACAATAAATCTATTATTTTCGTTACGAATTTTACTTTTATTGACACTAATAATAACAGCAAAGGAAGGCACAAATTTTACATTACAAGAAAAGTATAAAATTGACATTTTACATTTACTTAACAAATTACTTTGCTAGAGTCACTGCGTTCTGATATTTTTTAACATTGTTACTGATATCAGACACTAATGTGACATATTACGTTTGCCATTTCTATTATATAGGTTCCTTTTGTAGTTTTGACGTGGAAAAGCTATATTAGCCGTCCCCTTTTCAGGGATGAGTATATTTTTCATTATATATATTGTTTTATCGTACATTTTCAGGGAGATTTCTTCCGAAGCATTTGTTATCAAACTTTTGACATGGTCAAATACACACACACACACACACACACACCCACCCACCCAAACACACACACACACACACACACACACATACCCTGCAAAACCTGGAACTTTGACGTTTTAATGATAAAGGATATTTATTATTAAATATGGAGTTTGTAACAGTTATCAATTCCTAGAAGTAATAGAGAAAATAAAATTATATTTTCTCACTTTACCGTTTCTGTAACCGTTAATTAAATATTAAATATTTACAATATGATAAAAATTAAATAATTGTAAAATGTTTTTAACCCAAGAACAGTAACGCCTTACTCGCGAATGGTAACGCGTAGCCTCCCACACTACTTTAGATACAAAATTAAAGTAAGTAATCTCATTAGATTTTTCTTATTTTACCAATGAACACAGTAAACGTAAATGTTTTACACATTTCTAGAGTTTTTTCCACACAGTCTACACATTCTTTTCCCCGGTGCTCTAAGAAGATAGTACACTGAAAAAAAATCCCAATTTTCTTGTTGGCTGGACAAATAGTACAAATTTTGCTTGTACTAGACTCAGTCGGGACTTATAGAGTAGGGGGTGTTAATGGTCGACAAACATTTTCAATATGTCCCTTTAAATTTCTAGAGATAATATGTAGTGTTGTCGTTGCAAAACTTGAGGCGTAGCGAGTTCTACACGTATGCCTTTAGCTAACGCTCTCCTTGCCTTAAGTTTCAACATATGATATAATGAACATTCCATTTAAAACACTCAGCGGCCATGTTCTAGTGTTTAGGAAACTTGAGATCAAAGTTGACATTTAAACAAAATTGTCTACAGTAAATTTAGTGGGATTATTAAATTCCGCAATATGTGGTTAATTTTTTTAAAAATTTGATACTATTTGGATTTATAATTTGTTCAACATTAGAAGTTTGAACGTCACTATCACGGGTGTTATCTTGAATAATACTAGGTTCCCTCCAACCTATTTTATTTGTCATATCTTATTTATCGCCTGAAGGAATAAAATATGTCACTGTGCGTATCATCAGCTTTAGTATCCGTATCGTACTCGAAAACTTCCACTGCCAATCAATTTCCTATCGTGAGTCAAACTATCGTGTTCATCACACGATGAATATAGAGCAATTTTCTCTACTGGCGATAAAACCTCAATTTTTTCGAAACTAGTATTTGTACCTATGATATTTATAATATGATAATAATACACTTAGTCCAAGAATAAAACTAACAACTTCTATACACAAGTAGAGTTCGTTAAAAAAATAAATGGCACACATTGTGGTAAGTAACATAAATGGTACGTGCAGACAGACCGACAGACAGACAGCAGGTAGGTAGCTGACTAGAAGTAAAACAATAAAGTGACCAAGATTTCCCACCAACATTGGCTTGAATATGGAGGGGAAGCTACTGAAAACAGCTTTGCTACTAAGCACACCCGTACCTGGAAAAAGATCTTTTTATTGGAGCGTACTCTGAGAGACTACATGTAACCATTCCTACCACAAAATAATTGCATTGTAAATAAATATATGCACCACCTAACAATCTAAAATTACGTTGCAGTAAGTACAACTTCAAACACTAGAGCTGGTAATTCCGTAATAACTATTGCAAAATAAAAACATTGAGCTTTACAGTATTTAATTGTAGGTACATTAGGGTTTGTTATGATTACAATTTGAATTATTAAAATGTTTCCTTTTACAAATGAAACTGTGTATGATTACATCTTTATTACAAACTTGAAAAAAGTATTATTTTAAGTTGTTATTAAAGGTTGATAAATGGATATAATACAATCTAGCCTAACGTCAGTTACTAAATGCCATATAACAAGTTATTTACTGATTCCTTTTGAGATAAATAAGAAAAATATGTAAGTTCTCGAATGGTATAAATTTGGAATGCATGATTACTTACTAAATATTTATTAAATAACAATGAATACTGAAATAACACAGTACAAATTGCACTTCTCCAATAGCTACCGTATTGCAATAATGATTGGTAAAATTAGTATTTCCCAAAATGCAATGGTAAAATCACGTAAATAATGTTATTTTTAAAAGGTCTATATTTACCAATTCATTTGATTAAAATTCTAATGAGTAGATGGTATCTGGATGGGAGCAAGGAAGGTTGTGAGTGGAACAATGGCCTTTTATGACACCAGTTTAGTTTACGACACCACCCTGTCAACCCTTTTCATCAGTCAACAATAGCTATGCGTTAGCCCCCAGTCAAATGGTTTAGTCGCATATACAAAAATCTTAGATAGACTACAGAAAGTAAACATTAATAAATAGCTTACATTAAAAACTAACGTTTATATATCTACTAAACTTACTCAAATAATCAGTGTTGTTTCTGATCAGGGCCGCAAAAAAAATAAATTGGTTGACATCTATAATAAAACTGCCCAATCAATTCATGAAATTAGCGGCCCATAGGGCCTTGACCTCTTGAAGATTTTTCGTTGTTTTATACTTTTATAATTTGTTTTTACATTTTTACATTTTCCTGTTGAAGAATGAATTTTTTTGAGTTTTGTTTCCAAAATATATTTATTTACATATTAGGCCTAAACGGGATAAAAATTGTTGACTGCATTTATAAAATCCATAAATAACTCCTCAGTTGTTGGATGAAGACTTCTCCAAGTGTATTCTGTGCGGTATATCTCTATATTAGGAGAAGATATTTTACCGATTCGCCACCTCATGTTTCTTTTTATTTTAGCCCAGTTTGATTCAATTCCCTGAGTGTGTATGCTACGATCATTAGGATTCAAGAGTTACGTGTATCTACCTAGAAAGTACCTAGAAGCATCTCGATGTGGGGCTAACGCTTCATTACACAAAGGTTGACAGTAGTGTTTTATTACCTGTGAAAGAGTCGTACAGTTTTATTGTTTTCTGTAGAACCTTACTTGCCCCCATTCAGATACCGTCTACCCATTCTAATATATACCAAGATATGGGCATTTACAGGATATATATAACTGTACACTTTGATCACTAAAATGTCTTACATTGATAAATGACTTACAGTTTGAAATAGTATACAATTATTGATAAATAATATATTTTGACTACATTTAAAAGGTACTCAACTAAGTAAATATGTAATGGCTTACTTGCTTACGCATTTCATAACAATTATTCCGTTTGCGAAGCAAACCTACAAGTAAGCCATTACGTATTCACTTAGTTAAATACTTTTTAAATATAGTTTAATCAGTGAATTCAAGATGATTACATCAACCAACTTTAAAATATTTTACTTGTACTTGTTAACTACTAAAATATGTAAGACTTGTAATCATTGTCTTATTAAAAAAACAAAAACATTTTAATGCAAGCATTTTAAAATCATTTTTTGTCACAAGGAATAATTTCTGTTTAGTAACAGTTTTAATGAAAATTAGGGGTTTATTGTGTAATAAGTTACTAGAAACGTTTTATTAACGATACCAGCATTTATTTTTAAAGAGTGAAAAATGTAGCTTTAAAAGTACTTGCTTTGTAAAGACTCTAAGTGTTAGTAAAATATTTCAAGATAAATGAACAATTAAATTTAATTAACAAACTAAACTACTAACGTAAACAAGGTATGTGGCCAACAAACACAATTAGAAAGCCAAGATAAAACGTTGAACAAGTTGGCATTATTAAACTTGGAAGTTAGAAGATAAATAATAATGTCCGTAGTATGCTTAAAAGTTTTGTTTTAAACTTGAAGAGGAAGGAGATAGTAACCAAGTTTTCCGGTTTACTTTAACGAAGTTATCCACTGTCTATTGATATGCTTCTATTATGATGTCTTTACCTCAGGACTTTCCAGTAGGGAAATAAAAGCTTTACGAATAGTTATGTTAATCAGCAAGAATTCTTTATAAAATGGTTTCACAGTACAATTACGTGATTCATTGGGTATTTGCATTAAAATTATCATCCACTTTACATTTAAAAAAATAATTAATTTAAAAATGTATTTCGATCAGATGTCACCTTACAATTTACGCTATAAATGCTTTTTATGTTTACGTTAAATTGGAACAACCCCAGATTACCTATTGGGTATTAAAAATCGATTATATCATCATTCCTATAAGTATCCTGGATAAAACGGGGTTTTCCACTACTCCCTTATATATATATATATATATATATATTAAAACAACACAGGTTATTCAAATACAAGAATATTTATTATTTTATATCGAAAGCTTTTCGTTGGCGAACAGTACCAACATCATCAGGAATGAAAATTACAATAATGTAAGCTATAGGCCTAAAACATATGTTTTAGACCTATAGCTTACATTATTGTAATTTTCATTCCTGATGATGTTGGTACTGTTTGCCAACGAAAAGCTTTCGATATAAAATAATAAATATTCTTGTATTTGAATAACCTGTGTTGTTTTAAATTATTAAACAAGAAAACGTATTATATATATATATATATATATATATATATATATATATATATATATATATATAATAAATTAAAAATATTTCAAAAACAAGAATACTTTTAATGAATATATTTATTCAAAGCTTTTTGCCGATTAAATAGTATCAGCATCTTCAGGAAAATAATTATCTAGTAAAACATTTTTACAAAATTAAATCATATCTGATGATTTAATCGGCGAAAAGCTTTGAATAAATATATTCATTAAAAGTATTCTTGTTTTTGGAATATTTTTAATTTATTAATTATATTACAAGAAAACATATCACCATATTTAATATATATATATATATATATATATATATATATATATATATACTGTATATATATATATATATATATATATATAAAGAACTAAGTCAAAATACGAATACAAGAATTATAATTGAATTTACAATTCAAATATTAAATTAAAATTCAATTATAATTCTTTTATTTGTATTTTGACTTAGTTCTTTATTAATACACAAGAATACATATTGCGATATATATATATATATATATATATATATATATATATATATATATATATATATATATATATATATATATATAAAGAATGTATTTTGAACTCGGAAATTATATACCAAACATATTCCACTTTAGAATATGTAACTAATAAGACGAAGAGAGGTGGAAACAGATGAAGCTATAGATATTAATGAGGAAGGTGTAACGATATTTATATAACCTTAACTTTATTCTAGTTAGTATAAACGTTTATAGGATATCCTGCTCTCTGTCGTTTGTAATATGACAATTCTACTAACGGTATAGCCGAAGACCATAGGTGGGTTATTATTTTTTTACTATCAGCTAAATAAATATTGTTAATTATATTTGACCAAAGGTAAAATTATTAATGTAAAAATTGTAACAATGTGATAATAAATTATGAGCTCAGACTGAGAGAGCACTTAAAAACCGCAGTATACATTCAGTCCTGGCAGCGGATAGACATGAAAGTAGGTAATAAAGTGATTGGTATATCATCATTCCTATAGGTTTCTTGGGTAAAACGGGGTTTTCCACACTCCCTTTGCAAGCGTTTTTACTGGTAACACAATTATCGAAGCGGTAAAATTCTTATTAAGCAAGATTATTGATTATCTTTAACACCTAGTTATATGCAATAGCATGATACTCACATAGCTTGAGTATATAAGGTTTCAAGCTCCACTTGTTTATTGTTTGTCATTATTATTATAAAATTTCCTTAACAAGGAAAAATTAAACCAACAATATCCAAATTTTTCTTCAACTTTTACTGTCAACAATAGTAGAACTACTTAAAGTGTTGATTGGCACCAGGTGTTGAGCGCGTGGGCTTGTGTGCGTTTGTGTAGAGCTGAACTTTGCGTGTGGGAGAAGGTGTCATTGTAGGAAGGGAAGATTTTAAGTTTAATTTCATATATTCACTATTTCATATATCATTCATATATCGTGCATTCCTCTCATGTATCGTCAATCTTTTTATATATATCGAGCATCTTTTTACATATATCGTGGACCTCATTCATATATCATGCGACTTTTTTATATGTCGTTCATCTTTCTACATATATCATACATCTCCTTCATATATCTTTTATATTGTTGTGCATCTTTTTACATATATCGTGCATCTCTTTCCTATATCGTACATCTTTTTATATATCTCGTTCATCTTTTCACACATATCGTACATTTCTTTCATAAATCCTTCATCTTTTTACATATATCGTGCATCTTTTTACATATATCGTGCATCTCTTTTATACAACGTGCATCTTAGTTTCAAGTATCGTGTATTTATGTATTATTGTGTATATTCATATACCTTTTTCTATATGTATTTTTTATTATAGTTTTATTTATCACATTTTATAACATATTATTTTAATGTAGAAGGGAACATAACATCTTTGATAATAATAATTCTATTAAAATTCCTATATAACAATTTACTTAGAACATACCATATTTAATAACAACTTACTCTTTTTTCAACTACCTTCTGTTATTTTTATTTTCGTACAACATTAAATATTTGTGAACACGCTTGATAAAAATCTTTTACCCTATTAGCCTCTTCAATTTCTTGTACACAATATCGAGACAATATTCTGAAAGCGACATCTCAATTTAATTCCATTCAACGATGGCCGAGATATTGGAGCGGGAGAAACAGATTGCTTTTGCATTACTGCACGTGCTTCATATTGGATTTCCCTTAATCCTTTTGCAGCCTATATTTTACTACGGTTTGATGCTACACTATTAAATTACCCTATAATCGTAAGTGCAATGCTGTGTTGTGCAATACAATAACGTTTAAAAAAAAAACAACAACAACTTCATTAGGCATATCTTTTGCAATACTGTAAGACGTAATGTATTTGATAAAATGTATATATTATAGAGATTATCTTATTAAGTATTGTGTATACTTTGTAAGAAAAATTAAAAAAAAAAAAATTCATTTGTAAGTGTATCTAGATTGGTTAAAACCAAACACAGATAATATAAGTATATATTGTTTTTCATATACTGTTATACGCTAAAGGAAAATATTCAATATAAAATTTACTTTAATTTTAAAATAATTTAATACTATCATAGACTATACTTATATTTAAATGTACCTAAGAAGGATTTGAAAGTATGTAAGGAGGATAAAACCGTTTTACTGATACGATTTGTTGTTCAATTATTTACAAACCTTTTACAAATAATTTAAAATTATATAAATTTAATTTTAAAAGTTCATTATTATCAGGAACTGTTAAATTCTTGTACCAATGCAAGTTAAATATTCATTTATTCAGTTTAAAAACTGTAAATATGACCAAAGAGTATAGGTAAAAGGGAAAATAATAATATTAGTAGAAAATGTTAGACAATAATATAATTTTGCTTGCCTTGGTTTAGATTATTGTCACTACTTTAATTATCAATACAAGCGTGCAAAATTACTCACCGCTAACCAAACACTTATTGGTCACCACATTCGAACAGTTTGTTGCATATGTAAGTTTATGGTCATATAACCTGTTGATGGTTATAACTTGTAGATGGTTGTTTTTGTGAGCGGATTGACTTTTGCGCTTCACAGAACCACTGAGTAATCATTAAATTTTAATTAAATATTGACTAAAAGTATTTATTTTTAATGGTTGAAAGTCAAAAAATTTAAAATGTATTTTTTTAAAATTTTGTACCCATAACCTTTTTACTTCTACTTTAAATGTCAAAACCTTACTGGAAAGTGTTGAGACCTTTTATGGTCAAGTAAGGGATAAAAACACGAACACAAATTTTATATACGTTTGCATTAACGGAACACCTAACTACGAGCAAAAATATTTGTTGCAATAATTTACATGAGTATTAGACATATTTCAAATTCTTAAAACGATACGGATCATGTCTTCACTTATTGCACTCTATTTCATTATCTTACAGTTATTGACCTCCTTATTGAGGTATGGAACTTAATCATAAGGAGAAACAGCTTCCCCTTCTTCATTTACAAAAGTCCTTCAAATGAGGAATAAATTATTTGAATACTCAGGTTTTTGCGGTTAATTTAATAAAAAAAGAAGAATCGTAAACTATTTGAAATGACTTCTAAATGAATCAGAAATGTTTAAAGTATTATTTTAGTACATTATATCATTATATAATGACTAATTATGTAAATATCTACAAGTTAGGTATAATTTTTGTGATAATAGTTTTTGTCAAGTTATTTATTTGGTACCCAGTTATATTTTTTAAAACACATATGTGTATAATCTTATACAGTTCAACACCCACAGGGAACTCTTGTCACAAATAATTTATATTGAAAATTATATTTATTATACTTGAAAATATATTTAATTATATTACAAAATATATGTAATCTTTAATTAAATAAATAAAACCGGTATACCACAAATAACGTTTTCCTTTATTTAAAACGATATGTACATTTCAATTACACGGTAATTATTCTTAGATGTACACATGTATTTTTATTGTAAATTACCTATGAGGATGATTACTATGCAATTGAACGTTAATTGTGATATAGAGGTTTCATTTATTTGAATAAACATTACACCACATTTGTCTTACACAGTTATATATATATATATCCTTGTTTAAAAATATTTCATGTATTAATATTTCTTATCCCCCCCGAAAAAAAAGTATATTGTGTTCTTTTTAGTAGATTATAATGAGGGTGGAAAAAACTTTATTGCTACGTTTTATTCGTATATATATATATATATATATATATATATATATATATATATATATATATATTGCAATTTAACAAGATATCTTTAAATTGAAAATTATTTCACTAAATGCTTTTAATAACTTGGAGAAAGATTTATAAATTACTTGAGCAATGCAAGTGCTTATTAATTTCAAACCAAATGATAGATTGATTCGCTTACTATTTCAAGAAATATAAATTAAAAATATAAAACACTTTTATATAACACAATAAATTTTAAGTATTTCCTCCTAAAGTAGTATACCTCTGTTACTATGGATTCTCAAGAATAAATTAATTGCAAGGCGTATGTTATTTTCCCTCTGAATGTGCCGTTGCACACTTTGTGCCTCATATAACGATCACTGACAGGGCTACATTCAGCCATTGTTGTACCTCACTGTAGATGTCGTCTAGCAATTAATTTTAATTACTAGTTTAATTACGTTATCCCCAGTCCCCGGTTTAAGTTTCATATTCTATCATATCGTATACAACGTTGTTTCAATACAACGACTTTTGTACTATAATTGTTATATTATTGTATATATTATACATATCCGACGTTGGGTGTATTGACTTCACCTACAAATCTTTGATATTCGTTTTTGGTATTAGCTTGAACGATAAGTCACTCGTTCTAAATAAAATTAGGCAAATATGTTTTTTTTTGCTTGGTTTTCCTATCAATCTTTAGTAATAATCTAATCTAATATCTAAGTAATAATATATAATCTAAATAATTGTAATGTAGCTAAACTGGTAGTAGAGTTACTAACGGTATTCCTGAATGAACAACCGTTTACAATTCCCGCCTCTATAAACGTATTTTGAATAATAACCCCCTCCGAGTCGTGGTGTACATAATTAGGTAAACGTATTTAATTCAAATAAGATTACAATAAAATGATTTGCCTGGAGTTGAAGCATTAGTACATCTCGGGTAGTTACAACCCCAAACATAAATATTTCTATTTTAAACAGTCTCACATTTTTATTTGGTTTTAATGTAAGCTTTTAATACTGTAACACTGTTGCATTTTTAAATTCCATTAAATATACTTTTTTTATAAATTATATATTCTTTTAGGTATGCATTTTGTTTATATTTAAAATAAGGTTAAATAGTAATATGAAAACACATTTTTAATGTAGTAAATTTATCTTCAGATTCAACTTAGATTAAAATTTAATATTTTTAAATCCCAAATATTTCAACACTTATTCTCTGACATGGTATACTAAGGTTAGCAAATATACTGATATTGTATTCTACAGCACCAATCAATAACAGAACCTTAAGGTGCCCGAGGTAGTTAATGTTAAGGTATTCAACCGTGATGTTGACATTCCATCCAATCAGGAACTCTCCACAGCATGCGGGCTTGACGTAACAAATTGAGCACAATCTATTAATGTGTAACAGGATTATTTCTTGCAGCTACTAGATATTCTAAACAGACCAAATTGTTCAGTACAGGTTTGTATTATTTTTATTAACATAAATTAATATTAAAAATAATACCAATATTTAAGTTATCATAAGCATAAGAAATTATAATTTTACAATAATTCATAATTATTAATAAATTTATTTATACCATATCCTAAACAGATAAATAATATAAATTCTATAAAATTTTTTATTGACCTGTAAATATATATTGGAAACTATTTAGATTATATATATTAACAATTTAAAACAAAATGTATTGACATTTAAGCCTACCCTTAGGCTACATTACTAAAAGAAATATTTCCAAGAGAATAGTTCATAGCATGAATAATAATGCTATTCATAGCATGAATATATATATATATATATATATATATATATATATATATATATATATATATATTTATTTATATTTATTGAGCGATTATTGAATATTAAAGTAGGTGTATATACATAAAATATTAAAGGCCTATATAAAATTCTAAACAACAGTTTATAAAGAATATTTCAATGTGAGGTTTTCAAGGGAAACAAAAGATGGTATGAAACTATATGTCTTTATGAAATGATAGTTCTAATATGCACTTAAATAACTAATATCATAACACATCACTGACTATTTTACAAAAACATTTACAACAAATCCAAGTTTTACCGAAAGACATATTTTTATTTAACAAATGAGGTGTACTTATACCGGTGTGTATGTTTTTAAAGACTTTTTTGCAGAATAATATATTTTCTATATATATATATATATATATATATATATATATTTCTAATGTGAGCTACTAAAATAATAAAACAGCTTTGAATGGAAACAAATTGGAATAATGGAATTGAATTTTTATATATTATTCCTTTAATATAGTTTCAGTCAAATATTTAATGTCATGTTTATTTTAAAGTAATTGTAAATTTAAATTATATAAAATAAAAAAATGATGCTTGAAGTGGCCCGATCCAGGAAACGTTTTGCAAGGTTTGGTGTGAATAAGACGCATTTACAGCTTATTATAATGTATGTTTGTTTAAAAAATTAAAGAATGTATTTATGTATTTTGTCAAACGTTCACGTAGTCTCTATCATAAAACCATTTCGATTTAGGAAAAGGTGATTGTGTTTTATTTAATTGTAATTGCTATTGCCCTACTTTTCTAGATTATCTGACAGTTGGGGTAATAATTTCTTAATATTTTCTTTATGTATTTGAATATTATTAGCAGTACATTCTTTGTCGTATTGATTTATTTATGTACTACAATTTATTTCTAGAAAAATCAAATTGTAAAATTACATACAAAATATTGTAATAGAGGATAAAGCGGTCATTTGTTTAGATAGTACGTTTAATATAACCTCCATTAGGTAAAATAGTAATATTATTTTGCAATGACGGAACTCTAATGGTTATTACAGAATACGTAACAATCTTATCTTATAAAGTCTTGTCTTATCTTACAAATATAACATTCGTCATAATATATATTATTTTACTGAAATCAAAGTATTTTAGTTCTCACACTTTTAAATTCTCAAGGGAGTAATTTTAATAATAAATCCGTGGAATAATTTTGAAATGGTATTTTGTTTTAGACATCCAATGTGCAGTATAAGAAGTGGTTTGTTTTAAAACAAAATTAATATTTGTCGATTCTATCTTCACGTGAGCTACTAGTTCTCAATAAAACAAATTTGCCTATAGTAGCACTTACTTATATTTGTTGAGGACGGCTGTTTCTGTTACGGTATGATTTGACAATGGAACACAACCTACGAAACGGCCTTCTTCAGTAAATATAAGTAAGTGCTACTATAGGCAAGTTTGTAAAATATTTACAAGTGTTTTAGTAAATAATTTTCCTCATTAATATTTCTTCACGGTATCCCAGAGTTAAATTAACCATCTCAATTTTTATGCTTTATGTTTACAGTTTGGTAGTCTCAGTTAGGTTTTTATTGAAATTTAGGGAAAATTATGTGATAAAATTGTAATCTCCTTATCACCTTTTCTCATAAAAAAAGAGGACACTCTAAGGATGTGGGTAACCAGTAAGGTTCAGCACTTAACTTCAGTTTAATATGTCGTAAAAAAGGGTCTTGTGCGGTATTGCGTAAAAATGAGATGCTTGTGCGTTTTCCCATTCCCACCTAGCAGTGGGTAGTATACGCTTACAAAATCTTTCACCACAATAAAAAAAAAAAAACACTAAAACATTAAACCTGGCAGTAATCTAGCACACATTTACACACACATATAAAATAGAGGACACCTTTTACTGTAAATAAACCAGAGGGTTCATAAATAGATGGCTTAAAAGTTTCTTCCACAGAAGCAAACAATAGCTGGTGAGTGGCTAATATAGAAGAACACAACAGACAATCTTTTTCGTTATCCACTATATCGTACTTCCAAACAATTAAATTCCTAGAAACATAATTCCGTGAAAAGTAATTTAATACTTTAATTAAAATTGATTTTCATTAAATGTTGACAAGGTAGGAAGATTGACTTATCGAAAGCAGAGGTGGTAAAGACATTAATAATATCTTTTATTTATCTCTTGGAATAAAACACGCAAAGGGTGTATTTGTAGGAGCAATATTTATTCATCAGTTAAGAATATTTTCATAATAAAGTAATTAAGAGTGTTAATTAAAAAGCTTTGTTACAATAAATACAAATTTTAATAAAAATAAATAGTTTTATAAATAAATAGTGTGAACACACACACACACAAACAAATATACATTTTTCAATATATGTATGTATGTATATATATATATATATATATATATATATATATATATATATATAGAGAGAGAGAGAGAGAGAGAGAGAGAGAGAGAGAGTGAGAGAGAGAGAGAGAGGGAGAGTATAATATAGGTGATGGAATATATTTCCATTTATTGCAAAAGCCAAAGGGGATTGTTTATTTAAAATATTCAAATCCCTTGATCAAAAAAAAAACAAATTATAAAGTCTATATGTAATAGAAACAAGGTAAAAGAAACTGAATTTTATTTACTAATTGTGTAATGAAAAACTTTGAAAATAATCTAAATTAAAGGGTTTTTTATGTTAATTTTAAGTAAAACTACTGCAATGTGAACTATTAAATAAAATTAACATAGTGAAACATCACAAATCTGACGTAGTTGTCGCGAGTCATGTCAGTAATCGATTTGAGAAACTATCTCTATTTCTTTAGTTCCTCTGTAGTTCGCTTAGATACGTTTGGTTTTACTTTTATTGAATCGGTCTAAGCACTATATATCAGTTACTTATGTAGCTTCGATGCTACAGTGAGTTAAGCAGTTTTCAAGGAGTTATACAGGCAATGGAGCTCCTGCTTATCTATAACTATGCAATTTAATGTGCAGACTTAAATTATTCTTGGAATTATTCAAATCTGTTTATGTCGTCATACTACGGTTGATAATAGATATTTTACACAAAAATTGTTTCTTAAAGTTAAAGCTATAGGTTATTAGGTTACTTGATTTATATGCACAATTATTATAGGCATACAATAACAATATATTTACATAGTAATATATATAATGTATTTGTTGTTAAGATAAATAGTTGTACAATAAAATATAAATTTAATTATATCAAAATGACTAAATGGAATTCCTTCCTACATTCAACTCAATATTTTCCAACCAATGAACTATTAACATTTTTAACTACTGAACTGTATATGAAACGCGAATGGATACAAATCACGTACGGATTGATGCACAGGATTGTTATAAAATTTATTTTAATCCTTCCACTGGGATTTATCAATCTCTACCACCGAAACTAAATTGTGTTTCAACTGATGTTTGTTTAGTATTTTTTTTAAAGTAATATAAAATAATGAAAACAAAACATAGGAATTGTTAATACCTAATTGAGAAGAAACAAATGAGTGATTATAATTTGTTAGAAAAGGTTAGCTAGGTATTACTGTCTTTCTTATTACTTGCTACTTAGAACTACAACATACAATGCCTAGTTTAACTAAAATATTCATATGTGAATAATAAATTTTAACTATTCAGTTATGCTAGGTTTGCGGCTTACTCAAAATTGAGGAATATAGATATATATTGCAATCCAAGAAAACCCGATATATATATATATATATATATATATATATATATATATATATATATATATATATATATATATATATAAATAAATATATATATATATATATATATATATATATATATATATATATATATACACATCTGCTTTGTTGATTGTGTGTGTGTGTGTGTGTGTGTGTGTGTGTTGAGGCGGGCAAAACCGTCTCAAAGGAAAGGTTTTTTTAGGCCAAAATCTGTTTAAAGAATTCTTTTTGTAAAAGTTTAGAAATGACATCACTGCAAGGGAAAGTAGCCATCAAGCCAGTGATTTATCTGTCTAAGTAAACAAGGCTGGTCAAAAGGGTCGACTTTGTTCACGGAATAGAGCAACTATGAATATTTTTTTTTTCTTTCAGAATGTAATATTAAAATAAAACAAATTCTTGTTTTTTATGAAAGACAAAACCCAAAAATAAAATAAAAAAATAACAGTAAATAAAACACCAAAGTTTAAGATAAATTTTAAAAACTAATAATACAGATTATTGTAAAAAAAAAATTATTAACAAATTTAATAACAAATATATTTAATAAGTGTAATTAGTAAATGCTCCAATAAAGTGTCAAGTGCGGGCGGAATTAATTTCGAATGCCGTAATAAGGCAAGTTACGAACGGCGTAGGCTAGAGGTTGCATTCAAATTCATAACAACAATTTGAAGGGTAAAGGAGAATATGACGTTAAAAAATATCACTATATTACACCATAAGTGACACATTCAAGTATCAGCGAAGTAACGAGAAAAAAGTCTATGAAAGGAAGTTCAAAGTACACAATGTTACAAGTCAAGACAAGGTCTTAACAAACTGATAAACCAGTTAGCAAGGGTAGGGGAAACTGCCCGCTAGAACGGGGACTTGCAATTCAGCTTTCGATAGAGACACACGTGTTTTCGGAGATCAAATAAAATTAAGTTCCAGGATGCTCCTCCGTGGCTGAGAAGAAACCCATGCCCAAGATTAACGTTGGAAATGATCTGCCATCGACCGCAAGAGAAATCGAACTTGAACTTTTTAACATGTACAAAAGTAATAAAACCGGCTCTAAGACCGATCAATGTCAATGGCTACAAGAACGACGAATCCAGGAAAATCTAGGAAAACCAAAGCCATTCCAGGTAAAGTTTTTGGGGCAAGTATACATTTTAATTGATATTAACAATTTATTAAAACTAGTAAAAATGTCTTAAATTCATGTAATCAAATATCTTAATACATAAATTGAATCTCTTGTTGAAAATAAATAATTAAAAAATACATAAACAAATGGCTATTTTTAAACATTAATAATACTGGTGGTCATGAAATAATAATTTGTTCAAGTATTAAATTGCATGTTCTAGAATAATGAGATCAAGAAATAGAAAGTTAACGTTTTTATAAAATCAAAATCTAAATATGTTCAAGATGAATATTCACATAATTTATTTAGAGTCAATATCAGAAAATGAAGACGAAATGTATAAAGAGAATCATTAAAAGATGATTGATTAATTAAGTGAATAGAATTTACTGTAGTCCATATATATTAAATCTATCATCTAGCATCCAATAACTGTAAAAATGTAAATCCAGTAAATTTTGTTCTAAAATTCTAAAGATATATGTTTGGGAGCACAATTATAAATTAAACCCAAAAGCAATAGTAAGTACTTTTACTAGTTACTCCTACAAAAATTTATATGGACATAATGTAAAATAAATAGATATAAATTATTCTTCTGTTATATTTGAATATGTATGTGATTTTATGTGTGAAATTTCGAACTCTAAAAAACCAAACTATTTAAATTTTTCAAGGGATTAAAACTAAATAAATTAAACAAAAAATGTTTCTGATTATTAAAGTCAACTGTAGTAAAGCTAGTGAATAAAATTGTATAAAATAATTCAAACTTGCAACTATGAATGAATTTAAATATTTAGAATAAACTAGCAAAAGGAATCTTAACAAATACTATTGCAATATGAACGTAAAAGATAAATTTATAGTCAAACAAAACTTTTTAAGATATAAATTATCACCCTATAATTTATCACCTATAGGCAACGTTGTTACCTACCTGCTTACGTCACACACTATTATGTATGCGAGGAATATCATTGTAAAATTACTGGTTATTGTTTATTAACCCATAATTAAGTTTCTTTATACAACAAATAAGATGATCATGTATCTAATTACATTTTTGTTGCGATATTTCTTGAGTTATATTTTAAGAAAAGTTTTTATATAATGTGGTAAATATAAATTTTTGTGTAATTCAGATTCTTTTAATTCGTACAGGTCTAGTAAGATGATATGCAAAAAAACACCGATTGATCAGAACAGACTAGCGAGGGAACCAGTGTGACGTGGGCGGCAGGTAAACGATTGGGTATTTTCAGCAGTTTATTTATAACTTTGTGTTATGCAAAGTGTGTTTCCGAAAGGTTGTGCTAAATTGTTGTATAAAAGTTCATGAATAATAGATTCCAGTTTTCTTTTGTCCAAGGTTAATTGATTAAAATGAATGTTACACCTAAATGTACCATTATAGACTTCCAGAAATTCACATTTACAGAAATGTAGTAATTAAAATTATTATGTTAAATATTTCTTTATAGTGAATTCATAAACTGTTAAATATTAAATCTCATTGTAAATATTTTGGTGTAAATATTATTGTAAATATTTTATCATTTAATAATTCCATTCTGGTACTCTCTCTCTCTCTCTCTCTCTCTCTCTATATATATATATATATATATATATATATATATATATATATATATTAAATATGGTGATATATTTTCTTGTAATATAGTTAATAAAAAAAATATTTCAAAAACAAGAATACTTTTAATGAATATATTTATACCAAAGCTTTTCGCCGAAAAAATAGTACCAGCATCTTCAGGAAAATAAGTATTCTTGTTTTTGAAATATTTTATTTTATTAATTATATACATATATATATATATATATATATATATATATATATATATATTTATACCTCGTTTACCATATACCCTTTGGTTTACTGAAGTATGTATAAGACAGTAATATAACATTTATAACTATCTTTTTACAAATGGTTTTATAATTTTGGTGAACTTGTAATAAATAGGGTAAGAGTATTATAGAACTGACTACATAGAAAGTGATGTATCAGTTTTTAGAGTGCTTCAATATTTATACGGGGGATATAATTTAACTTTTAGGTAGTAAAAGAATATTGTAGGCTGAACAAAATAAATATGAATCAAATAATATTCATAAATTTCATCATTTTTTGCTAATAAATATAGAAGAGTATACAATTGTTATATGAAGAAGCATATTTATTGTTTATTCTATATTAGAGTATTATATTTTCCTGAATATTATAATAATTAAATGTTTTATATATATATATATAAATATATGTATATATATATATATATATATATATATATATATATATATATATATATATATATATATTCCCAGACTTATCAATGAAAACATACTTATGAAAATATATAAATATGGTTATATAAAACACTTATAAATAGAACCATATATAATCATAGTTTATTGAAATATAGATTCCATAATTTATTCATACAAAATATGAAAAATGGCAGAATTAATACAACTTTTATTCTTAGAAATATAATAAATATTGTAAAAAATATCCAAAGAATATATATATTTATTCATTTAAATAAATATTTCAATAACATTTTGAAATAAAAAATCCTATAGGAAATTACACCTAAGTTTACAGTATATATATATATATATATATATATATATATATATATATATATATATATATATATATATATATATATTCTAACATAAAGTACGAGGCTTTAGATTAAATTAAGTTAATGCTAAAATAAATCATCTGTAAGATTTAGCAAAGAAAGATACAAATAGTTTTTCTAGTGCGGACAAAGCAGGTACCAAAGCAGGTCATTATTCGTTCCAGGAAAGTTATAAGTGGAGTCCGGCAAATTTGACAACAGAAGGCGCAAAGCTTATTAAGAAGGGAAATCCAGCGGCCGATATAGCCTGGGGAATTAACCGTGTACCGTTAGGTTTAGCTAATTGTAGAACTGTGGGAAACTGACAAAGAACGTATTGGTGGTAGTGGGAGAGATTAGGGATTTCATAAAAACTAAATGAGGGGAGTTTAAAGAGGAAGTTGGAAGAGAGTCTCGGAGAAAGGCAGGCAGGTTGGTGGGGACCAGGACCGAAGTGTTGTGAAGGGAGAATTTTGTTAAATTAAGTAGAGTTTTATTATAAAGAAAATTTAGTAAAGTGAGACGTAAAAGTTTTTTTGAAATATAAAGTAAGTTATTTTTGTATCAAGTGTTAGCGCGGAAGTGAACAAGCCAGGATTCCAGAGACTCTTCAGAACAATAAGTATATTTGAAAATAAGTGTAGCCAACAGACATCTATCTTTTAGTTTAAAACAATTTTTAAGTTCATCAAAATTTATAAAAATTATTCTAGTCACCATTTCAAATTTAAAAGCAAGTTCCCGTAATAGCGACCCCGAGAGCAAGAATAAAATTTTAATACTGCTTTTTTGTTATTCTATTAGAAATCTAAAGCCTCAGAAGTCCACCATTATTATTGTAATTTAGTTAGGATATCAAGCCTGTCACTGCAGAATATTAATATAAGTTTGGGATAATGTGTAGAGTTAATTGAAGAGAATAAATGCAAGTGATATTTAAAAATTGATAAGATTGTTAATTCTTTTATGAACCTGAAGGTGTGACTTTAATAGGTAAGCTGATTAAATTTAAAAAAATATAACTTAACCTTTGTTATAATTAAAATTTGTTTTTAAATGTTATTTATTTATTTAAACGTTATTGATTTTTTAAACAGCCTACTTGAAACTTTATATAAAAATTCAAAAAAAAACTTTTTTATAAGATTTGTATAATAATTGCACTAGTTTTATACGTAGGCTATAGGTTTACTTGAATTATTCAAAACACGAGTTATTTGGTTTTAGATAAAACATCCTTTATATAATTTAGTTTCACTTTAGAGACAATTCGTTATGAGCTACAAAGTCCATGGAACAATTTTTTAATACGATTTTCTAATCTTATAGATTACTCGCGGTTTTTTAAATTGTGTTATAAAAATATGAAGTTACTATATTATTATAATAATTACCCTAAGTAACTTTTATTATTAGTTATTATTTGTGTTATATTATGGATTTTCCAATATTTTCACTACAATATGACGTACAACTCTCCTCTTTATATTGTTTACATTATAATGTAACAATCAACTACAGGTCCATTTTTATAAGTGCAAATAATTAAAACAATGAGTAAAGAAAACAGAAAGGGGCATGAAGCGTTTATTTAAAATAAAAATCATTCAATGTTTTCCTTAAACCTAATACAACCTACTTATATAATTTCTAGTAAATCTGTATAACAGTGTTATATTATGGATTTTCCAATATTTTCACTACAATATGACGTTCAACTCTCCTCTTGATATTGTATACATTATAATGTAACAATCAACCACAGGTCCATTTTTATAAGTGCAAATAATTAAAACAATGAGTAAAGAAAACAGAAAGGGGCATGAAGCGTTTATTTAAAATAAAAATCATTCAACGTTTTCCTTAAACCTAATACAACCTACTTATATAATTTCTAGTAAATCTGTATAAGAGTGTTATATTTTATGAAGGAATATGTGTGTTTACATCATATTTGATAGTTGTAAGATTAAGTACTTTATTGTTTTTAAACTTTCTAATATTTTTTCATCTAAGCACTTTTTTTCCTTATTGTTGAGACCGTCGTACATCAGTATATATTTCACGAAATCATTATCGTATAAGGTCGATAAAAGCACAAACATATTTTTACCGTTTCTTAGAAAAACGAGCAAACATTTTGACTGATTATTGAACATTTATGATTTAGTTTATAGATTTCCTTAGCAAGTATTTTATAAACTTTTGGTTTCATATCATTTCAAGAAATATTTATATTTATATTATTTTATACATTTTGGAAGATTTTTAAATTCTAAATAATTGTGAATAAAACAGTTTCTATCGGATAGTGAATAGTGAAATAAGTGTTGTATTCAAAGAGATCTTTGTAGGTTTATTGATTATTTTAGCATTATATAATTATTTTTCAACAACGTTTGATATACCAAATCTTTAATAACGTATTTCACCTAAAGAAATTAAACGTTTTACACTTTGATACGTTATAAACAAAACTATAATCCTAAGTAATTGGTTCTACATATTATGTCTTATATAAGTCCTGACTTGATATAGGAGCTCGAAGGAAAGCCAGAATGGTCTAAATATATGAAACAATAGTTACTACAATACCATGCTAAATAGAATACCATCGCCATGTCCTGATATTAAAAAATGGATTTGTTTCGTATTCTACTAGGTCAATACAAATTATTTTAAAAATATTAAAAAAGACTGAATATTAAACTTCAGTTTGATAAACATTTTAAATATCATTGAAAAGATTTACATTATTAAAATTAAAAATCAAAAGAATAATTGAACATAAAATTTATCATGAATATCCAAACCGTTGGTTTATTAAAATCAATTTACAATGATAAATGCCGTCACCAATTTTAGGAACAATCAAAATGCATCTGAAACAAGTTTGCTTTAAGTAATACGTTTTCTAGGTTTTCATTTTCATATATTTTTGACAATGGCCAATTAGTTTTCAATGTTTCTTAATTTAAATTAGTCGTTGAATACTGTTGAACACAATTGGGTTTTTAGTCTGGAGTTTTAGCACAATCGGTTACACACAAACTTGGAACATTCTCACGTTATCACTATAAAAAGCTAACAAACGCAGAAAAGTTCGTAGAGAAAGCACGCCTTTTTTTAAACAGCAAAGTAATATGTGTAATTAGCTACCTTTTCACGGATAGTTGGAGTTCCTCAGAGATAAATGAACCTAATTTATTGAAAGCTCTCTTGTAAAGCTAAAATTCAATTGTAAAAAAATGAAAGATTCAATGGTCTAGTTTTTTTCTACATAGAGAACCTTATATGTTTGATCAAGTTCCAACATGTGTAGATACGTTGGTAGAGAGTATGAAATCTTACCAATGTAAAGTGAGACAGTCGTAAAGTCCGTGTGGTTTATCCGACAAATTTGCCCACGTTACAGAACTCGATGATAAGAAAGAATGATGGATCGTTTGTACTGCATTACCTTTTTATAATGGTTTTGTGTTTCTTGATATATAATATTTGAATTACCATATAAACTTATATATTAAGGAATTTGCGAAAAATATTTCGTACACTAAAAAACGTATGTTTATACTTGAATACTTCAACGCATGATAATTTATAAACACTTGCCTATAATACCATTTACTTACTATTTAACCAGCTTGTGATCTTGTTTAGTACCCTAAAAATTATTAAAATATTTAATTATAGCCAAGTAGTTACATATTAATACAGGTATTATTAGTGTAGTCAAAGATCATTAATGTAAATCTTAAAATGCATCATATAGTGAAATTATGATTAGTAGTATTTTTATTATTTCTTTATATACATAATTTATACAAATTTGATAATTTTTTATATTATATACAATATTATACCTATTTTAGATTAGTAGTTTGACATTTATCATACTAGTATATTTTAAAGTTGATACTATTTATTTTGAAGTTGATAAGTGTCCTAGACAATAACTGTGACAACAAATCATACAATACATATGTTATATTATTAAGGAGCTAAACTAATGGGAACAAATGACATTTATGAATGCGGGCATTAAAAAATGTGATATACTGAAATCATAAATAATGGGGCATTGACCATTGTTATAGAACAAAATTAAATTTAAAACATTTTCAAGTATCGTGTATTATAACAATAGGAATGATAAAACTTTACAATTACATCCTAATAAGGGTTTCTTTGATAAAACAAATAAAATAAATTTCTGTTGGTCCCTATTATGCAGCAAACAAAATTAATTGTTTCAAATATAGATAAATGAGTTCGGCCTCAGAGACTCAGATATGATCAACGATAAAATAATAAATATAATGGGTATATTTTTAATTACAACTTCCATTCGTCAGTTAGTAACATCTTAAAATAAACAATAATCGAATAAATGCTCTAACGATGAAAGCCTGTTGCCCGTAACTTCCTTTGTAAAGTTCATGATGACCTCATTAACCGCAACTTGTTGACTTTGCCCCTTTTCATTGTGAAGAGTCTTGAATAAAGAACGTGTACACTTTGATGCGTCACGAGTTTGTGCGTCTTTTGTAGCAGTTGAAAAATCGTAAAATGTTCGACTGGCTTTGTATAAAAGGTTGACGTTTATTTTGTCATTACAGAAGCCTTATATACAGATGCAGGAAAAATACACACACACACGTTACAACTGACAGATTTCTCGTGAAATTTACAAAAATTAATAATATGTATTTATTTGAATTTTACAAACAAAATTGTATAAAGAAAACGTTAAATTTTTTATATTAAAATTTAAGTAAAGCAAAGCATATAATTATAGATTGAAAAAGGCAACATTTTATTTTTAATAATAAAAAATTGTAATGAATTAATAAATTTGACTAACCGGGAGTGCAGTGCCGACAATTAAGTGAAATAAATTAAATAAAAAATACTAACTAAAGAATCAGTCCACCTACAAACACTAATGACATTTCTAAATAAAGAGCAAAGTGTAAAAAACTAAATAGTGCAATAATAAACCATAACACCTTATTAAGACAAAAGATAGAACGATATTTATTATATTGGGCATTTAGAAATTAAAAGAACGATAAGGGGCCTTCAGGCAAGTTAAATCAAGCCGAGTAGTGACAAACTTCGACAAGAAGACAGACCAAATAAAATCATATAACCCAGCGGCTGGAGGGGGAAGTTACGAGCAAAAATATAAACGGTATCACACGGCATTGTCGAGAAGTCTGCAGAATAATTTGTAGGAAGTGCCGGAGGAGGCTATGCCGGTTTGAAAGCTAGGCATAACAGTCGACGGGCCAGATGGAGGCTACAGGAACTTTTCTATCGTAATTCTTACAACGCCAATTATAAAGCGGGATTCAGCAAGCGGTACTTCCATTTCGCATCAAACGTAACTCAATCGCTACAACTTGCCAAGGTGTCGCTGTCCTAGAACTCGAAAGGATCCAGGGAGAAAAGAGAAGTCATCCGCCATAACAAGATCCAAGGACCAGAAAATGGGATTACTAACAAAAGTAAAACTTTTTTCTAATATCTAATATGTCATATTTGAATTGTTTAAGGGTAATTAAATTGAATGAAATAAGATAATTTTCTAAAAGGGAAAATATTCACATATAAATTATTCAACGTTCATTTTAAAGTCTCTACAACAGCTTAATCAGAAACGAACCAATGTAAGAATAATTAGGTAAAATTTTAGAGTGGATTCGACTATAAAATTGTTCATTTTCAACATAAAAACAGAAAATATTTAGTAAAAAAGTTTGAATAATTTAGAATAATAAATCTTATAAATAATTTCATGTAATAAGTTACAATAAGTAAATTATTTTGAAATGTTTAACTGATTATTAATATCACAGAATGTTATGATAACACTTAAGCTCAATTAATTCCAGATTCCAAATTTATGGAAAGAATCCAAATGAGATATATTAAGAAATTCACAATAAAATCTTAATTCATGTTTCAAGAAATAAGTGTGAAATTAATCATATAAAATAAATATATGTAAACAACTTGTATTTAATTAAATATATAAGGCTATATATTGTTTGCATATTGATAAAAGCAGAAGAAATCAAAAATTAAAATTGTATGTAGTTTTGATGATTTCTTGTATTATTAAAATTTATGTGAACAATTTTCTTAATTTATTAAAACATATTCTGTGCTAATGAATAAATAAAAACTAAAGTTTATTCAATATATTAAATTTAATGAAGTCTGTTTAATGTTAGAAACGTATTTACTTTTGCACACCAAATATATTCCTAAAAGTTGAATAAAGTTCCTAATATATATATATATATATATATATATATATATATATATAACCGATTCCTCAACATAATTTATAATTTAAATGTTATATATTTTTAATTTCAATTTTAAATATAAATAATCCCTTTTAATATTAGTAAAGTTTTAGTGGTTTTTGTTGCATTGGATAACAAAAGTATTTAATCATTTTCTGTTTTAGTTAAACAGCATCGCTTGAATGAATAATTAGTTATATTGTTTAGGATTGTATTGCTTACTCTTTTTATATTTTAAGACGTTTTTACACTAAACATTATAGAAAACATAATATTGACTAAAATTTATGTATAGATACAATGAAATTTTTAGATAAGGAGAAAAAAATGTACACACACAATATAAAGTAATAATAATTTACAGTTATTCCTAATAATTATAGTTCATTTTTCAGTAAATATAAAATAAAATAATTAATAAATAGACAAATATGTTATATTTTATAGCATTCTTCCACACTCTACAAACGAAATTTCATACTTTTAATTAACTACCAATGTATCACAATAAATAGGGCACACGTGTATTACAGTCACGTTCTTTATTTTTAAAAATGACTAAATGAAACTGAATTACTAGGAGATGCTTATCTTGTTAATGAGCAAAAAAGGTTTTAGCAGTAATTAAGTGGCAATGCACGTTAAAGGTTGCATGTTTAACGTTAATTAAGACTTTCAACACACTTGCTGCATTATGTGGTGTTGATAGCTTTATATATCCTACTGTTCAAATACATAAACACAGTAATTAGTTTGCATAGTCTTGATATTGCGTTCAAGAATGATACATGCTTTTTATAACGTAACAATTTCTAATTATTATATTCGTTGTCTATAGAATGCTCATTAATATATTATATATATATATATATATATATATATATATATAGAGAGAGAGAGAGAGAGAGAGAGAGAGAGAGAGGGGGGGGGGTGGAGAGACAGAGAGGGAGGGGGGGGGGTAAACTGAATTCTTAATAAAGTACTTTTATTATTGAAACTATTTATTTAACAAGAGTATTTAATGGAATTTTTTGGCGTCATTGACTTTTTTCATATTTCATTTCTTTTACGAGAAGTATCTTTTTTCTTTTCCATGTAAAATGACACTCTATATTTCTAAACAGGTGTGAATATTTGGCATTAATGCTCAAGCTGTCAACTGGCTTAATCAGGAGATTGTGCTTTGAAGCCGAAGATGTATGTACTTTTTTGTATACACACATACACACACACACATACACACACAAACACACACATATATATATATATATATATATATATATATATATAATAATATATTAAATATGGTGATAAGTTTTCTTGTAATATAGTTAATAAATAAAAAATATTTCAAAAACAAGAATCCTTTTATTGCATATATTATTCAAAGCTTTTCGCCGATAATTAGGAAAATAATTATGTCTTTTATTAGTTTATAATTTTCGTTTAATTTGATAAATTTGTGAGTATTGTTTTATGTGTGTATCATTAGGTTTGTTATTATTAATTAACTTTATTGTTTCATGTGATGTTTTAATTCGCATATTTTCTTGTTCCTCTACTTTTAATTTATTGATCGCCAATTCAGTATCTATTATTATTGTATCGATTATTTTTTCATATCTTTTTCAAGGTTAATTTTATTATTATTTTCTAAAATTTGATTTTCATTTTTGCTAAATATTGTATTAGTTAAATTAACAAAATTGGGGTGAAACCTATGATGTTGTATGATTACTTCTGTATTTTTGACCTTGTTCATTTTTAATATATATAGTTTTTTGGTTAGAGTGTTCGTTTTTTTTGTCTATATTTAAACAAAAGGATAATAATTTTATTAGATTCTTCTTCCCATTTTGTTTTATCCATACAAATGCTAGTTTTAAATATAATTTATAAATTTCAATAGTTATTTCATTTTTCTTCTTATATAAAATTTTTATTTCTTTTCTAACCCACAACATTTCTGCCTGTTTACCTGATTTTGTGCTACATTACTTTTATTTTTATTATTAATTTGTACATATTTGGGAACAATATTATAAATACATTGTTTGTTAAAACAAATGCAATACTATTAGTTTGCATTAATTGAATTTTACGTTTCTGATATAAATTTAAATCTTATGTTAAAGAGGAATTACTAATAGAACTACCCTCTGTAGAGCACATATTCACAATACCAATAGTCTAGTAAGGCAGTATAATATATTATATTCAAAAATAAGAATACTTTTAATGCATATATTATTCAAAGCTTTTCGACGATAAAACAGTACCAGCATCTTCAAGAAAATAATTATCTCTCTATTGTATATATATATATATATATATATATATATATATATATATATATATATATATATATATATATATATAACATATATATTAACTACCACGTTTATATTGGTATTCCTTAATAAAATTAGGTTGATTTGTAGCATAATATTTATTTATATAATTATTTTTGTAGAAAGACACACAAAAATATCTAAAAACAATGCAATGGAAATTGTGAATTCTACTGTATTATAGGACAGTAAAATATATTGTATTTTATACATAGTATATGATAAATGGTTTTTGCAAAGAAATTTGTTCTTTATTTCAATATTTTCCTTTCGATTTATAGTATCAAAAATGTTTAAGACCGGCTATGAAATCTGACTTGGAATATCCCAAAAATATTCTTTATATTTGAATCTTTAATCGTAGGTTTCCCAGTATAAAATCTTTGTATCTGTCTGGACAGGTTGCAGTGTTATCAGGCCTGTGACTGTATATTATTTTAAATACAAAAATTTTAAACATCTAGGTTAATAACAGGTACCTATTCAATATTAGGTAAATCGTCGATTTTCTTCAAAAGTTTTTAATATTTTAAAGAAGATTAATTTGTTTCACTCATAATGAACTATATAGGTTATTAGTGTTGGCAATAAATATTTAAAACATATAAAGAAATACACAACACTCACAAATTAAATATTTATTCACTCATAAATTATGATTTTCTGATTGAAACGCGGAGGTGCTTTAAATGTTTAATTTGTGCATTCTGTGTATTTCTTTTATTTGTTTTAATATCAACTCAAGCTAAGCTGAAAAATAGTTGTAATATTTACTTAATTTCAACTATTTTGATTTTCACACCAAATAGACTGGACGAATAATTTATATTCATAATAATACTGTCGTAGGAATAAGTAATAGGACCAGATATAGTTACGATATAGAGCAGCAATTACGGAGATTTTGCTTCCTTAACTCAATTAACTCGGGGCTTTTTTGTGAAAAACGCTCCCTTACCTTTAGAAGTGTAACTAACGATGTGGAAGGAAAGAGGGTAATTTAGGTATCCATTAGGGCAGAATCGGTTTTATTGACTGTGGAGTGACTCAGGCATACACACTAGGAAGGAAAAGGCATTAAAATATACAGGATATACGGCAGCATATTAATTTTCATAAATGGCTTTGTTTGGGTTGTTTCTTTACATAATCTGACACTTAACTGTAAACTAAATGCGTAATTAAATAATACTTTAGAAGTTTATATTATGTCTATCCTATAAAATAAATATTGGTACTCCAAATAATAGGGTAATATCAGTGTTGATAACCTTCAAATAAATTATAACAATTCTAAGTAAATTAATTATTCAAACTGTTTGTTTTTACTAACTGTTTTGCTAATGTTATTCATTACTACCTTACCTGTACCATCTTACTGTAGAAAATTGTTATGAAAAATTCAATTAAAATAAAGTTATTTAATAGAAACATCTGTTTACATTGCAAAAATATAAAATTTTAACTCCACCTATTTATTTAAACGTATGTAAATAAATCTTCCAATATGATTCTAATCGTCTAAAACATTGAATTCATTCTCGGTAATCACGTATTGAAGAACTTTGAAAAGCAACTAACGTAAATGCCCAACATAGACCTATATATAATAATTCGCCATGATAGATGGCTAAATACATTTTACTCAGTATTTTGGATTTTTTTATTATTTATAGTCAACTATGACATACCTCTCTCAAAAACAAAGGAATGAACTATATTCTGTATCTACGAAATTCACATATTTCCACTTTTGCTAATAACTTGCAAAAAAACCACTACTTACTGATATTTTTCAGCAGACTCGTTTCGCGCACTTTCGCGTTTCGCGTTTTTCAGCAGGTCAGCGCATTGTCCAATACCATGAGTCACGTACAAGACTTTTACACAGTTGTACTGTCTTAGAGTGAGTCTCTGGTGAATTGTTTTTCAATATTGTTTCATTTCATAGATTGGTTTTTAATTATGTATTTAAATATATAATTTGATTGTGAGTGTATTTTGTTGTTTAGAATGTGTTGTGGGTAGTATTTTTGGTGTTTGTATATCTCTTAGTTTTCTGTTGTGTTTAGTTTGTTGCTTTTCTTGATGTTGTGTAGAAATTTTAGGCTCGTGTTTATAGTGGTGTGAGAGTGTAGTGTGTTTTGTATGTGTATGGCCAAATTTGATTTGGGTTGTGCCTTTTCTATGTCTTTTATGTGTTATATCTATCTTGTGGTAAATGCTATCCCTGTTTGTCCAATTTAAAAGCTGGGGCAGTTGTTGCATGTAGTCTTGTATACTCGTTCCGTGTCGTGTTTACTGTGGTATGTTTTTGTACTCCGTAGGTGTTTTTAATTGTGTACGATGTTTTAAATGTTACCTTGTATGTAAGATTGCGGGACGAGGCATTTATTTTTTGTGATTTATGGTCGTGAAATGTAAGTTTTACGTATTTTTGTGAGTTTTTTTTGTTTTTGGTTATTTTGTGTGTGTGTTTTTGTGTGTAATATGTTGTATATCAAGGTTTGTTTGTATTATTTATCATGAACTTTGGTTTTTATTATGTTGAGCTCGTTTATATTGTCTTGATTGTTCATGGATATGTTGATAAGTCTGTGTATCATTGAGGGAAAGGCCATTTGTTTGTGTTGTGTGAGATGAAAGAAGTTCTGTGGTTAACTCTGACAGTAGTGGTGGGTTTCCCGTATATTTTGAACGTGTGTTTGTTGTTTTCTTTTTTTATCTTGAGATCTAAGAAGTTGACTTTGTTCTGTTTTCAGTGTCAAGAATATACTATTTTATAATTTGTTTATGTATTTGTGGAAGGTGTTTATATGTCGTATGTTGCGTCGTATATAATTAGGATCTCAACAGTGTATCAGTATATTATTTTGTGGGCGTATATGTAGTTGTTTATGATATATTTTTGTTCTAGATTGTGTATGGATATTTCTTATATAATGCATGGCATGGGTAGGTATTTGTCTCGTGTGTTCTATTTCTTGTTCTATATGAAGTAGTTCTGAGATATGATTGTTTCTGTTATTCTCTTTATTTCTTTGCCTGTGTTGTCTGGTGTGTTGTTTTATATTTGTAGAAGACAAATATAATACATAAAAAAAGACTATAAAAATTACATTTTGTTTAATTTTTACAAACTCCCAATCTTTAAGTTAATCAAAACTTTGAGTCGGTTTCAGTGAGACACAGAATAGCGTTTGTACTCTGTTTTATAAACAATAAATCACCAATGACTTAATCTAAATGCATTTTAAAAACTGAATAATTGAATACATTTAAATTATTTACCAACACAGGTGCATTCTGTATGCCATTCTTGTTTAAAAACATTCTGTATAATATTTAATGCATCACATAGTTCTGATGAATAACAGATCACCATATTGCACATATCAGGTTTCTTTCAATTCTAAACATAAATCCAATAGATAAATCATACTAGTTTATAATATAAGGCTGTGATATAAGACAATTTAAAAAAGCACATCGTGTTTCATGTAAATACAAAATATGTTTGTTATTTATTTATTTATGTTTTTCTATAGAGTCTGTATTAATAGAAGTGTATTTATAGCTTCATTACATTCATTACTGTCTTTTAATATAACGACTTAAATGCAATTTATTACATGTCCCGTCATATGAATGTTTGTTTTACAATCTTAAAAATCCACAAGCGTTTTACAAATATATTCAAAATAATTTATACAATTTGAACTCAAAATATACTTAAACTGTTAACGTTACAGCTTCCCCTTTTTGGAGCGTCCGATTGCAACTGAGACGTATTAGTACAGGTATTATCTAACAGGTCAAACACAATAAGTTGGCAACGGTCTAATATAGGTATGTTTCAATACAATGCTACGTTTAATTGCTATTGTCTACAAATATGAACTTAGGGAAAACGTATTTTTGCAATTATTATGCATTTTACATCTGTGTACAGCATGGTATACAATCCTAGAATACTCCCTTTAACTGTTATAGCCTAGAAAAATATAAAAATATTTTCAATATGATTGGACGTAAAACTACTAGTAAACCATTTCTTCAAAACTTTCTCTACCACTGACGATTTTTTTAGGAACTAAAGTTCTCAATATTTTAATTGTGTCTTAGACGTTGTCCTTTTTTTATTGAAGAATCCTACATCTAGCAATAAACCCTTTGGCACTGAATAGCATTTGAATCCAGGAAAATTGGAGTCATACCCTAAATCATGATTCAAACCTCTTTTTTAGTTACATTTCTTTTCTAATCGAATCTTTGTCACTGAATTATATTTGAATCCAGGAACATTGGATTTATAACCTAAATCACGATTCAAATCTCTTTTTTAGTTACATTTCTGTTCTAATCGAATCTTTGTCACTGAATAACATTTGAATCATGGAAAATTGGATTTATAACCTAAATAACGGTTCAAACGTCTATTTTAGTTACATTTCTTTTCTAATCGAGAAACCAAGGCCGCGCTTAAGTGCTGTAATCACAAAATATGTTACAAATTGTAATGTAAAAAATTGTATTCAAATTACTATTCAAAATTTTTTATCAACATAAAGTGCTCGCAAAATGAAGCTAATTTGAAATAAATCGAAGTGTGCTGCATTTAGCATTTACATAGACCTGAATAGAAAGACCGTCTGAGTTTAATTCAGAATGCACTTTAGGCCGCGTGGAAAATGGCATTATCTAATTAAAAAAATCCATTTTGAGCGTTGCTGAGGGATGTCTATTTCTATCGGTCGACTCTTTAGGTAGGCAATATGACTGTTACATAATTTCTACAAAGCCCATTTTGACACTTTTTGTATTATACTTTCTCCATGCTCGTAGGTTTCAGCTAAATATTTACAAGGTGTTGTAACTGTATTTTATTTTTCACAAATGTATTGTCCTGGGATCCTACGTATCACATTCTCGAAACATTCAATAATAATTTGGAGAGCTCTTGATTGCGAGAAACGAAATACTCTTAAATTTCGACGCGGTTCAAAAATAATAACCGCAATTTTTTTTACGCATCTGGAGCTTTTCATTGAGTATAATGCCGCTTACACGGAGCCACGTTTCATTAAAATTTGATTCTCTGTAAATATTAAACCTAATATATCCTCTACTTTGCTACACTTAAATATTTCGAATTATATTATTCATTCTATCGCACCCCATTTTGAACTTTCAGAGAAATCAAGGACCTTTGCTTCCAAGAAACTTAAAATAAGTCTAACATAAAAGATAACCGGATACTAATTTTACGATTATTTAAATATGCTTTGTTCAAAATTATATGTAATTCTCACCTTAAACTTCATCGTCCGTAGAATTGAAATTAACAGTTTTTATTAAATAACAAAAAACTTATATTTGTTATTGGTTAAAATTCAAAGATTCTCCTTTAAAATGAAACGAGATATATATATATATTTCCCTGTGGAATAAAGACTGTATGGGATACAAATTTAATTTTATGAAAAAACATATTACAGTAATTTTCTGGGAGAAATCCTATTGCTTGTCACCATCTTCAGCTTGGTCAAATATTTCGAACGATATCTTTAGAGGTATGTCAACGTCCTGCAAACTCAGAACAACTGAAAATGACCTAATTCTCGTATTCAACAATATATTATCCCCTAACACTACCCCGTATTACAATTAACACAACCACTAACTCTTATATAACCTTATACTAAATTCGCTCTACCTGCCCTCCTCTATCCTGGAAAAGTTTAAATAATATTTACTGAATTATTTCTGATTTATATAAATAGTTACTTGTACTACGGGTGAGTTTGTATATTTGCATATATTCAACTGTAAACAACAAAAACAAATATAACTTTTAAAATTCTTAAACGCGATTATTTTTTAGAGATTTTTTTTTCAAAAGTTTAGCTTAATACATTTTTGTTTTTATTATTTAATTTTGTTTTACAGAATGACTCCTGCTAAAATTATTTACCTTTAAAAAAAAAAAACAATGTCAGAAAATGTAAAATGGACCAATTTATATATTAATTTTACAAACATTATTAAAATGATTTATTCTTAAAGTTTAAGAGAGAAAAATATATTTTTTTGTCAGAGAGCAGCATCATATAGTATTTTGTGTAATAGTCGTAGAAAATGGTAAGAATATAAAGATAGAGGAATAAATACATACATTTTGTTTCAATGCCCTACTTTTAGCAAATTATCTAGACCTAACCCTTTCTCTCTAAATAAACCGGGAACACGATTTTAAAAAGTCCCTTACTAATTGGATCCGTCCGCTCAATCGAAGCATGTTATCCACTGAATCGGAAACTATGATTGTCTCATAACCTTTAGTAAGAAAACTGTGCCACGTGATTTCAGCGAATATTAATGCAACCATAACTCATTCCTAGAAAGGATAAATTTTATAATTACTAACTATTACTCCAAAAATTTTGTTTTATTTTTAACACTTCTACTGGAAAGGTAAAGATGAGTGACCTGTTAGATGCGCAGTTGAACCAATTTAATGCATTACGATGGAACAATCTAAACGGTACAATCTACAAGGTTTTCATAACGCAACACCCTTTCTCCGTCCCCAGGGAACAAGCTGCAGGAATTACGGTTATTAACTAAAGTAGGGTAGCATTATCCTAAAAGTCCACCAATCACAGCTTAATTACTCCTGTATCTGCAATAGCAACCGCGCCTAATGAAATCTGCAAAATAAGTTTATATTTTGAAAAACATGTAGTTTTATTCCAGTTTTTCATGAGTAGTGTGAAATCGGATTTCTTTTTTATTCGGATTTTATTTAAGCATCAATGTGATATGGCGTTGTAACTAATCAAAATTACTAAGGGTATATAAGTTTTTTTGAAATGTTTTTCTTTTCATAGTTTGTATAACACATCACAATGGGTAAATAACACATATTTTTAGATATTTAGTAATTAAAACTCGGTAATAAAATAGTTGTATGAAATATCCGTGTTAACTATCGCAGTGAAATTATTAATAAGAAAACCATAAAACAAATAAAAACATACACAAAACTCACAAATTGACTCATACGCGTTTCAGTCACATTGGCATCATCATCAGTGAGTGTTACTACCACAAATTCTAATTTACAACTAGGGTGATATTAAGGTTACACTTTGATATTTCTACAGTAGCCGTTGCCACGCCCACCTGCCAAAACAACACTTATTAACAATACTTTTAACATGATACATCAAACAGATATTCTATACCTAACTCAATAAATATAATAAAACTTTTACCCATACGACATAGTAACATATAAACAAAATAGGTATTTAATATTTCAGTTTATTATTATTTCAAGATTTTATCCAAAAATATATAATAAAAGTTTTTTTGTGACACACTAATTACATTAATAAAGAACTTTGCGTAGGGCCTGACTCGTTATTTACAATATTATTTTTATTCCTATTATTATACAAATATTTATATTTTTATTTATTTTAACATATCCTCGCAAGCTAAGCTCAAAGAATAGTTCTATAAGAAAACCTTATTTCTCCAAATATAAAGATATATTGATTAGAATTTAGGGTTTAGAATTTCATTGTAATATAGGTATCACATTATTTAAGTATTTAGTCTTCCTGTGGTTCACCATGTAAAGACCTTCCCATGGGAGTAAGTATATAAACGCGATCCAATCATTTTGTGATTCACACAATAATCCAGATGTGATGGGATTTTGTTCTTTTAGCTTTCCGAACATAAAATATCACTATTTAGCAAAGTTTTGTTATCAATTAGAGAATTTTTGGTGGATAGGATCTAACTTACATTTTTAGATGTATGTTCCTATATATTTAGAAACATCGTATATTTGCTTAAACTACATGACGTTGCCAATAATTTTATAATAGTTTGTGTTATTTCCTGTATTGCACAATCGCGATACAAGTAAAAATTCTCTAAGGAATTATTCAATTATCAATATTTTAGTGGTAAACAATCTTTTTAATTTACTACATTTCAGTCAATCATTTTGTGTTTTTTATTAGGTTCAGTTACTTCTACTTGGGAGCCTCTAACCTATTTGGGGGGCGTTTTATGTAGCGGTGTGGTTCCAATGGTTTTCATTTTGGGTGAATGGAGTGAAATTAAAGCCCTTCCCACAAACATTCACCATGTGGTTCCAGGTGTAGTATCTAAAACGATATGACGAAACGGAAAATTTACCTTTTTCGGAGGTCATCTCAAAAATTTAGAGCCTAATAGCAAAGATTCGTTTGAAAATTGCCAGCGAACCTTATGGTCACCAAATATAAATGGATCTGGAAATAAGACAGAACCACTCGAAGATTGCCTTCAAATTGAAATAAAGTGAGTAGATGAAGATGCGATGTAAAGCATTGGTTAAAGTCAAAGATCTTAAAGGTTTAAATAAAAACCTAAAATACGCAAATAGCAATGACAAACAAATGTTTGTACTACACGGAGGAAGACCAAGAAAGACTTACTCAACTGACGAAGAAGAATTCAATCGTGGTGCAGTTCACGTCGGAACTAGAAAAGAAAGGTAAGCCACCGTCTAAAGAGTAATAACCCCAAGGTGCAGTAACTAGTGACAATGATAACAACAGAATGCACGTGAATCTGAAGGTTATGTGTAGAGGGGCTTCAGTGTGTAATCAAAAGAGTTTAAAATTATTATAGGTCATTACATTTACAATAAACATCTGTAAAAAAAAACTACTCAAGACTTACAAATCTATATTCCTTTTATATCCATTTAATATCTTCATTTTGCATACAGGCAAAATAAATCACAATCTTTGATAAACGTCTACTATCGATTTCAATATCGTTACATCATAAGCCCCATTCTTTTTATGTGGTTTCTTGTTTTACATTAGAACTTCTTTACCTGTGACAACTTTACAGTTGTTACTGAATTGTTTTTAATTTATTCGAAACAGTCTGCAAATAAATACATTGAAATAGTTAATTATATTTATCTGCAAATTTATATGACTAAATAAAATATAGCACACAGCTGAAGCTCAGGATGAAGAGAATACTTATAGCTATTTAGAGCTCATAGTTATAGCTTCTCAGTAGCTACCTATTAAGAATGTTTAAAGCTTTATACAAGAAGTATGCGAAAAACACTTACCAAATTGATAACGGATAAAGCTGTCAATTAAATTGGAGTAAAGTAAGTTGATATTTGTCAAACATTTCAGGCCAAATGTTTCGATCAAACGTATAGACACCGGGAACGTTATGTTTTAGGTTGCTTAAAACAACACAAAGGTCGTTTGATGTTTGCCACCCAATGCCCAGCAGGGAGGCTCTCGCATTCATGGAATTCTTACTCCACTCACACCGGACATCCAGCAGAGCTCACGGAATTTAATTTCCATCGTAAAGTTGGCTCTTGGTTTGCTAAACGATTGCGGTCATGGCATTGGGAGTAAATGACAAAGACTAATGATGGCCACACTTAAACAAGACACTAAGTGACATGAAGGTCATTTACGGGATCTCAGTCACGAAGGCAAGTTAGGTTGAAATGTTACTGACAAATGGTGCTTAACAACAAAGTTTCACGACAGATTTCCTATGCTGTACAATTTATCATTCTAATGCTAAGTAATTCCTTTTTTACAAAATCAAAATTCAAATATATTATTTCGTTTTACCCACTGAAACAGAAATGTCCTAAAACGTAATTTTAAAAAAACCTTCAAAAACACGCGGATATTTCTGTACCTAACAACTCTTTGCTGAACTTAAATGACACTAATATGGAGCTAGTATGATATTACTATATATTTTATATTTAAATTTAAATAATTTAATTTATGTCATTTATATTTATATTTTTTATTTATAAACTATTGTGATTCAAAGCCTTATGTTAACTTACACTCTCCTGATATAATTTTTGTATAAATTCTCAATTTTTAGTAAAATACTTTTTTATTCAACCAATCAAGTGAAAATGCATTTTGTAAAACATATAGCGTATGGTAATTGATGTTAATACAGCATTTTCATATACGTATTTAATTAAGATTACAAAAAAGTCGACGTAGGATTCGAACTGAATTGCTATAGCTTTAAAATCCAGCACTATGCCACTCAGCCAATTGTCCAATAGCTAGAATTTGTTTATTTTATTATGACTATGAAATTCATGAATGTGTTGTATAAATGAAAATAAATAAATAAGTAAATATATATCTACACCTATATCTATCTATCTATCTATCTATCTATTTATCTATCTATATATATATATATATATATATATATATATATATATATTGGTTTGTGTGGAGGTAAACAACTGTACAGGAAATATCCCCACTTAAAAAGAGTGATTTGACAATGGCCAACTGACCGAAAGGTGACACATCTCACAAGGTAATGTTATTGCACATAGTGGTGGAAAATATTATTTACAAGTAATAATAATAATAACTTTATATTTATATAATAGTATATATATATATATATATATATATATATATATATATATATATATATATATATATATATATATATATATATATAGCAACATAGGTTACTCAAATACAAGAATATTTATTAATTTATATTCAAAGGTTTTCGTTGGTAAACAGTACCATTATCATCAGGAATGTATAATACAATAATGCAAGATATATGCCTCATTCTATGAACTGTTGTTCTATGGCACTGTTTACCAACGAAAAGATTTGAATATAAATTATTAAATATTCTTGTATTTCAATAACCTATGTTGTTTTAGATTATTAAACAAGAAAAAAATATTATATATATATATATATATATATATATATATATATATATATATATATATTATATATATATATATATATATATATATATATATATATCACTTTCACTTATGTACTTAAACAAGAATCTTACTTGGTATTTATGCGAGTACTTTCAAAGACTGGTTAGTGTCTCCATCCTCGGGCATACTGAACAGGGTTTTGGACTGCGAGCTGCGTGGATTTGCCGTTGACCTTGGTGTACCGTTAACTTCTATTTTTAGATTCACTGCACTGTGCGAGTTTTTAACGTTCGTTTTGGGGTTATTATTGTCTATTAGATTGAATAATTTATCGTTTTTTGATTTTATTTGTATCTGTTCGTTAATGATGGTATTTTTATTTTTATAAATTTCTAGTTGTTCCCAGATTGTCATTTTGAGGCCTTTTTGGGCCTTGTTTACTAGGTGTACGTTTTTTAATGTGGGGAATGTGTGTTTGTTTTTGATTGCGTGTGTGGCTAAGTTTGAGTTATAAATTTCAGGTTTGATGTATGCATTGAGGTGTTCTTGATATCTGTCTTTTAATTTCTTTTTTGTTTGGCCTATGTATATTTTATTACAGTCTGGGCATTCGATTTTGTATATTCCGTTATTAAGTGTGGGACATATTTTTTCTGGTTGGTTTATTTTGTTCATTATGTTTCCTGTGTTTTTGTAGGCTATGTTGATATTATTATTTTTTTGTGTTTTAGTTATTCCTTTTATGTTGTATCCTGTGTATGTGAATGTAGCCCATTTTGTTGTTTGTGGTTCGATTTTAGGTTGTTTTAATTTATTTAATATTTTAAATTTTAAATTATCTATAGTTTTTTTATTGTATCCATTTTTATGGGCTATTTGATATATTATTTGTTTTTCTTTGGTTTTTTCTTCATTATTTAGAGGCAATTTTAGACAATCCTGTATATAAGTGAGTTGTAAGCGGCCAATTTAGTTGTGGGGGATGGTTGGAGTGGTTTGGTATTGTATTAATGGTTTGTGTGGGTTTCCTATAAATAGAATATTCAATGTTATTTGTATTTCTGGTCAATGTTAGGTCTAGATAGTTTATTTTATTGTTTATTTCTTCCTCCATGGTGAATTGTATGTTAGGGTGTAAGTTATTGATTTTATTTAGAATGATCTTATTATTTATTGCTTTATATTGTGAGATGTATAATCCATCATCGACATATCGTATCCAATGTCCGTTGGGGTCGTGTGTTTTTATGGTTTGTGTGATTAATTCGTCAAGTTTTTGGAGGTAAATTTCTGATACTATACTTGATAGTGGTGATCCCATTGCTAAGCCATCTGTTTGTTTATATATATTATATATATATATATATATATATATATATATAATATATATATATATATATATATATATATATATATATATATATATATATATATACGTTTTCTTGTTTAATAATTTAAAACAACATAGGTTATTCAAATACAAGAATATTTATTAATTCATATTCATAAATTAATATGAAATAATATATTAATATTAATAATATTATTATTAATTAATATTATTTTTTAATATAAATTAATAAATATTCTTGTTTTGAATAACCTATGTTGTTTTAATATATATATATATATATATATATATATATATTCCTAGTCATTTACATGCATCGTTTACTATTTTGTTTCATTAAAATTATTTAATTTAAAACGAATAAGTTTGTTAAATTTTCTTATTAACAGATGCTACATCCTTTGAATAAAAGAGTTGTTCAGCTACTGTTTTACGACTGAAAATATAAACCTTTAAACATTTTTGCCGTTTGCAATAAAATATGTTCCACTCCTCTCCCTTTCGACAAGCCAAGTCAGCACGTCAGCTGTCTCGTGCACAGCCGATATTTCCTCTCTGACGTCACAGCACATTTGGGAATATACACATATTGGTTTGGTGAAGCTAAGTAAAGGATTCTTACTATAGCCAAACACATAAACATAAAAGTAGCCTAATGCTGAAATCTCATTTTTTGTCGTTTGTATTTTTATTTAGTAGCCTAACAAGGAGATGTAATGAAAATAAATGAAATATGGAATAACGGTAGTGAAATAAGTCTCACAATAGAAGTGAAATTATCAGGAATGGGTTGTACAAAGTGAACGAAGCAAACAAAGTTTTAGGAGATTCGGTTTTTTTACATAGTGGCCTCAGGGAATATAATGTTTAATTCTTTCTTGAAACTAGCGTTTTAAGCTTTCCATAGTAGTTAACTTGTAATGTGTTTCACACATTGCTACAAGGTGTATACTGAAGCACGAACACATATCTTACAACTTTGGTTAGAGCATTGGAAATGTAGGTTAACTAATTTTAACTTTTATTTTATTTTCTTCTTTTTTTAGGTTATGTATCATATGTTTATATAAACCTTCGAGGGGGGCGCATAGAGCTTAAAACGGGAGAAGGCGCTTTTTGCAATATGTATATAATACACTGAATCCGAGAATAAAATTAATAACATCTATAAATATGCAAAAGAAAAGTCCGTTAAAGAAATAAATGAAATACAAAGTGAAAAAGTCGCATAAACGGTAACGTGTAGTCTAACAGACGACAAACAGGTCACTGAACAGAAGTTAAACATGAAATTGACCAACAACTCCCACCAACATTGCACTTGACTATGGAGGGGAAGCTATTGATACCGCATTGCTAATAACCACACCCGTACCTTAAAAGGTATACATACATACATACATACATACATACATATATATTTATATATATGTATGTATGTATGTATATCGTTACAGTTATAAGTAAAGAATGGCTGAGAAGAGAGTCGCACATAGTAGAGATGAAAGTAGGAAGTCGTAGAAAGGGACATAGAAAGAGAGACTCTAACAGAGTCAGAGTACAAATAAAACTCATTGTTTGGAAGTAGAAACAAAGATGTTTTAGTGTTGGATTTTGGAAATTGAACAGAATTTCACTCCATAGAGGCTTAAAAGACAATTATGTTTATACCACTACTTGTTTCAGGTTTAATAATCTCATAAAAGTTACAAAATAGGCATATTACCAGATTTAACAATACCTGATGTTCATTCATCTTTTGAGCTTTTTATTCTTTCCTTCTATAAATTTTTGTTTGATTATTATAATCAGTTTCGTCTCATAATGAGGTCTATCGAGCAAACTCTAATTTGTTACCCCATGTTTATTGAAATTAGGAGTTTAATATTTTGTTAAATGTTGCCACATAAGCATTTGATTAAGTAGAAACAATGTAGATTCGGTAAGACGTATAGACTTGTTACTGGATTTTCAGTGTTATTTGTTTATGGGGGAAGTTGACTAAAATATCGCATTGGAGGCTTACTTCTTTTAAGAAGAGGTTCGTAAGTAACACACTGCCCATGATTTTCACAAGACTTATCTATAAGTACATAAAGTTATGTACTCCGTATGACAATTCCATGTTATATAAACTATACCAATGTATTTTTGTCTCAACATTGGCATTTGATTAATCTATCTTTACTCCATGCATGGTAGAAACTATAGTGGCACTCTTATTTTTAAATACAACACGGGATTAAATACTTACTTTGTGTTTCTTTTATAATGAAGATTTGTTTAAAATATAATTATTTTCGAAACATTTTATACTCTCAAATCTTCTGCTTGAATTGATACTATTGCTTAACTTATATATTTCAAAAAGTTGGTATATAGGCCTACATATTAGGGATTTCTTTGTATTAACTTTTTTTAAATGCGTGAGTTTTATTTTACAAAACACCCTATTTATTTATTTATTTATATTTATCAGTAAATAGGTTTTTCGCTTGGTCAGTATATCGTTCAATGTCGTTTGTTATTAAATAGAGTCCTTGATCTATCACGAGTTACAGTCAATATCTGCTTTCTTATTTTAATCTGTGAGTTGCTCTTCTGTAAGTATGTTTTCTCACTGTGTACGCCAATTGGGTTTATGTTCAATTTGTCTCGTTTAGATTGAGTTTGGTTTGGATTTTCTGTGTGTACATGTTTCGAAATTTTTTGTTGTGTATATTTTACTCCTGCCATTAAGAAAGTGATTTCAAACAATACATATTACTAGCTTACAATATGTATGATATAGTATTCGAAAACATCAAAGTGACTACATTTATATTTGTAAGTACATATTTACTTTCAATATGGTTTACTAAACGTAATACATTTCTCACAGTTAGATCGGATCCTCGATGTATCTTGCTTTTGGCACCAAAAGCAACTGCATCTTGCTTACGTTGAGCGTTGGGCCCAAATGGAATCAGATAATTTATTAAATTGATATTTCCCACTTTATCTAGAAATATTAGTTCAAAGGGGGTTTATATTTTTTGTAACACTGTTAGAGCTGCAAGGGTGTAGGGCAGGTTATTCTCTTTTATAATGATTACGCCATTATGTAGTGCAATTCTTGCACTATACAGGCACTTGCTTCGTTGCAAAGTTTCTCTAAATTCATTACTAATTAATGATCTGGCTATACACTCTAAGTTGAATTAGTTTGAAAATTAACTACTCAGATTATTTATGTGATATTAACAACTGCAAACTTTCATCTACAAAATACTAGTAACTTTACCTGAGGGGTTTTGGTGTACAGTTCTTCGTTACTTGACTAACTTTAGCTTGATACTACTTAAGGCTTACTCTGTTGGCAATGGATATTGTGCTAACTCGGGCGGCAAAAAACTATTCAAAAACTTTAATATTTTAAATACAGGAGCGATTGCATTTGTAGTCACCTGAGTAGACTTCTGGATAACGTACGTTTCTCACACTATTCGCATCGAATGAAGAGCATTAATATACTAGATAAGATGAAAATCCAAACTTTATCTGTACCTATTTCCGATTCATATTGTATCAGGTCAAAATATGTAAAAATAAAAAAAAGAAATGATATAAATATTTACAAAATGGGTAAAGGAATTTTAATCTATCATTAAAAGCGTTACGCTTAGTATCCACAGTGATATGAGAGCTCATTTACACCTTAATCTTGATATTCCAGGACTAAATTCTGATTAAATTGGTTTCATCTGGTCCATATATAATGTATCATTATTTTGTAAAAAGATATGGAAATTAATAATATTATATTTAAAAAATAGTAAAATGTAATGGCAATAGCTAAAAAAATATTTTTTTTCTCATATACTTGTCATTGTTACAAAAAATACTCATATTCACTGGTTAAGTGCTTTCAGCAATTTCATATCGCTTATCGAATGGAGAGAACACGAATTCCAACACTGGGTTAATAATCACATGTTTAGGAATTATATTTGATAATTGCGATAAATCCAAATTTTCTAAGAATTATTGTCAAGCAGGATATCACACGTTGTGATGAGAGTAAAAGTGAAGTAAAATTGTTCCATATATAGATTATAGTTTATTATATAGTTTATAGATTATATATGTCATTGAGTTTAAAGTTTACGCCAGATACCATATGACAAAAACTTAAAGAAAAATGTAAACAAAAATAATAAACATTCTTAAATTGTAAACAAACACAATATTAATCTATGTATATACAAGGCCAAATTCTCAAACATAGTACACGTGTAAAATGAGAAGAACAAAACATTTGACATGGTATCAGAAAACAATAGGGATAGTATAAGAAAATGGAATGAAAAATAAAACATTCATAAATTGTAAACAAACACTATATTTAATTTATGTATATACAAGACCAAATTTTCAAACTTAGTACACGTGTAAAATGAGAATAACAAAACATTTGACTTACGGTATCAGAAAACAATAGGGATAGTATAGGAAAACGGAATGAAAAATAAAAAAAACACCGTAAATTGTAAACAAAAACAATATAAATTTATGTATATACAAGACATAATTTGCAAACGTAATATACGTGTAAAATGAGAAGAGGAAAAAATTTGACATATAGTATCAGAAAACAATAGCGATATTATAAGAAAATGGAATGAAAAAAATTAAACGTTCGTAAATCGTAAACAAACAAAATATAAATTTATAATGGACTATATACATGAGTCAATTTTTAAATGTGATACATGTGTAAAATAAGATGAAAGAAGATGATATCAGAAAACAAATAATTAGCTTCAAGGGATAATAAAGTTAGAGAAATTGGCTGCGTTCTGAGTAAAATGTCATCTAGTATGGTGTCGGAATTATATAGCATTAACAGGAGATGTGAATAACTATTAAATTTATAATATACCATTTGAATGACAAACGTCAAAAACCTTATAAAAATGCAATGCTTGGATAAACTATAAGAAATATTACATTCACTTCAATAAAAGTATTACAAATTCATAATACTTATTTCCAGAAACTATACATATATTATTATCTAACATAAAAATATTATAAATAATTGCAGAAGATGAGAATACGAAATCCTTATTACAAATACATTGTTATCTTCTATGTGCACTGTCAGCTATCACAAATATATAGATTTTCAACAATACTCTACTTTCCTTGTAGGATTGTAACGTTTGGCTACGCCCCATCTTGCGACCTGTGTTTGGTTCGACGACCACAGAATAAAAAGAGAGTTTCAGTACTTACGCGCGACTCCCAAACCTCCGAGCAATTCTACGGCGCATTTCTAAAATCAGGCTCGTTTATTTCATATCTCAACCAGTATTGCTATACATAGAATTACAATTTACATAATTTGTTTTTATTTCTATTTTTAAACTAATATCTCGCTTTGTTTTCTGATGCTGATGTAATATGTAACATTTTGCTTTAAATAATGCTACAGTTTCACTGCAAGGCTTTTCTATGGTTAGGTTTTACTTCTTTTTCAATATTTACCTTTTTTTATTTCATAACACTAAGGATCAAAATTATACTAGGTAATACAAACTATTAAAAAAATAATATGTAATTTATACTTATTTCTCAAATATTAACACGACTTTCACAATAATTGTTTACTATATCCCCATCATTAACTTAACAAATTTACAAGAGATGCTGATTTAATACAGCACTAAATGATCCTGTGTTTTTATTCTGACTGATTTAGATCAGATAAATTGGGTCAAAATAAATCATCCGAGTACAAATTTATCGGTTGTATTCAGCCAGTGTCTGGCGAGAGTTCCTTGATTGGGTGAAATGTCAACACCACGGCTGACTGCCTTTACGTTGGCTAGCCGCAGAGACCTTAACGCCACATTATCGATTGTCGTCGTAAGAGACCACGTCTCAGTTAATCACATTTATCCTTCTCTTAGCTTACAATGGAATAAATGTGTTTTATTCAAGCAATCAGTTGTATTTGAGGATACATATTTCTAAAATATACATTCTTGAAGAGAATAATCTTACTACAAAATATACTGTAAAATATTTCTAATTATATCACAGCAAAGGTCGGATTTATTTTACTTTTTTTATCTTATAAACGAAAATTATGAAATAGAACCGAAATGGTTATTTGGTTTCATATTGTATAGCGCCTAATATTTAATAATGTATTGGGAAATATAACAATTCCTATGTAAATTCATATATGGAGTTTTATACAGATTATAAAATATGTTTTGCATTATGTGTAACGTATTCATATAAAACAAAATATTTTATAAAATATAAAATTATTTTAACAAATGTTATGCTTGGAAAAATAATAAAGAACCTGAAACAATAGTTAACAACAAAAACGTCCTACGGGTAAAACATATTATTATAATATTAAGGTGGAGTGGTTGTATTCATTATGTTTTATAGGATTCCAAAGTAACAAAAAGGAGGAATTATATATTTATAAAACCTGGATACGTTATTTGCCTAACTGTTTAATTATACTCACCACTTGAACATAAAATTTAGAAGGTAAACTCAATCATAAGAACTAGGTATGAGGTAATATACTAAAAATTGAGTGGATTAACATATTTCGGGTGTTATAACAAAATTAAGGCATTCAACTTAAACTTTATGTGACTATCTAATTAGAGCTACTATATAATATGCTATTTAATTCCTGCTGTTTTTTAGTTTTCGATAATCAAATATAATACAATAATTTTTAAATGTATTTGTTGAATTTGTGTGGCTTTTGCACGGAATTAGTACTTTTAGATTGATGTAGTGGGAATATTTCTGTACGTGAAGCTGGCAATCACTACATGCCAGGGGAGCACTTTTAAAGAAATAATCTAATTAGTATAACACAGTAATTCCACTTATTCCTGAATCTTGTATTCGTCATTTGTTAATGTTTCTCTGTAGGTGTTGAATTACCTATAATGTTTTTCATGATTGTTCAAGATATTTATCTACAATAATAAATTTTATATAGACCTAAATGAGGTTTATAGTAACAGTATTTGTTAGTACTATTGTAAGCATTTTACAAATTTTCGATATCATACTTGACGTGTTCTGGATCTTGTCTCTTCATATACTATTATTACTGTTATTCTTTAAGATGTACTTGTTTGTTATCTTAAATATGATTATTCAGCATATATATATATATATATATATATATATATATATATATATATATATATATATATATATATATATATATATATATATCTGTGTGTGTGTGTGTGTGTGTGTGTGTGTGTGTGTGTGTGTGTGTGTGTGTGTGTGTGTGTGTGTGTGTGTGTGAGTGTGTGTGTGTGTTGGCGTTATCTATATTTATTGCTATAATGATAATATATTTATTTCTTAAACATTTAAGTGGTATTTTATATTTAATCTCGTGTAATTGTGATATTTGACTATTAAGCTTATGAATATTGGTTTAAGATTTTTATTACATACACATAGCCTTCATTTATTTATTGTTTCGCTAAGATAACCGTTGTTTTAAGATGTATTTGATAAAGGGTTTTACTTTTTGTTGGAATTGGATTTTATATAGACTACCGGTATTAAGTTACTGTAAACTCTGCAATTGTATGCCCCATGGTTTTATTAAATACAATTTTAATAATAAATTGATGGTATCCGTTTAATAATAAATCAGTTTGATGGTATCCGTTTCGTAATAGATCAGTTTGATGGTATCCGTTTAATAATAAATCAGTTTGATGGTATCCGTTTAATAATAAATCAGTTTGATGGTATCCGTTTAATAACAAATCAGTTTGATGGTATCCGTTTAATAATAAATCAGTTTGATGGTATCCGTTTAATAATAAATCAAATTCAAGTTCTTAACCTTCTATGGGTTTTAAGGTCCAAAAGAGAATATAGTAGAATATTTGTGTCCCCTTTTTATATTAATTTGAAAGGGTATCTAATAAATAAATTTCCCTCGCGTGTATCACCAAGCGTGCGTTACGAAGCGTCTTTCCAGGAGCGGGTAAATTTAGTTTGGGTGTATTGGCATATACCGCTACCGTGCCCATGACTGTACGCCGGTAATCCTTCAAGTCGGTAGCCATACGCATTGGAGTTCTACTGTAAGGGCGCCAGTCGCGCAGTGCGAATTGCTATTCGTTTTTTAAGTGTCAAGAGTAAATCTTCTATTGAAATTCATCGTCAGTTATGTGAAATTTATGGTGAAAGTGTAATATCTGTCCAAATAGTCGCCGTTGGTAGACTAAAAAATATGATTTTTGGTAGAAAGAGAAAGTGTTCACGAGGAGTAACACGATTGCCGCCCAGCAAGATGGCGTCATTGTTTCACGTCCGATAAGATAAAGTTATTGTTTCACCCGAGGTAGGTAATTAACTCCACAGCAGTCCCATCACTTTTTCTGCCGACTGAATTACTTGGGTTTTCTGAAGCTTTCTACCTTTCTTTGGCAAACATACTCAGGCTTTTTTTTTCAGATATCGAATGGTGACTGCATGTTTCGTCGCCAGTGACTTGAAAACAGATCATGACTTTCATTTCTGAAAATTCACATGACAGATTGTGCAGACGCCGCACGTTGTCGCTTATGGAAGTAAACAAGGAACCCATTTTGCACGCACTTTTCACTACTAAATTTCTTTGATCATGATGTTGTGAAGTGATTAACGGCTAATTTCAATGTTTGGTGGAAGTTTATCCGTATTTTGTTCAAACGCCAACCTCTGGTCATCATCAATAACGTCCCGCACAGAAGCAATGATGCCAACTTGGCGGGCGGTTACTGTGCGACCGATCATCGTGAACACCTTTTCTTTCTTCTAAATACATGTTTAGTGAATCCCTTGGTGAACAGTGAACCATTTGGAGAGCTATTACAATTTTATCATAAACTTAACATAAGAATTCGATTGCAGATTCACTTTTGGCAATCAAAAAACTACTAACACTTTTGACTTCACAACTGGCTGGAGTTCGCAATGACTACCAACCAAAGGTCAATAGGCGTACAGTAATGGGAGCGACGGCGAGCAGTGTCACTACACGCAAACTAAAAATACCCGCTCCCGGAAAGATGCTCCGTTACTCACGCTTGGTAATACACGCCAGGGAAACATATTTTTGGGATACACCTCGTATTTTAATATTTATATGTATTTACTTGAATTCTTTTGGCTTTATTTCAATAGAAAATAACGATTGTTTTAACGAGTCAGGGATAATTATATAATATTATATAATTATATAAGTTTATATAACTAATTTGCCTTGTAAATTAGAAGCTTACGGCGTTAGTAACTTACGGCTTAAAGACAGGTCAACATCAGTGATCCTATTAATACACAAGCAAATCACAAAAGCATTGTCGCTCCTTATATTTAGGCCATGAGAAAACTAAGGATGTGTATGAATTGCAAGGACGACAAATTCGTGATAGAAATTTATTAATCGTTCTTGACTGGTTAAAACACCTGTCTTTTATTCTAAAGCGTTTCGTAATAATGGCAATATGATAAATGCTATAAATTCTTGTTTATTGTTTATACTGCTTCTTGAAAATCCAAATAGTCTTTGTATCTTGTGAATATTAAACATTTCTTTTTTTGTGAAATCTGGTCTACCTCCTTCCTTCTAATTTTACTAAGAAAATTTCATTATTCTTTCTGTTCTATTCTTATCCAGTAATGATGGATTAAAATAGTTTTTTGTTAAATGGTCCACTTTAGAGCTTTTTCTATGTCAATTTTTATTTTCTTAGTTTCATTTGAAATTGTAAGATTCTTTTCTAGTTATGAACTTTTTATGACTTACGTAGTTTTATATGTTGCTATATTTTTTGCTAATTTGAGGGCTTGAACTCCTTCAAAGTTAACTTACTAGACAATTTTCTGAGTGTATTTTTGTTTCCATTATCATTATAGTTACGCTAGGGTTTATATATATTTATTCCATTGTCGGTTTGCTAGCTCTAATACTGAATGCGAGTGTTTATGTGAGACAGACCCTCATTATATAAAGGGGTAGGAGGTACAATCTTTGACTATTTTGGCTGCACAAAATTCGTGAAAATAATTTACCTTTGAATTATAGTATCTAATAAAAATTTACTTAAGTCCTTTTTGTGAGGCTACCTAAAGGATGATCTTTCAGAAGTGTGTCCTTACAGGATTCCAATATTGAGGATAGTGTGGAGCTTCTATCCAAAATTAAAGGTAATTCGAAACCTGAAGAGATTGATATCCCTAGATGGTAAATCTTTATTTCCTAATATTGCCATATATTTAGTGATTAATAGTTTAAACGAACAATGATTCTTAGTGGAAGATATCAGTAAATTTAATCAAGCTGAAGTTTTGGATCTAGTTATAATTGTGTTTAATAATACTTACTTTCAGAATAATACTAAAATTTCCAAATAAATATTGTAGGCTCAACTGTAGGATCTAATGTCTCACTTATATTGCAATGTAGTTATGAAGTATCTAGAAATTGAAGGTCACAGTAATAACTTGGAAATAAAATAAAATACGTATAAATTTATATTACCGTTTTATGGAGGATATTTCTTACTGTCATTCTAACGAATACAATATATGATAAAGTGTGTTTTCTAAGATTTATAAGAAATTTAAAACTAATTTTTGAAAATAAATGAAATGAATGTTATAGTTCCTTGGTACTGTTGGCTTTAACAGATAAAAATATATTAATCCTAACTATCTGTAACATACAAAATATATTACTGTAAACTTATTGGTGGGTAAAGCTACTAAGCTTTCACGTAATATGCTTCATTATCAAAAAGTGACTCTTAAGACAAACATTTTTGACTACTAATGAGATACCGTTTATAAATATATAAACAGAAAACATTTAATGAATAAAATAATTACTATTTCTAATATAAACAATAATAATTAGTTGTCAATTGACCTTCCGAATAATTAATAACAGTTTTCTCTTTCGTTTCTTTATTAAAACGTGGAGACACCAGAGTTATTTGGAGTACTATTAGGTAATTGTGAGATTTAGCAACCACCTACGATATTTTGGAAAATTGTTCAAAACCACCAAAAAACCGATATGCACAAGAACGTTTTCTATTGACCTCGGATTATTATTATTTCTATTAATTTAAAGTTAGGTAGAAAATTCAGTGTGAAGACATAAGTTGTGCATCAGCCGCGGAGTGATACAGTTACGTCACGCATAACTTACGTGAGTAGATATTTGAGAAGCAATGTTTTGGCTTAATTTTTATGGTTTTCACATAAGCATATTTAAATACACTTATTAAATCTCCAGTTAGAATAGATTTGGTTGTAAATTTATAGATTACTATATACCTATATTAAAAATATACCTAAATATACCAAGTCAAGATAGATTTGTTTTTAATTTTATACATTACCTAAATGGTTAAGTTTATAAAATTAGAACCAAATCTATCCTGAGTGAATACTTTATAGGTATATTTCAATATTGATTTCTAAAATTCACCTTCCTTTTCAATAACAAAAATAATAGTTATCAATATAGCTTCAAGGCATGTTATTCATTCATAACGTTTAGATTGCTAACACCAACTACAGCTGTGACGTCACTGTATTATTCCGTTGCCGAATCAAAACTAAATCGCTAAAGTTGTGACGTCATAAAACATTTGTATTATTTACCACTTGTGCTTCCGCACTGATTTTTTCTACCTTAATTTGAATTGAAAAAAAACCTTCCGAGGTAAAAGCAAAATTCTTGTGGGTACGTTCCGTTTTTTGAACAGTTTTACAAAATATCGTAGGGGGCCGCTAAATCGCTCATATACCTATTATTATTAAATGTAATATTACAAACAAACAAACAAAATAGATACACAAATGGAATATTATACACGAATTTTGTCGTTACGACTTGAACAGTTTTTATATAGGTCAAAATCTATTGAATTTGTAGATTATGATTAAATGTGATTTTAAAAAGAAATGATATTCCCGGATCTGAACAGACGCATTATGTAAAGGTTCGATAATTGCTAAGATGAACGTTATAGTTATTTACCTTGATTTTTTATGTTACTGCTAGATTTGCTTTTGAGTTTTAGGTCTATGGTTTTAGATTAAATGCTTTCAGTCGTTTATAGGTATGTCTTAATATTATAAAGAATATTATTTATGATATTTTTAAATGATATATAGCTTTTGTTAATTAGTCATTAGAATTGCATACTTTCATCAAATATTTCAAAACTATTCTAATTTATTTTTTTAGAGGTTTAATAAGTGTTAGTTTTAAAAATTAGCTTTAATTCGAAATATATATTATCTCTTTTATATAATAATTTAGATAACTTTAATTTAGTTATTTTTGCTACTATAGGGCTACATTAGCTGTTATCTTTATTATCGAGAAGCTTTGTATGAAGTCGTCTCTAATTTCTTTAAAGCGCTTTCATGGAAAACCTCTGCTCATGGAAAATTCAAAGCACATTTTTAAACATCTTTGTAATAGTTAAACTGTATTAGAAGTGAAATAATACTCGTTTCTTTATATATATGGAAAGGGCAATAGATGTAGTTTATTGCACCATAATAAAACCTCCAAGTTTATATTTTCAAAATGCTTTTACAGTTACTAAAACTAGCAGTTGTGCATAGACGTTGGAAGGGGTTTGTTTCTGTAATCCTAGGACAAAGTATAGTAATTTATAAACAATTAGATTATTTCACAAGGAAACTCCCAAGGGAGAGCCTCAGGTATTTACGGAGAAATGATTCTCGCGGATAATTTTCATTTCCGTTTCTTATATTCAACAATTTGCATAACTGGGACAATATGAATCTTAACGTACTGAAGTGAGACACGAATATTAAAATTAAAAAAGAAAATGAGACAATAAAGAACAAATAGGAACTTCGTTTAAATAGGAGGATGTAGTTTCTGGCATTGGATTAGTTTTATAGTAATTGAATTGCAAGAAGCGTTGTGCAAGTGTATCAGGTACGTTTATATAGTATTGTATTAGACAGAGTTATTATTTTGTGAAATAATTTGAAAGTGCCATCGAAGATTTAAATCAGCAATTTAAACGACAATTCTATAAAATGTATTTTCTATTTCTCTCATAAATAGTTGTTTATAACGAGTCATTGTTAAATTGTACTTGTGGTAAGTGTATGTGTGTGAGGGGTTATGTGTGTGTGTGTGCGTGTGTGCGTGCCTTAGAATATAATGAAACTAACACTCCCAATTCGGCCGCGCCCACTAAGGCGTTGTTAGGCCATGCGTAACTAAGTAATTGCAATTACCTATCAAATATTATATACTTGTAAACTACGTATTTCTTTTAATGTTAATCGGTATCAATAAAATGTGACTGTTTATTGTGTCAGTGTTTTTGAATTGAAAAAAGTTTATATATCAAACGGCATTTCATTATTCACTATGTTATAAGGTTGCGAATACCTTCTGCGTGATGATACAAGCATCTACAAACGGTCTGCTGGTATAAAGATACGTTTCTTACTGAATTACTTATTTAATTTACTATATATATATATATATATATTTAATTGAGCAACTAATTTAGGTTTTACACTATTTACCAAATACCAAAGTGTATTTACCTATTTTTTAATTTCCCATCATAAATGTTTTATGTAAAACTCAAAAATAGGCTTTCGAAGCAAATAAGTGACGAAAATGTAAGCTATGACTTCAACTGTATTCTTTAGTTTACTCTTTTTTTTAAAAAAAATGAGTTTCGAGTTAGGCCGTTGAGGTCACACTGCTTCTAAAAGGAAGCCTAGATTATTTTTTCATCCCTCGAACAATAACCATCGAGGTTGAACTTTTACCACGATCACAATCTGTGTCGACAACAATTTATGTGAATCACTGATGGCAACTGCACGTTGGTTATGTAGATGTTATTTTTAATTTATGGATACATATGATAATTGTAAAAGACTAATGATATTCATGAAATGTTATTAGGGGACGGAACTTTATAATTGTCTTCAAAATATCCTATATACTTTATATTCTGCAATGAAAACAGTTTAAAAATAACATTAACCGTTAAAAGTTCAAATCCATTTAAGAGTGGTGATAATTATTTGAAGACCTGAGTAAATGGCCTTTTACTTCAATTAAACACGATGAGTTACTATGAGGTTTATTAGACATTTATCATTACTAACACAAGAATAAAAGTTCAATGTTGTAAGCAATTGGACAAAAATAAATATTAGAAAATATAATTAAAGCAAATTAAACAATTTTATTCACTTTGTAGATTAAAAAAGGTTATTTGTTTTTTAACTATTGGTTTATAATACTGAAAATATGTTAAAAGTTGCATATAAACAATACAATGTTTGAGCATATGGCCTAATGTATATTTTGTCCATTAACATAATGGAAGCTGCAGAGGACAGGTTTGCTCACCGCACACTGTGATTTCGAAACCACTAACTCAATACATTACCCCAAACGTTCTGGGTTTTGCTACTGGCTAGGTAATGTATCGGGCAAAAATAAAATTATTTTCTAAATGTAATTTAAATGCATGTTTCTTCCAGACAACATTTTGTAATCTATTTGTAAATGATGATTATTATTGATGTTTATAGTTATTATATATATATATATATATATATATATATATATATATATATATATATATATATATATATAATCTAAAAGTGGAATTTTAATGTACGCTTTTTCCTCTAATTATTTGTATAATTACTCAGTAAAATGTCCCACCAATGTTTATGTTAATGAGGTTATGTTGATACTTATATAACTACTAGTATACCAATATATTATATAAAAATATTATAAACGTATATATATATATGTATATATATATATATATATATATATATATATATATATATATATATAATAATTTGTTTTATATAGTAATCAACAACAACTAAGTTAATTTAAATACAATAATTATTTATTAATATATATTCAAAGCTTTTCGTTGGTAAATATTGAAAATATGAAACTTATTATACAAATAAATAAAGGATTATGAATTAATCTATATGACAAATTCAAAATATATAAATACAGTTATAATAACAAAGTAATAAAAGAACAAATACAAATACTTCTAAATTTAATAATATATTCAATGTCTATAATGTTACAGCAACAAAATAAACTTAGCAATTTGTATACATTTTGCGACAATTCGATTTCTAATTTAACATATGTTCTAATATGATAACTCTTGTATTTGAATAACCTTATTTGTTATATCTATATATATATATATATATATATATATATATATATATATGTACCCAAACACACACACACACACACACACACACACACGCACACACACACACGCACACACAAACACACACATACACACACACATATACATACATACATACATATATATATATATATATATATATATATATATATATATATATATATATATATATATATAATTTAATTATTGTATTTTCATTCCTGATGATGTTGGTACTGTTTACCAACGAAAAGCTTTGGATATAAATTAATTAATTTTCTTGTGTTTGAATAACCTATGTTGATTTTAAAAAAATATATATGTGTATATTATATATATATATATATATATATATATATATATATATATATATATATATATAAAGAACGAAAGTCAAAATAAAAATACAAGAATTATATTTGAATTTACAATGAATTGTTTAATATTCCTGATGATGTTGGTACTGTTAGCCAACGAAAAGCTTTGAATTGTAAATTCAAATATAATTCTTGTATTTGTATTTTGACTTTCGTTCTTTATTAATACACAAGAAAACATATTGCGATATATATATATATATATAAATATATATATATATATATATATATATATATATATATATATATATATATATATATATATATATTATTAGATATGATGCATATATCGACAAAGAAAGGTAACCATAAATATGTACTTTTAAATAACAATAATCCCATTTCAAGTTGATTACCCCTTGTGTGTTCAGTTGAATATTTGTCATGAAAAATAGAAAGAAGAACGCACAAGTTTCCATATAACTATTTTTCTAATAATATTTTATTCTTAACTTTGCGTTAGTTCATGCAACTAAACAAAATATATCCTATCCTATACTAAACTGCACAATTGCTGTGAATACTCTAAAATAAACCGGTGATCGATAACAAACGTTACATAACAAACGTTAAAGTTAAGCTTCCACGATTGAAACTAACATTTACATACACGACGAAAGCATTTGGAAAAATGAATATCTTGCACATCTGCTGGTATACAACAATTAAACTCAATACGTAAAAACCTGGCATCGTCTAAACAAGAGCTGTACACTTTTATCCATCCCTCTTTATGTACATCTGTAACATGAAGATCTCAATCGAAGCGTTGAGAATAAATAAAATGATTCCTCAGTGCAAGAGATGCCAAGGGTTCGGGCACACACAAAACTTCTGTAACAAAACTCACAGATGTGTTAAATGTGCAGGCAAGCACCCTACTATAGATTGTACGAAACCTAAAAATGTAGAAGCCAAATGTGCTAACTGTGGAAGTAACCACCCGGCCAACTACAGGGGATGTGAAGTACCAATCAAACTCCAACAAATGCGTGAAAAGCTCATCAAAAAACCAGTACACACTGAAACAGCAGGAAACGCGGCAAGGAAACAGAAACTGACAGACCCAAGAACTGCCAAAAACCTGACTTATGCCCAAGCACTGAGCAGCAACAGACAAAGTACAAATGAGCAAAACATCACTACTAATCAAAACACCAACAGCAATGAGGTGCTGAGTATGATGAAAAGCATGATGCAGAAGTTTGAGACCTTAGAGAGATCAAACAGAACGCTATCAAACAAATTAAATGCCCTCGGGAGTAAGATTCCAGCCAATAAAAACAAATCCAAAAAATAAGTATGGATCATACAAACATACGTATTGGTACCTGGAATGCAAACGGCATTCTAAACAGCAAAGAAGAATTCTCACTCTACCTTTATGAAAATAAAATTGACATCTGTTTCATCTCAGAGACTCATCTCTCTAACCAACAATACATTAAAATAAATTGATATAATACCCACCATACTACTCACCCAGACAATCGGGCACATGGAGGAAGTGCAATCTTCATCAAAAACAACCTGAAGTACAATGAGGATCTCAACATTCGAAAAGAGGAAGCTCAGCTGACTGTGTTAAGCATTTCGTCAATGAAACAAAACTTCAAAGTGGGAGCAGTCTACTTCCCCCCGAAACATAACCTAAAAGAAGACGATTACACAATGATAATCCGACATCTAGGAGAGAGATTCGTCCTTGGAGGCGATTTTAACGCCAAACATTCCCTATGGGGTTCCCGATTGGATAATACAAAAGGGAGAGAACTTAAAAATGCAATAGAAAAAACTGGATGTAAAGTACATTCAACTGGGAAACCAACCTACTGGCCTACAGACAGAAACAAGACCCCAGACGTTCTGGATTTTTTCATAACCAGAAAATTTGCTGCAAATTTCATTACCTTGGAGGACAGCTATGACTTGGACTCGGATCACTCATCGATCATCATGACATTGAGCGAAACTATCATCAAAAAGCCAGCGAAACCGACTTTATACAATAAAACTATGGATTGGGAAAGTTTTAAATCACAACTAGATCAGGGAATTACCCTCGACATTGACCTGTCTACTGGGGATCATCTTGACGAGGCGGTGACAAAATTTACCAGTCTTATTCAACAAGCAGTGTGGGATAACACTAGAACAATTACTCATAAAACACCTGGATACAACTACCCTATGGAAGTAAGAAACCTAGTAAAGAACAAAAGAAGAACCAGGCAAAAATGGCAGCGTACAAGAGATCCCGTCGTTAAAAATCATCTCAATAGAGAATCCCAACAAATCAAAAGATTGATCCACCAACTGAGAGAAGACTCTGCAAACTCCTTCCTCGAGAATCTGTCTGCAGACAAAAACACTAACTATTCCCTCTGGAAAACAACGAGAAGACTGAAAAGGAAAATCCATCATGTACCACCCATCTTGAAAGAGAACAATGAATGGGCAAGATCGGACCAAGAAAAAGCTAACACGTTTGGAGATCATCTTGAAAACATCTTCAAGCCGAATGAAGCCACGAATGAAGAAGAACTTCACCTAAACACTAATAATCAGTCTAAAATTATTAAAAAAGTGACATTAAAAGAGCTTAAACGAGAACTAAAATACAACTTGAACCCGAAGAAAGCACCAGGATACGATTTAATCACAGGACTAGTGCTGAAAAAACTGACAACAAAAGGACTAAAAATGTTTTTATTATTAATTAATACGTCCCTTAGACTTATGCACGTCCCTGCAACATGGAAAGTGGCGGAGATGATCATGATCCTGAAACCCGGCAAAACAGCAACAGAGGTCAAGTCGTACAGGCCGATATCACTTCTACCCATAATGTCAAAACTCTTTGAAAAGCTGCTTCTCAACAGGCTTAAACCTATCGTCGTGGAAAAGAACTTACTGCCCGACCATCAATTTGGATTCAGGCGAGGACACTCTACGGTGGAACAGGTGCATCGACTAATTGACATCATTGAAAAAGCACTGGAAGGTGAGGAGGTCTGCTCGATTGTCTTCCTGGATGTTTCACAAGCCTTCGATAAAGTTTGGAATGAAGGCTTGATTCACAAACTCAACATGTTTCTGCCAGCCCAGTTTGTGAATCTACTGAAATCGTACATATCGAACAGACTGTTTCGAGTAAACCACGAATCTACGTATTCTGACTTCAAGGAAATACAAGCTGGAGTCCCACAAGGCAGCGTATTGGGACCAATCCTGTACTTGCTGTACACCAGTGATCTTCCGCAAACAGCCAACGTCATCACGGCCACTTTCGCAGACGACACAGCAAACGCAGCGACAGCGAAAACCGTTCAAGAATCGACAACACGCTTACAAAGATCAAACGATTCAGTTGAGGCTTGGACCAAGAAATGGCGCATCAAACTCAACGACCAGAAGGCAGTCCATGTGAACTTTACAAACAAGAGGATCCCAAACCCTCAGAGGCTCGAAATGAATGGAAGTGTTATCCCATATCATGATTCAGCTAAATATCTCGGCATGAATCTTGATGCAAAAGCCAAATGGGTCGAGCATGTCAAAATAAAACTCACAGAACTCCAGACTCGCTACAGGCAAATGTATTGGCTACTCGGTCGAAATTCACGGGTATCAATATACAACAAGCTATTGGTATACAACCAAATCCTCAAACCGGTTTGGACGTATGGTATACAGCTTTGGGGCTGTGCCAGCAAATGTCACATACAAGGGATACAACGCTTCCAGAACAAAGTACTAAGAAACATCGCCAACGCTCCTTGGTATGTGCGTAACAGTGACTTGCATTGCGATCTTGGTGTACCCATGGTCGAGGAAATCATAAAACAGAACGCCATCAAACACGTAAATCGGCTCACTCAACACGAAAATCCTGAGGCACTGAGACTTCTCGACAACAACCACCTGACAAGACGACTCAAAAGGACAAAACCATTTGAACTCGTTGAACGACAAGAGTGACAACAATACTCTTCCTCACGCCGGTTGGCTTCCAACATCAAACAAGATACAATAGAAATCAATGGATTCTTTGTAATAAAAGTTAAAATATAATTATCAAATGTAAATTAATGGTTGGTCAGAAATGACCAGTTTTAATAAAAAAAAAAAAAATCCCTCTTTATGTAATGGACAACTGTGAATATTAAACCATGTATAACGATATAGGTGTTCCATGTAGTTTTAAATTTGGTAATGCTGTTCTATTACGTCATATTTTCCGTTGCCGTGGATAAAATCTGAAATCATTCAGGCAGATAGTTTTTTATTAAATTTCTTAACATAGTGGGAAAGTGAATTTTGTATTATTAGGTAACTTATAGATGCTACGAGCACTCTATTACTAAATGGTTTTACTATCGGGGATATTATACGTTAATCGTGTATGTTTTCCCACGATAGTTTATTATGCTTCATTCAGCCGCATTTATTTCCCCTAGAACGCAGCAACAGTATAAACTTGAAACTATTATTGCTTTTGATACTTTTTAACGTTTAAATAATTTTAATGCAATGAAAATTTACTTAAATATTCTAATATTTTTATAATAATTGGTACCTACTAATGTTCAAATTATGAAGATTCTCACCATATCTAATATCATTTTTGTTTATAACCTCACTGAGATGAAGTAATCAAACTAATTTAGTTTTGTTAATGTACACAAATAAGATACGGCCTAACAACATAATTCTCCATTTTATATATTGCAGTACAAGCAAATGTGGCACATTGAATTAGAATAAATGTAGTGCTTTAGAAATTTCCTATAAATATATAACCTAAACTTTAAGGGCTGTAATGAGCTTATACATGGTGTAAAGAATATACAATGATCAATATATTTGCGACATTGAGAGTGTTTATTTTGTGTGAAAAAAACAATGTATGAGTTTTACCAGTGTGTGTGGTTCTATTTCCATTTTAAACTTTTGACTCCCTTTAACTTTGCAAGAGTTAAAAAAAAAAGAAACTGATAATTAGAATAGACCTATTTATGTTCATTATTTAGGGAAATCTAAATATAAGTATATAAAAATGTTTTAAAATAATCAAGAATAAACACTTAAATACGAATTTATATTAGTTACAGCATTTAAGTGAACTTTATTGAGGATAAACTAGTAATCGCATCTCAGCTTGATCACTTACTGGAAACTGGCGGTCAACCTGAGACCTTGAGGTTTGCCGCGATACACTACGGTAGCGGTGTGGTAATTAGAGGGTGGGGTCGCTAAGCTTGTCTTTTCCATTCTCAAGATATCAAAATTGTGACTCTACATATAACATTTAAAGGAGGCCAAAACAAATTAGGACATAGATTATTGTTGGAGTAAATTTAATTATAAATTTGTGCAAAGCAAACTTGTAGTTTGTAAAAAACGTGAATAGCGATTGTAAATATCAGTAAAAAATAACATAAATTACATAATAGATTTAAATAAATATACCTATTTAATTAAATTAATAATCGATTGGTAAATCACAACCTGATCAGTAAAAGTAGGAGGGCGTTTGATGACCTCCCATGTTGTCCCATTGGACTTGTTTGCATACTTTGATCCTGTCAGAAGTTTGGATACTCTTTCAAGGCTTTTGTTATTAAACTGATATACATTGTTAGGTTTACATATAAAGAAACGTTTACTTGCTTGGGACGGATAGAATGATTATTTTTAAGGGGCAATCCTCATTTACACACACGGAAGGTTTAGTTGATGTTTTCCTTCTATTTGCTCTTTCCTTTGTGTTTTGTTGTTCAAGAAATAAATTCAACCCTACTTTTTCCGAACAAATAATGACTAGTTATTGTATTAACTCATTCAAACAAAATTTAGCAATTAAAATGGCACTTTTTTAAATTGACAATAGAATTTAGATTGTTGTAATATATTTCATTTCATTTGTGAAATTCTACTGTTTGTTTTGAATACAATTTGTGAAATTATTTGATTGTAACAGTAAAACTATTAGCTTTATCTTTAAAATGTAATAACTGCTTGTAACATATGCTTCATTTAGCTAGACATTACAATGAATAAATTACTTTTGGAAACGAAGTGAGCTACTAAGTGCATTTATATGTGTTTAAAACTACCTGACGATATCTAGGTTTACACACACTCTTACGTTTATTCTGTGTCACCAGAATCAATTAGTTTACTCCGAATGTTGTACCGTAAATCAAAAACTGGAAAGCGGTTGTATTATTAAGTCCATAGTTTCTATTATTTTTTATAAAACATCGCTGTGTCGGTTGTATGACTGGGTGACATTAGATTCTATATTATTTGACAGTTTTAGTGATACAGGTGACGTCATATTCCATGTGGAATATTGTGTTTAAGTTTACCTTTGGAAAATATGAAGTATTGTCAGCTGTATAGTCAGTTTATTCGGAGAGCATCTCGTCGTTACGTCTATATGTTCGTGTTGTTTGATGTTTTGGGGGTTTTTGAACATTGACGTTTTACCAAATTTATTAATAATTTTACACAAAAATAATTCTTATATATTATAGTGTGAATTTAGAATAGAAAAAGAAAGAGTTTTTGTTTAGGTATAAGAACTATTTTCTATAAGTTTATATACCTAATATGTAATTAAATTATAACCCTTAGAGTTGTTCTTACATAATCTTTTATGCAGTTTCATTTAATGATTAAAATTTCTAACTATTTTACAAATTAAAATATAAGTATAAGAAATTCCTTTCTGTGTGTTTTTGATTTTTTTAAACATTTGAATAAAAAAAAATAGCAAAGATTTTTATGAAAAACTGTACATTTTTTAAAGGTTTATTTTAATATCACTCTTTTATAACTTGGAATTTGAATTAATTTCCATTCATCCTTTCCCAACCCCTCTACTTTAAAAATCCACTTTAATGATATCAGTTTAACATATTTTTCAAAGAATTTGCAATACATAAAGAGCTCTCTTTTTAAATTGAATGTAAACATTTTTTTTTATTAGATTATCCTAGTGGAGAAAATTAATAAAATTATACACTTCCCTTCAGTTTAATAGCAGTGTTTATTTAGGGTTTTATAAAGAATGTGTACAAACATTAAAAAATCTATCTACAAAATAGAGTTGAGATTGATTTTAGGATGTTTAAAGTTATTCAAGAACTGAATTTGAGACAAGATCCAGTGATATACCTGAAATTCAAGTGTTTGATCTGGTATAGGCCTAACGACGCGTATGAAAAACTCTGAGTATTGAGCGGAGTATGAGAGTATCTTTAAAACTTATAAATTAAATAACTAAAGGAAAAACGTGTTTTTTTTCAGGCGTAGACGTATTCTTTGTGCAAAATGATCTTTAGAAGAGCCCATAATATGGTATAACGAGGTATAGAAGAATCAGATACAATAACATTTCAATTTTCTGATGGATATAGCTTTCATTTGGGAGTAGTGGGGAGATCTTTAAAGCGGTTGGCTGTAGATTTCGTGAGGACAAAAGAAGCCTGTTTACTAAAGGATGTTCGTATGACCTCAGGAGAGATTTAGGTAGTGGGGGAGTCACAACGGTATACCGCAAGGTAAACTCTGCTGGGGCCAGTTTTACAATATTATTATTTTCTAAAGTCGTATTTCAGAAATTTTAGTTATAAAATAAAATGTGCTCCTCCTAAGGAGTAGCATTATCAATTTCTAATTGCTCATATTTATGATAAAGATACACGCTCTCATGATATGTAAATCCTAAAGTCTTGTGTCAAATGCATTTTAGGATTACCTTTTAAGGTTTGTGAGGTCTAAGTAAAAGGTGGTTGCATATGGGATATGTTTTAAATGGTAAATAAAACTGTTGTTACGTGAAATATTTAGATTTAGAATTAACTACATTTTAAAGATTATTGTTACACGTAAATGTTAAGGTGACATCTGAAAAAAATACATTTTTAATTTTACTATTTTTAAAATTTAAAGTGGATGATAATTCTAATGAAAAATAGCTTTAATACCCAATGAATCAAGTAATTGTACTGTGAAACTATTTAAATAATGCTTGCTTATTAAAATGACTATTCGTAAAGATTTTTTTCCCCAAGAGAGAAGTACTGTGAGGTAAAGACATCATAATAAAAGCATATCAATACACAGTGGATAACTTCGTTAAAGTTAACCGGAAAACTTGGTTACTATCTCCTTCCTCTTGAAGTATAAAACAAAACTTTTAAGCATACAACGAACATTATTGTTTATCTTATAACTTCCAACTTTAATAATACCAACTAGTTTAACATATTATCTGGGCTTTCTAATTGTGTATGTTGGCTACATACCTGGTTTACGTTAGTAATTTAGTTTGTTAATTAACTTTAATTGTTCAATTACCTTGAAATATTTTACTAACACTTATAGTCTTTATAAAGCAAACACTCTTATTGCTACGTTTTCAACTCTTTAAAAATTAAAACTAGTACCGTTAAAAATAAGTTTCAGTAACTTGTTAGACGGCAAACGCCTAGTTTTCCTTAAAATCGTTAATAAACATTAAATATTCGTTGTGACAAAAATTTACTTTAGAATGCTTGCATTAAAATGTATTTGTTTTTTTAATAAGATAGGAGTAAAAAGTTTTATATACTAAAAATATATTATTTATCAAAAATGAAATATTATTTCAAACTGTATGTGATTTATCAATAATAGATATTTCAGTGATCAAAAGTGTAGTTATATATATCCTGTAAAAGCCTATCTTGGTAAATATTAGGGTTTTATCAAATGAGTTGGTAAACATAGGAATTTTGTAAATATCAGTATTTCCGTGATTAACATTTCAGTTTGGAAAACACTAATTTTACCAATGACTATTGCAATACGTTAACACTTGGAAAAATGCAATTTGTACTGCGTTATATTAGCATTCATTGTTAATAATTATTATTTAGAAAGTAATCATGTATTCCAATTATATAAAATAAAAAAAACTTACATATTGGTTTTTAATTCTCTCAAACGGAATCAGTAAATAGCTTGTTATATGGCATTTAGTAAAAGACGTTAGGTTATACTGTATAATATGAATTTATCAACCTTTTGATACAAACTACTTAAAATATGACTCTTTTTGATATTTGTAATAAAGATGTAATCATACAGTTTCATCTGAAACTGGAAACATTTGAATAATTTAAAATGAAGTCGTTAACAGCCGTGATGTACATACATTTAAATACTGTATAGCTCAATGTTTTTATTTTGCAATAGTTATTACGAAATTAAAAGCTCCAGAGTTTGTACTCGTACTTACTGGGAACGTAAATTTAGATTGATAGGTGTTGTATATATTTATGTGAAATACCATTACTGAGTGGTAGGAGTGGTAAGGTGTAGTCTCTCTGAGTACGCTCCATTAAAAAAGGTCTTTTAAGGTACGGGTGTGGTTAGTAGCAATGCGGTATCAATAGCTTCCCCTCCATAGTCAAGTGCAATGTAGGTGGGAGTTGTTGGTCAATTTCATGTTTTATTTCTGTTCAGTGACCTGTTTGTCGTCTGTTAGAATACACGTTACCGTTTATGCGACTTTTTCACTTTGTGTGTGATAAATTTGTTTAACGAACTTTTCTTGTGCTTATTTAAAGATGTTGGTAATTTTATTTTGGGACTCAGTGTATTATAAATAACATAGGTGACTTTTCAAATACTTGTTTCGAAAAAAATGAGGTTTTATCGCCAAAAGAGGAAATTCCTCTATATTCACCGAGTGATTAACACGATAGTTTGACTGTGATGATAGTGACTTGATTGGCAGTGGAAAGGGAGAAGAGGAGACGTTTTCGGATGCGAAAGCTGACGATATGGATAGTGACATATTTTGTCCAATCAGGCGATAAAAAAAGCGTGACAAGTCAAAGTTTGGAGCGAAGCTAGTGTTTTTTGGAGGGAAGCTAGTGTTTTTATTATTCAAGATAGGAACCGTGGTAGTGACGTTCAAACTTCTGATGCTGAACAAGATATACATAAAAATCTTATCAAATTTAAAAAGACTGAACCAGATGTTGTGCAATTTTATAATCCCACTAAATGAGGTGTAGAGAATTTCGTTTAAATGTCAACTTTTATGTCAAGTTACATAAACACTAGAACATGGCCTGAGAATGTATTCAATGGAATGTTCATCATCTCTTATGTTGAAACTTAAGTCAAGGAGAGCGTTAGCTAAAGGCATAAGTGTAGAACTCACTACTCCTCAAGTTTTCCAACGACAAACACTACATAATCTCTCTAGAAATCTAAAGGGATATATTGAAAATGTTTGTGGACCAATAACACCCGCTACTCAATAAGTCCCGACAGAGCCAGGAACAAGACAAATTTCTACTATTCGTCCAGCCAACAAGAAAATTAGGAGTTGTTACCATTGTGCAATATCCACTAAGAATATTTGCTTGGATCACCGATGAGAAGAATGTGTAGATTTGGAAACGACTCTACAAATTTAAAAAAATTGAAAATTTGTAATACATTTTAGTTTAGTGTGTTTATGTGTAAATTAAAGATAACTCTAATGAGATTAATTATTTTAATTTTGTATCTAAAGTAGTCTAGGAGACTACGCGATACCATTCCCTAGTAGGTGCGTCACTGTTCCCGGGTTAAAACATCATTTTATAATTATTTTGTTTTTATCATATTAAAAATGATTATTATTTAATTAACGGTTACAGAAACGGGAAAACGTGAAAATACTTTTTTATCTTCTTTATTCTTTCTAGGATTTGATAAGTAACACAAACTCTACACTTAATAATAAATATCCTTTAACCAATTAAACGTCAAACGTAGTTTGTGTGTGTGTACGTGTGTGTGTGTGTGTGTGTGTGTGTGTGTGTGTGTTTGTGTGTGTGTGTGTGTGTGTGTGTGTGTGTGTTTGTGTGTGTGTGTGTGTGTGTATGTGTGTGTGTGTGTGTGTGTGTGTGTGTGTGTGTGTGTGTGTGTGTGTGTGTGTGTGTGTGTGTGTGTGTGTGTGTGTGTGTGTGTGTGTGTGTGTGTGTGTGTGTGTGTGTGTGTGTGTGTGTGTGTGTGTGTACGTGTGTGTGTATTTGGCCCTGTCAAAGGTTTGATATCAAATGCTTTGGAAAAAATCTCCCTGAAAATGTACGATACAAAAATATATACAATGAAAAATAACAACATCCCTGAAAAGGGAAGCCCGCTAATATAGCTTTTCCATAAGTCAAAACTACAAAAGGAAGCTGTATAATAGAAATGGCAAACGTAATATGTCATATTAGAGTCTGATATCAGTAACATTGTTAAGAAATATCAGAACGCAGTGACTCTAGCAAAGTAATTTGATAAGTAAATGTTAAATGTCAATTTTATACATTTCTTGTAATATAAAATTTGTACCTTCGTTTACAGTTATTATTAGCGTCAATAAAAGTGTAAGTGGTAACGAAAAGGATAAATTTATTCTCTTTAAGTATATATAGGTAACTTTACGTCGTATCAATATCATATTATGTTTTTATTTTTCGCTTTCAGTTAAGCTTAGTTTTTCTGTATTAGCTACATTTTTTTAAAATTTTTTATGTTCTCGTTTTTTTTTTGTAGCACTGGCACATAGCCTAAGCTGTCCGAGATTGAATATAAAAACTACATACTACTTTTCATACGATTCGCATTCATAATATATATGACAAATATTTTAGAATTAAGAAATTTCCAAATCTGGAATAGACAATTTAAAAGGAATGGAATGTAAAAGAGTGCATGCAGACAACTTCGCAAGAGGAGTGCCTCGACTGGCTTCTGTATTGCTAGGAAACTTCTGGCAAATCAGCACGAGTAGAATTTCCTGGTGCAAAGATATCAGTTTAAAGTTTAGTAAGGGTTTAATGTGTCATTGCCGCTAACAACAGTGTCGCAGAAAATAAAATTTGAAATGGTTATTTATGAAGATTTGTTTTTATAAACGCAACATATATATATATAATTTTTTGTAATCGATTATTCAATTATATTTTGCCTTCCTTTTATATACAATTTGTATTCATAGGACGGTATCTTAGATATAGAATTATTGAGAATAAAAATGTCTTTGTACATTCACCTCACACAAAGAACGTATTTAGGTGTGCATAGTACGTGTGTCGAGCAGCTGATAAATAACTTTAAAAGCATTCTGTTATGAAATAAAAAAACTGGATTTTCCCCTTTTTTATAATTATTTACACTATTTACAAAAAGACAATGAGTGATTGATAAACTATTCCAAAAATAAAACTATAACACACAATATATACGGAATATTCTTTTATTAGTATATACTCTAGTATTACTAATACTCTTTATTAGGAATTACTATTTCTTTTATAGTTTAGAAAACAATGATACACAAAATAACTCAGGATTATAAGGACTGTAGAAATTATCATCACAGTAATTATATTATTAAAATCAATCTAGATTTGAAATATTTTTTGCACTATAATATGTTAAAGCGTTGAGTAAACTTTTGGGAACCCAAAATATAATAATTCCTTTAGTTTATTTAAACCTTCACTTGTTTTGAGTATATTTTATTTCATTTGACAGTGAAGTTACATTTTTGTATTACGTAAACTTAGCATTCCTATAAAACTGCACGTATTTCAATCAGTAATAATTATCACAACAATAATAACAATAATTATAATATATAACAGTTATTACTTTACAAACAGAATCAATATATTACTGTTATTAAATAATATAAATTAGGTAATAAATTTAGCTAATGCTTACAGCGCTATTACATTTTAGAGCTTAGATTTCTAAGTATTTGAGCTTTACTACTTCACTAAATTGTCTATTTCTAAGATTTAGCATTTGTTATGATTTGTTTCATACAGTATTACAAAAATCGATTTTAATCTCAATTATCATTATCCTCAAGATACTTGAAAGGGGAGTTTTGAGAAATTTCTAGAGCTTTCATAATTCCCTGTTTATACACGCACGTATATATATATATATATATATATATATATATATATATATATATATATATATATATATATTTATATATATATATATATATATATATAGTGAAAAAATTTGATTTGTAGTTGATTATTTTTCTTAAAGCTATAATAAAAAATATAATTTTATATTTGAATATAATAAACTCCATGTTTAATAAAATCCTGTTTTTAAATCAATATATATCTTCATGTAAAAAAATCGTGTTTATGTGTAAAATGTGTTTTAAACACAAATTCATTTTATGTTCCATACGTCGTATGTATTTAAAATTAACACTGTTTATTTCATATACATCCTCTAATAAATTTTTTACATTTAAATATGGTTTAATATTGTATATGCTTATAACATATATTTTTTTATTTATTTATTTAAACCCTACTAGATGAGTTTAAATTAAAGTATATCCAATACAAAATTTACACTAAGAAAAAGGAAGACAATTCCCTCAAAATAACCTATAACAACTATTACATAAAACCGCATTCCCATCTGAAAACTTCATATAAGAGAATATTTATAACCAATTATATAATATCTGTGTAATGTGTGTGTTGTTTTTACTGTAAATTTTATTGTTTCATCATATAACTAGTCAGAATTACTTACAAAAGATTTCATGAAATTATGTGTTTCATGGTTAAAGATATAACACAGGATTGTTTTGTATAAATTGAAGCGCTGAGATATTTTCGTACGGAAAGTTGGTAATCTGTATTCGCTCCCTCTACTTCTCAAGGGAGCACTTTTCTTGAAATATTCTAATTAGGTAACATGGTAATATTCCCTATCCAGGAATCATAAATACGACCTATAATGCTGTTTTGATGTACAAATTGATTTTGTTAAATATATTACTTAATAGTTCACCTGGTATAAATATAATAATAATTTAGGAATCACGATATGTTTAGTATAATTTTATGTTACTATATTTGTGAAATAAGAAAAAAAGACATTTAGGAATAATTGCTATTATGAAAACGGTAAGTAAAATCAGGAATTTTAGTTTTGTTTTTTAACAAGTTGCATTTTGAAATATTAAATGTATTTTGAAACATTTCTAGATATTGTTACCAAACAATTTTTTAAGACACGATTCTTACATATCTGTCTATACTTATTGCAGAATGAATAAATATCTTTGCAGGTTCATAAAATATATAACTTAACGCCTGATCCTTTTTATTATTACACGTTCACTTTGTTAATTTACAAGAATTTATAATAGACATTACTTATTACAATGTAATATTTCTTTACGTAGTTACAATATTACGTAGAACCATAACAAGAAATAGAGTTAAACGAATAGCTACAATTCTGAGAAATAATTATTTGCAAGATAATCTTAAACCATGTATTCTGGAGATACTATTTCAAATAAAATTTACCGTCGCCATAAATAAGTTTTAAAAAAATCATCGCGGCCTCGAAATACTGTTCTGCTAAAGTTAATGAAAACGAGGGCTGATAAGAATGAAGTGAGTTGTGATTTTGAAATCTGTAAAACATCCTGTATATACAAAACTACCATACATTCATAAGAACGCACCTACAAAATAACATTTCTAATTTTGCTTTGGTAATGTCTTCTTTACATTTTAGGTTTATGTATATATATATATATATATATATATATATATATATATATATATATATATATATATATATATATATATATATATATATAAATTTGCGTGTGTGTGTGTGTTTTATATGTCTATATTTTTAACTCTTAATTTTTAATTGTAATTTTTTATTTATTTTTATTACCCAAACTAATAATAGAATTTATAATTGTAAAGAGTACATTTATAATAAATACACAAAAACCTCTTAACCACAAACTTTCTTTAATGGTAAATTAAAGAACGTTTGTGGTTAAGAGGTTTTTGTGTATTTATTATTAAATTCAACCACAGTATATTCCTAATAAATAGTAAGAGTACATTTATGTATAACTGTATGAAGCAACTGTGGCGTAATATTTATTTTTAAATAAATAAAACCTCTAAACCACAAATAACATTTATTTAAACCTTATGTACATTTCGATTGCCCAGCAATCATCTTCAGAGGAATATAAAAATACAACTAACTTTAAACAACATAATACAACAAATATATAGGCATAAACTGGTAACTACTTCGCCACGCCCCTTATTTTAAAAAACTAGTACGACCAATCACGTTGCAGTAAATTCCCCCTCTACAACTTGGTCCGGTCTTTCAACTCTCGTGGTGAAGAGTTACCGTGACAACTATTTCAATTTTACTAAAAAACAATAATATTATTTATTAACAAGGTTATAACTATCTCCTAATTAATGAAAATAACTGAGATTTAGGGATAGTTCCTTTATCACAATTTAATAAATTATTTTCGTCATATTTGTGAATGTACAAACTTTCAAAACTATTCAAAAGACCTTTTGAATTAACAGTTTTCAATAATTTTAGATCATTTAATTCTAAAGTGTGTTTAGTGTTTAGAATATGTTCTGCAACACTAGATTTTTCAGGTCTTTGAAATTTTATGGCTAATATGTTCATTAAATATGGTTAATATTTTTCTTTTTGTTTGGCCAATATAAATTTTACTACATGAATTACAATTTATTTTATAAATCCCAGATTTATCTATCATCTTTATTTTATCTTTTGGGTTACCTAATACATTTTTTAAGCTATTTAAGCTTTTGTAAGCTACTTTTAAATTTACCTGTTTAAAAACTTTTTCTAATCCTTTTGTTAAATCCATATCGAATGGTAGGCTAATGAATTGATTTTTAATATTTTCTTTTTGTGTTATTAAGTTAAGAATTAACTAAATGTTGTATGACTCAGAATTATTTTTCATTTAACAATGTATATTACCAACAAAAAGATGTTACAGCTGTGGGGAATAGTTTATCACCTTTCATAGCCGAACTTTTTATGAAAATTTTTGAAAAGGAATTAAGAAACAAACTCCCGTATTTTCCTAGAGTATGGATTCGATATGTAGATGATGTTTTCGCAATTTTTAATACCAAAGAGTTTAGTGTAGAACATTTTTTATCATTAATTAACAATGAACATAAAAACATTAAATTTACTTTTGAAATTGAGCATAATAAATGTTTACCGTTTATTGATGTATTATGTTTTAGAAATAATAATAAAATTGAATTTGATATACATAGGAAACATACAAATAATGATAGATATATCCCGGTAGGTTCTAACCATTGAAAACCCATAAATTAGCAGCTTTTAATACTATGGTTAATAGATTAATTACTACTCCATTGCATAATAATAGATTTAAATGTGAGTTGGCCAAAATTAAAGAAATCGCTAAATTCAATGGATATGATCCTAAAATAATAGATAACATATTGAGGAAACATAAATTAAAAAAGTTTAGAAACGATTCTACTACCTTAATAACACAAAAAGAAAATATTAAAAATCAATTCATTAGCCTACCATTCGATATGGATTTAACAAAAGGATTAGAAAAAGTTTTTAAACAGGTAAATTTAAAAGTAGCTTACAAAAGCTTAAATAGCTTAAAAAATGTATTAGGTAACCCAAAAGATAAAATAAAGATGATAGATAAATCTGGGATTTATAAAATAAATTGTAATTCATGTAGTAAAATTTACATTGGCCAAACAAAAAGAAAAATATTAACCATATTTAATGAACATATTAGCCATAAAATTTCAAAGACCTGAAAAATCTAGTGTTGCAGAACATATTCTAAACACTAAACACACTTTAGAATTAAATGATCTAAAATTATTGAAAACTGTTAATTCAAAAGGTCTTTTGAATAGTTTTGAAAGTTTGTACATTCACAAATATGACGAAAATAATTTATTAAATTGTGATAAAGGGCCTATCCCTAAATCTCAGTTATTTTCATTAATTAGGAGATAGTTATAACCTTGTTAATAAATAATATTATTGTTTTTTAGTAAAATTGAAATAGTTGTCACGGTAACTCTTCACCACGAGAGTTGAAAGACCGGACCAAGTTGTAGAGGGGGAATTTACTGCAACGTGATTGGTCGTACTAGTTTTTTAAAATAAGGGGCGTGGCGAAGTAGTTACCAGTTTATGCCTATATATTTGTTGTATTATGTTGTTTAAAGTTAGTTGTATTTTTTTAAATACCACTGAAGATGATTGCTGGGCAATCGAAATGTACATAAGGTTTAAATAAATGTTATTTGTGGTTTAGAGGTTTTATTTATTTAAAAATATACATTTATGTAGTTTAAAACAACAATGTTTCCATTCATATATATATATATATATATATATATATATATATATATATATATATATATATATATATATAATCAGTTGCAAGAAGCTTCATCTATATGTGGGTTTTGTGTAGCCAGTAATGTCTGTCCGTTTATTCACTTGTAATAACATACATGCGATCACTTTATTGCAGCAACTTTTCCATGAAAGGAATTCAGGATTTGCGATAAATCAGCAACAACACATTACTATTGTTGAGCGATAAAGTACGCTTTGTGATTTGCCTGGAGATATGGATGAGTGAATTGTACGTTTGCGTAGTATGATTGGTCGCTATTGTAATAGTTCGGGTTTTAGTCGCGCACAATTTCAGTGAGAACGTTATTATGGAGGATACGTTATAAACTAAGTATTTTTTTGGTCTGATGTGAAAAGAAAATCAATAACTTTTATTTTAATGGAAATATTGTTTAGCTTAAAACTGACTAGATATTGCTAATAAAAAGAATAGAATTACAATATTATTTACTAATTATGATTAGAAAGTATGATCATAGATATAGAAAAATAATGAATATATATATATATATATATATATATATATATATATATATATATATATACATATATATATATATTTTTTTTTTCTAGGAAAAAAAGAATAACCTATGATGTAGATAGCAGTATGCAAATGGCGAGGTCATACATAGGGGTATCTTATAAGGTAGGAAATATTTCAAAGATGATAACTTAAGATGAAGATTGCAGTACGCAAATGGCGAGGTCATATATAGGGGTATCTTATGAGGTCAACATTTATTTGTATATTCTTATATAAGAATATATCTCATTTGATTAAATGGTTTTCAAGTTTCTCATATTTAAATCTTACGTTTCTGTAACTTATAATAAGGCTAAAATATTTCACCTACTAAAATACGGCTAAATCCACAACTCAACTCATTACTATTTCGAGTGTCGGTGGCATGGAAAACCTATCATAATTTAATCACCTGTCCCCCTTTTTTTATATTTACTTTTTTTTTTTAACCTCTAGCTCCAAAGATCATGCCCCTAAAAACGTTGTTTATGAAGTCCTGACGTGATTTATGTTTTATGTGTAAGATAATATATTTTTTTTTAAAGAAAATTTATCTTGTTTGTAACTATTGTCATTTTCATTTCTCAGGCAAGGTTTAGTTTCAGACGGTAATTATTACTGAATCTTTTACGCTTTCATTTATTTCTGCAAATCTGTAACGATTAGGTTGTTCTTGAAATAAAGTATATGATTAGTAGATAATTGATTCTTTTTCATCAATTAGGAAATTATGATACTATAAACTATCCTGAGATATATCCCTTATATTTAAATTGAGGCCGAGAGAAACCTAACCTCGGTGAACGCCCTGACTAAACCTAATTTAATTGATGATATCGTAGTCAAACTTGACTTTACGATGTCTAGACAAACTGGTTATAACGCTAATGCTATTAATGTCAATATTTGTCCGCCTGATAATTCCCCAAGCTCTTCATCTCGTACATTATCAAATTATTTTACACAATTATTTATTCTTGAACACAATCCCAAAAACGTCGGTCGACGTTGATACATTTTTACAGCAATATATATTACGAAGTACATTCCAATCTAGATTTAGATATCCCAATATGAATGCTAAATGTATGATTCCTTTAGAACATTATTTAAAAATACCTTTCATAGATTATTTTTTGTTGCTGTGGGATCTAACTGTATTTCACTCGAAGTGCTAGATAGACAATCCACAATTACCATAATAAATTTTTGAAACAAAAATACCAAAACCTGTTTAATCTATATGTCGTGAAACGTTAACAATCCGAGAACCATTACCTAAAGAAAATATTCCTTATGATTCCAGTACGAATAGCATATTGCGTCAAACCTTTGAAGTAAATAATATGAAGCAGATTAATGACAATTCTGGTTTACAAAATGTACATCTTCTAAAAACATTTATTAGTGCTTGTAAAATCTAATAAACAGGTTTTCTTTAACTATACGCATTCGTTATAAATAGTACGGTTTAAAGATTCCCACCATCGAAGAAGGTGTCTGTGTATTATTCACCCTGCGGGTTACCTATATCTACCATTATGATTATACTGAGGTTATATTATAAAGATATCGTCCCAATGTCTCTCAGAATAATTTAACAAATATTGGGTTATATTTTAACAATTAGGTAGATAAATCTGTTTTTTATTTTTCTTCCCAATAATTTTTTCCCGCTGTTGTGTTCTGAGTTTCATTTTATATCTGTACAATATTATGTATAAAGAATATAATCGTTACTAAACATTTTCTATAAAATAAAATATCTTTAATAATCATAAAGTAGAAATATATAGGAATTCATAATATAATTGTGTTATACTCAGTAACTCTAACTCAGATGCTCCTTACTAACGTCATATAATATATTCCATAGGATACAAAGTCATTACTATTTAAAATATCGAAATATAATATGATTTCAAAGGACAATAGGACAAAAGTCTAAAATTTTAGGCATTCTATATTTTTAATAATACAGTAAACTCCCGATTATCCGTGGAATAGGGTGGCCCGGCAACGCCGGAAAACGAATTCCCCGGATAATCCGCTATGAACAAAGAATACACAAAACGATCGATTATTATACCATAAGTTACACAAATAATGACCCCGGTTAATGCAATTCACAAATAACCTTCAGAGGACAAAATAAATACAGAAAATAATTTAAAATGTCTATGTATTTGACGGATTATAACATGTACATTTATATGTCTAACTATTTACAATACGTACATAAGTATATGTCAAGAGTAAGTATGTATGTAAATATGTAATTTCCTTTACACATAATACTTTCACTTTTTAACAAACAAATCTGTCACTTTCGTCTGTTTTTTTTGTGAGCATAGATTTAGCTTTAATGTGCGATCTAAGTTTCTTGAGAACCATTTTGTCGTACAGTGTCTACTTGTGTCACGTGTGTCACAAAGCCATAAATATCGATAATGTATATGACAGACATGGATAATGCATATGTCACGTGCTAGACTATTTATAGCCGAGATTAGCTGACATTTGTTTACAATCTTATGATACACATTAGGTTTTTGGGCGTCCAAGCATTTTGTCATTGTCTCTTATATACAGTAGTCTGCTCGCCCCTTTTATTTTGCTGGCCTGCGTCGGGATGCTTCCCTTTCAATGTAAAAATTAGTACGTACTTATTTACATATCTATTCGCTTCATCTTAACTTCTATTAAGCCTTATATGTATTTTCGTCGTAATTCACCGTTTGAAAATTTAAACACATGAATCTGATTGGAATAAAAATTGTATATTTGTAAAATAATGGCAGACCCCGGATAATCCGCAAACCAGTTAATCCGCCCACGGATAATCGGGAGTTTACTGTATATAGAATCTAATATAAAAAAAAATAATGGGCAAAGTAATATTTTATTAGTTTTTATTAATAAAAACACTAATTTTAATAAAACAAACCCTATAGAAAAACATAAACAGAAATACGATGGAAAATAATATAAACCTAAAATTAAAACAATATAGCTATAATAAAGGTATAAATAATAACGCTATATGTCGGTAAACGAAACCACCGCGGTACAACTAGGCGTATGAAATTTCATAAAAGTTTATTGTTGACAAGGTATAAAAAAGTTCCATATTAGCTTAAAAATCGGATGGATTTTGTTTAGTTACACAAATTTCAATAAAAAGTTTGTAGTTATTTTGTAGCATTTAGAAACTCATTTTGACAAAGGTGAGTATAAATAGTGCATTCAGAGGCCTAGTTCAGGCTTTGATTACAAAACCGCTGTGATAGTGCATAACCGCAAGCCTCTGGTTAGGGGTAGCTTCATGTAAGTCGTTAAGCTAACAACAGGAGGGGGAATAATAACTTACCCATCATGTATGTCTAATTAATATAACAGGTATTATATTAATAAATTAAATTTACTTTTAAAAATTTAATATTGAAGGTATACAAAAATGTATTTTACTTTAAGTTTTGACTTATTGCAGTTAAATTCTTAATATTTTTTTTGTACCTGTTAAGTACAGGATCTTTAACCTCACTTTCAATAGACCACGTTTGTTTACATCTGTAATTATTTTCGTATAACCTCGGAACAGCTGGTGTTTTACCACAGTTCAATTTCCACCGCCTACTAGACTTTCGTTGACGACCAGAATCTAGGCTTCTTTTACTGCAAAGAAGTAGGTTTTACGATACAGTTACCAGACGCATTTAGACTATTCATCTGTGTTCTAGACTAGGTCCACGTAGGTTTTGATCTAGATGCCTTTTGCTAGCATTTCCGTCTTACACAATTACTCTCTCTCTTGCAACATGGTGGTTTACTAGTGCGGTTCTCCTGTTTTCTATTCAAGTGCTTTAGCCGATTACATCGGGTTTAAACCGCGTTAGAGTATTACACCGCTTACTGAATATGTTCAATTAATGTCTTAGATGCGTTCTAACTATAAATTAACGACTTTAGCCGCAGTAAAACTATTTTAAACCGCTGTCCTTGTACAAGTGCAATTTCTTAATTTAACCTCGTGTTCGCTCATTTTACCGCAGAACATTAACTCTTTAATCGCGCGAAGAAACTATTATTTTATTAACTAAATACTTTTATATTGTGATGATTTAAGTGAAGGTATTTAAAATCCAATTAAATGAGTTTTAGTTTTATGCCACTTTGCGAGAATCTACATTTCATCCCTGTAGGACTTCACACAGGCCTGTGACGACCAACGACTCATAGTTTCACCAGCACCGCATACCTTTGGATTGGTAAGTGGCATAGACCTAACTTTGACTCATAAACTTGTGTTATTTGCTTTAATTAACGTTTTAGTGTTAAACTTAAATTCAGTGTTGTTTTTTATTAATAAAGCAGACCACATACTGCTCCAATAAAGCGTGGGTGGTCTTCCGGACGTTTTAGTGCAACCTCGAATAATTTGAACTACCCTATTCATTTTCTTTCTTTAGTTTTGCTACGAAAACTAAACAGTACGCATGTTACTTTTTGACAATAATTTAGGAAGTAATATTAAAGAAAGTGTGTTTAATTCTTTACTAATTCCAATAAAAGTTTACAGTGTTTTCCAAAATATATTTGTGTGTACATTCTAGTGCATTCTGAAAAAAGGATTTTTCAAATTGTAAATGGTTAAATCTGGGATTAAATTTGTTTCCCTTTTAAATATTGTAATAACGATGGTGAGAAAAGAACACACAATAAAATTATACAATTCCACGTTTATTGAGAAAATATATAACGTTTAGATATAGATTCAAAAGATATAAATAGTTAGTTTCATAGTCTTATGTTGGGCGAGAGTGACGGACTTTGTTAGTTCATTGGAACATTCGAGATTTTCTAAATAACTAAATGTCAGTGGACTACAGATGGACTCATAGTTTCAAATATCGACACGTTGTATCAGAATCAAAACAGACACTCATGTGCAGGTGTACAATCCTAAAATTATGATGTGTACAGGGAAGGAAATATAACAATAATTAACATGTAAACCGTATCAGTAATATGGATTTTTGCTGGATTTAAGGGATTGTGGAATAATTGCGTTACGATAATGAGAATATTTCTCAACAAGTGCTCCTATGAGATGTTGAGCAGTGAACGTAGATTGCCAACTTTTCGTACGAAAATATTTCCCACGCTGCAATTGAAACTTAGGTTAGTATCATCGGACATAGAATGACAAAAACGATCATATTTAAATAGAGAAAAAGTGACATAAAAGAATTCATGGTTTTACAGAATAATTTAAAACATTTTTGAATGCATTCAATATTTATTTTTTTGCTATAAAATTCAAAGCAAATTATATTTGTCGAAAATATGTAGTTTTTAAACTGTTTTTACTAGAAAAATTATATAATAAATCAGAAAGTGTAGAATCGAAAACTCCTTCATCCAGTAGCTTCAATGGTGAATCCATATTTATACCGGTTTATTTCTCTTAATTACTGTCAGGCTTCTCTTAATAAAGGCACTCTGTATTCAGACTAGTTTTTATAAATTTATTTCACAATTTTAATCTATAATCTTCAACAGCTAGTGGAGGATTTTGATACAGAAAATATAAGCGGAAACTTCTGTATGCAGCTACAGTAAAATTTCCTGACTCAAATAAAATAGAATCTCTAAACAATAATGCATTATTCCACACAAGTCTGGTGTGCACCTAAACACATCAACGGTGCTGAATATAGAACGAGTGGTTTATTCCTGCTTTCTTTTATTTTTATCGCTTTACATTTTGAATACAAAAATATTGGTGATTTTATAAGACTTTACAGGTTTCAATCATTTTAAAATTCTATTGGCATATTCTTTTATTTAATTTTGTTAACGTGATTAGGTTGGCAGCCTTTTAAATTCTAAAAGTTTTTAAATATTAATTCATTACTTCTTCTCCAATGTCTCTTCGCCTTCCCTATTATATCTCAAACTTTTCAAAGTATTTACATTTTAGATATATCCGAGGGAAGCACTATAACAGTACTGCTTAAGCAAAAGTACCAGAGAAACAGGTTTTCATTACTTCTTGCCTTATGTGTTGATAAAAGCTGTCAGAAATTTAAAACCATCTCTCGACGGAAATACTAATCTAGAAAAATCAAGGAAACATTTTCTCGCATGTTTCTTCTATATCGCTTTATATATATATATATATATATATATATATATATATATATATATATATATATATATATACATGTTTGTGTGTGTGTGTTTTGGTATTTTAATAGTGCTAATAATATTGGACTCCAATTCAATATAATATTGAATAAATTATCGATGAGTGACGTTTTCATCAATCAAGGTAGTTGGTTTTTCATTTGGATCCGTAGATAACCCTACTTGAGACGCTGTTCATGCCCATCAAATGGGTTACCAAATGTCAGTGTGGAACAATGTTTGGTTTTTGCATGTACGAGGGCGAGGTCAGAGATATATATATATATATCTTTCGTAAGATAAAAATGTTGGTGTCGAAGTAGTTCTGATAACAGATCTCTTCAATACAGCCCGTCTGGGAATGATACCGCTCAAAGGCTGCCAGCGTTTCGGGACAGGCGGTGCCGGCTGTGTGGCAATGCTTCAGAGGTTCTTCCGCACTTGCTGAACCACTGTCTGAAGAACAGCGTGGCCCTGCATGGTCGCCACCTTGATGTTTTACATCGTTTATTCAAGGCGGTGCCGCGGTGGACTGGTGATGTCGCGTAAACCAAACGGTGCCAGGTGTCAATTATAATTTAAGGCCGGATCTGGTGGTGTTAAACGAGGGGACAAAGGGCATTTAAATAATTGATTTAGCAGTCCCCTTTAAAAACCGCTACCAGTCTCTGGGTGAAGCACGAAAAACTAAAATAGAAATATTCACACCTGGGGGAGGTGCTTCGGTCACTGGGTTATGTAGTGGCCCTTAATTTCGTAGTGGTAGGAGCTCTCGGTTCGTGGGATCAACGTAACTAGGAGGTCATCCGGTTATTGAGAATATCTCCTCGATACGCTATAATAATGCGAAACTAATGGATTCCTATACCATTAGATGGTCCAGAGACATGTATATACCACACATCACCGGTCAGCAACTCTAGTAACAGCTGTGCACGTTGCTGTTGGACGCGTTTTTTATCTGTCTTTAGGAAAGTTGCACCAGCAACATTACATTTAAACCTGTTATTTGTTTTTGGTTTGAAAGACTGGTGTTAACATTTGTTTATAATATGTTCATTTTTTTTAGTTATTTATTTAGTAATAAGGTTTCGGAGTGCATCTATGTATATTATCTATCTATACGTACCCATGTATCTATGTATAGTATGATTACTTACTAACTATAAAGAACGCCAAGTTGGCAGAGACGTTGATGATCCATCTGGCAATCAGGGACACTACAGTGACCGAATGGCGTTTATTGAATGTATCCAACACCATGATCATGAGTCTCAATCTTTTGTATGGTACAACAAATATACTAGTCCACAAAATCTCCACCAGAGTGTAGCAGAATCAAACTACCGAGCTATAAAATTAGGATTACAGATTATTGTAGTCTGGGTCGAAATAGAAAAACTTTCTTGATCATCTGCTTCAGATAAATTAATTTTAAGCAAAGTACTGTGGTATGGGACAGAAAGGAATCCTTTGAGTTGGAAAAAAGGAGCATTTAAGCGTAACGATTGCATGGTAACTCACTTAAGTGAGACATAATCCTAACCACGATGAAGTGACATGTAAACAAAGGTACACTATTTTTATATTTTGTAAAAAATAATATGACTTTTAACTCACAATCTGTGTTTAAAATTACTTGTATTGGAAGCAGTTTAAAAATAACCCCTTCAATTATTTAAAATTGACCTTCTTCTGTTTCAGCAAACTGGAACAAAATATCACCGGAAAATAAAACACAGCTCCTGTTATCTAATAATTTATTTACCATTCGTTATGTCGGTGGTGCGGAATTTCAACTGGATTTCATTCAAATTCCATTTGTTTTCATAAAATGTAGAATTTTACAATGGTGCAATTCAATTAAATACCAAATTACTTCTCATTAGTGAAAAGAAAGAGCAATATGTTTTTAGAACCAGCAAAAGTCCATGATAAATTGTTAGAGATAGCAATGAAACTAAGTAATTATGTGTATATTATTTATTTAACTGTACTTCCATGAATAACTTCAACCCGCCAAAAATAATTCCTTGTCAACAAGTAAACAGTATTTCATTTTGAGAGTAGTGAGTGTCATTGATTAAAAAGTGTTTCTAACAATGAAAATAGCATACAATTTGTAAAGTCAATTGCTGTATGGGTAAACACTAATAACGTTATGTTGCAAATAATATGAACTGCTGTGTATGATTCGTTATTGTATTGTATAACGAAAATACAAGGATCATTTTTTAAATGGAATGTTTCAGAATATGAAACAAAGGCCATGCATTATGGTTTCAGTTTAGTTTGTGCTATGAATGTTAAATGAGACGTTATTCTTATATCAATTATTGAAATATAATCGTATAAGACATTTAAAATTTTATAACTGTAGGCATAGGAGCTTCATGGCTTTTATAGTTTTACTTTTTACTCAGTTATTAAGGCAAATCAAATAAATATATTCAATAATAATTTTGCCCGCATTGCTGAAGTGGTATAATAAAATAGTTTGTTAGCATCACTGCAGAACTATTTAAATAATTTAAAATTAGTATCATATGGTTGAACTCATAAGTAGGAATTACTTAAATATATCGGGGTCTTCGACAAAAAACGAGTAACAAAATCAATTTACAACCACTGATTGGAAAGTGGGAAACTGGTTTTGTAAACAAAGCTTTTAGCTATATCATAAATACAATTATTATTATTACTACCATTTCTTATATTTCTATTGGAGTAATTATATTGCGTTCCTCAAAATTGCCTTTGTGTATGTCTTCTTGAAGTAAAGTCGTGGTCGGTCGAGATTTCTTGGGGCCGTATTGGTGTAGTGGAAAACGTATCGTCAGAGACAGAATATAGCTATAGAACCATCAAGAGTCGAGAGCACAATCAATTCACTTTTGGACGCGTAGTAAAGGGTTCACCTATCAGGCTCATCGAGTTCAGATCATCTAATATGTTCCTGGAAATAATTTGTGTAAGGTGGAGGAATATGGAAGTTAGATTCCAGCTGATTGAGTGTAGAAAAGAAACCGAGGTAGCAGTTTATAAAGTTAAACTTTAGAAGGCCGCGAATGAATGAATATGCGTAGTTTTATTACACAAAATCTTGCAAGTCATTGTTGCTGATAAGAAGAAAAATAGGAGTTAATATTAAGAAAGAAGAAACTAAATTTGTGTTTAAAGGAAGACCTAATCACACCTACATTAACACAACCCAAAAAAAGTATCTATAGAATGTAAAGAAAATGGAAATATAATATTATTTCCTAGACATATTATTAACTAATATATATTAATTAGTTAAACATCGTGGTCACAAAAGTATAATTGCAAGACAAATTATTCAATATTTTAAGAAATTCAAATCTAGAGTTCTAGTTGTTACTTTTATTTGAATAATTTATTGATACACGATTGTTTAGGGTTTTTTCAGATTTAACTCTGTTTTGATACCTGCCTAGCTAATCGTTTGCGGTAAAAATAAGGTAGCAGATAATATGATATACTTTTTTTCTGTTTTGTTTATTATGATTTGTGAATATTTTGAAACAGATACACATATATACTATGTATATATAAACATATATCTATAAGAACTAGAAACATAAAAAAGCATAATAACTCATAATGTAACCATGATATGATATCATATGATGTAAAAACTCATTCGAAATAATTTAAAATTACTGTTTTTAACAGTAAATTTTTTATTGAAATAATCACTAAACGGAGGGTGTTTCAGGATTCATCTGTTATATACCATAATACGTCTATAAAACAATTTATTTTATAGCTGAAATCGAATAGAACAATTGTTTTGTCATTATTGTTTTTATAGGTAAAGACTTTTATGGTAGAGTGAATTGAACTTACGTTTATACCATATTTTTTAAAATGTCTTAAAGTTTCATTAAATTAATGGAAATTGTAGCAATTGTTTTTTCATATCTTTTGTTAAAATTGTGTACAGTCAGCAAGTACACGAGTACAAATTCTAATTTTCGGAACTCATGTTCAATTAAATAATTATATTACCAAAAGTAGAGTTTTATCTCTGTTAAACGTAAATATTTTTTCCGCGTGTATATTAATTACATAGACTAATTATATAAATTAATTGCAGTGAAGCCACAGATAACGTCACCGAAATGTTTGATGGTTTGTAAATCCATAATAGCGGCGGTTCTCCAATTGTACACTTCTGTCACACAAGCCGCAACCACGTAATAAGCCAACTATCCTAATCTATATATTTAGCAATGAATGAATATTACCGGTGTGGTGTCTGTTTATATATACGATCGTTAGATTCGACATACGTTATTGTTAAAAATAATGATAATATCTATAGTATAGTTTCTGGTAGTTCTAAGTAATTCGGATTTTAATTTAAGACAAACCGAATAGTTTGTGGTTAATATAGTATTGTTATTAAAATTAATAATTTTGTTATACGTTTTAATAATTAAGCTTATCGTTTATAAAAACAAAAAATCTACGACGTGAGTTCCTAGAATATTACAAGTAACTTATATATAACATTAGGAGGAGGCTTCAGCAAAGTTTTGAGTAAGTAGAGGAGTTTTCATAACTCGATTGGTATTACACTTTACTGGGAATACGTCATTTCTAAACGTTTATAGTATTTTTAATAGTGGATCAAGTTCCAGGGAACGAATGGTTAAGTTTTATAAAACATAACTATAAAATAAAATGAAGATCTAATTAAAGTCATATTTATTTTCAGTCAAGGGCTTTACATACATCCCAAATAATAAGGATTTGGTTTTGTTTTGAAACAAACTGGAAACATTTGAAGCTGCAGAGCTACCAGAGTTACGGGTTGTTCCGTAACATTTTGATAACCTTACTAAATCTTTATATATTATTAAAGATGTTCTTTCAGATACACACATTATCAAGTATAGAAACAACCAACAAAAGTCAGTTGGCAATTGAAGGCAAGAGATGAAGGTGAATTTTTGAAGAAACAAATCAAAGATTTATATTGAAATCTGGAGATAAACGTTTAACGAAATTTACAATGAGTAACAGCAAAATACTATTATATGAACAGAAAAACTTTATTTTATTCTGATTGAGACCTCGTATTACTGAAACTTTAAGAGTATATTGTTTAAAACATCTGTTATGTTTTCAAATTAAAATTGTACTCCCAATATGAAATATCAAATGTATTTGTTTGAATTAGGAAACTATTGAGAGGTTTTTTCTGAACATAAAACTATATATTTATGGTGCTGAACGTATAAGCAAAAATGCATGTACGTATAAAATACTATTCAGATACATATGTGGTTGCTGAACAGGATTTTTGCCACTTTTTGCCAGATATGGTAGTATGCCATATTATAGTTTACATTCTTTCAAGATATAAGTTTATAGTGATAATTTAATTATTTGCTCATAATGATACAACGACAATAACTACATATAAAGTCTTGGCACCTTAACATATTAGGATTTTATTTAAAAAAATGTTTTTACTATACTATTCATTAGTATAAAATAATAGCTAAATCATTATAAAGGGTAATAGTAGGACTACCTAGGCAATGTTAAAATAGCGTTTCATTGTTTAAGAAAAGGTTTTCTAAAATAATGTGATTACGAAACGTAAATATTAATATTTTGAGATGATATTATATGTAATTATTAATTTATTTAATGTTCAATAAAACATTCTATTTTCACACTTTTAAAAACACAAATAAAAGTTTCAATTTATGTGTAGAAACATATTCATATATTACGTTCTGCGTAATATAAACGTATTTTTAAATAGAGCTGTAAAAGCTGTTAAACAACTGACTCTTTTTAAACGCATCGTATAATGGTTGCATGATGAATAACTATATCATGAAATAGTTTAGTTTTACATGGAATGAATATCCAACATTTTACAAAGGTTAAATAGAGATTTCGACAAAATGTTATTCTACCAGGGTAATTCTTAAAATAAGTTCCCTATGCTGCTAAGAAAGAGTGCGGCCTGATTGGAGATATGTGGTAATACTGTCTTGCATACCAACTCCCCCCTCTCTCTATTGCCACCACTCCTGGCTCGCTACATTGCTCTGTGCCGGGCTAGCAGCCTTCGAAGTGGGAGCTCCTCATTGCTGTTACCGCCAGTTGTGAAATTCATGCTGTGTTTTTAAAATGAAAACGGATTTCCACTATTGACATTTATCGTCAGTTAATTCAAAGGGTATGGGAAAAAGTATATATCCGTTTATCATGTTAGCAAAAGGTGTAGAGAATTCAGTGTAGTCAGCACGAAAATTCATGAGGAAAACCGGAGCGGAAGGCCTTCAGTTTCAGGCTGAATTATTGAAAAAGTTGAAAGAATGTTTGTTGAAGTTAGGAGGATTTCAGGAATTTGCTTTGCGTATTCCTGAGACTTCCAACACCACAATTTATAAAATTTAACCCAAAAAAATCACACAGTGTGTGACGGGAGAGTACCGCAAATGTTTACATAAAACCACAAACAGCAACGTGTCGAGTGTATTCAGCAGTTTTTGCAACAATGTGAAGTCAACAAATGGATTCATGGTTTATATTGTTACAGGCGATGAAACCAAGCAGCAATCACGTGAATGGCGTCACTAAAATTCGCCGGAGTCGAAGAAGTTTAAACAAACACAGTCTGCTGATATAGTCATGGAACTGTCTTTTGGGGCAGGAAGGGCCTTTTTTAATTCGAATTTTTGCCTCATGGAACAACATTCAACGCTGACAGATATTGCGACACATTAGAAAACTGAGACTTGCTATCTAGAACCACAGGAGACGAATATTGTCTAGTGGTGTGAGGCTTATCCAAGACCACGTTCGAACTCATGTCTCACATCAAACTCAAGAACTGCTGACTATTTCTGGCTTGACTGTTGTGCCCCCCTACCTACATTTTAGACCTAGCACCAAGCGATTATCATTTATTCCCAAAATTAAAGAAACACTTGGGTGGCTTACTCTTCAGTACCGAATATGAAGTCATGAAAAAGGTTACTGGATTCCCCAGAGGTTACTGGATTCCCCAGAGATTACTGGATTTCCCAGAGGTTACTGAATTCCCCAGAGGTTACTGGATTCCCCAGAGATTTGGCGGCAGAATTCTATAGCATGGGAATAGACAAGTTGGAGCATCGTTTTCCGAAGTGTTTGGATAGAAACCGTGATTATTTGGAAAAGTAGCGTATTTACTTTGTAACTTTTACTGTTATTAACCATGTTATCACTAATAATAAATATTTAAATAGGTCAAGAATAATCCATTTCCTATTACAACTAATGTAAGATATTCTCAAGTCACTTCCAGAATAAAGTGCTAAAGAAGGAACATAAGCAACGACCCTGTCAATACATCTGTTTAATGTTTTGCGTTTAGTGTCGTGTTTTATTAATGCATTGCCAGGGATATTTACCCACTTTTCATATCATAAGTTTATTAATGACTTGTAAAGGACAACAAATTAGTTGTGGTAAGGTCGTCCTAATAAATTGATATTTATTTACTTCGTTTTTATTCTAAAATACCATTTGTAACATAAGCATAAGAAGATCTGATATAGGTATGTAAAATGAGTCAAGTCGTCTGTTCCCGGGTGTTTTCGTTATGGGGGTTTTGGCTGATGGGTATTGGACCTTTCTGTGCAGTATTTCATTCAGCTCAAGACTGGTCCAAAATGGCTAAACAGATCAAACATAAAAGGGGTTCACGCAGAGTTCAACAATACTGTATATGTGCAAAGAATGCGAGGGCCTATCAATGATGACTTTATTAGGCAATGACTCAGCTGTTCCACGTCTGTATATAAAGGTAGCTCTTGCATATATAAGCCATTACTACAGAGAAGACGGCGTTTGGATACAACTGGGTGTTTAGGAGCTAATGTTACTGTGTTTGTATTACATTACTAAGTCTTTATGTAACAGGCAAGGACATGTCAGCGTACTAGGTATAAAATAGATACTATATTCCGAAAAATAGTAAAACAAAACTTATTTTCTGAGGTGCAGCAGATTAACTCACAATTAACAGGTACTCTTCCTGCCTCAGTACTTTGGGGGACATGTTATAGAGTAGTTAAAGAGTTAAATAAATATATAATACATGAAAACGAAATTGTAAAAGTTCAGCGTTTCATTTTGATGTACTTCGTGGCTTTTACCAAAACGTACATTATTTTAACAATTTGAAACAACTGTGGCGTAAGGTTTCTTTTAAATAAAAATAGCCTCTTACCAAAAAAATCAAAGGTTGGGTTAAACTCAGTTTTACATTTCAAACTTAAAGCAAATATCTGCAGAGGAAATTATCACAATAACAATTCATATTCTATTCAATAAAAAGATATATATATATATATATATATATATATATATATATATATATATATATATATATAAATTACAAAAATAATTTCTTTGTAATATCATCTTTTGAAGATGATTCCTTTTTAATTGAAATGTATATAAGCGTTTGTTAAAAACGCTTTAATTTGAGTTGAAAGGGTTTAATTATTTTAAGTAAAGTTTTTTTCGTGGCGACAGAAATGAATTTTTTGGTAGATAGTGTAGCGAAAGACATGAGAATTAGTCGAAAGTCAGATATAGGGTTAAGAGAAACGAGGGAATTAAGATGCTTAACTAAAGGAATATAGTTAAAATACTTTAATGTTCTAAAATCAAGTTAAAATTTCCACTTGAAACTTACGTATTCTACAGATATCAAATAGTTTCTATTAGGTGTTTTACTTTATTGTATTATGTTTATACAAATTGCGTAAAAGGTGGTTACGTATGAAATATTTATCGCTATACATTCATGACTATTTTCTTTTCATAATAACTTAATTTTCACCAATAATCATACTTTAGGCGCTACATATTCATAATTTCCTACAGTAAATAGTTTACATGCTGTATTCAAACCTGTAAACTAACCGTGGTGAACTACATTGTTGTGTTTTAAACGAATATTTCAATTGTTAACCAAAATACATTGTATACATAAGCACATCATAGTAAAACAGTAAATATAATAAATCATCTATAACCACAAAATTCACCAGGATTTGAAAATCAGAAATAACCGTTATAGAGCTAATGCTAAACAATAAATACCCACACACTTAGAAATAGGATTTTATTGTGTCTATGCATCAGGAACTTCAGAATTGTTAGTAAACAGAAAACTCAGAATCAGACATGTCAGTAAAAGGTGTAAGCTTAAGAGAAATCTCTGCCCAGTATTAAGTAAAATAATAAATAAAAGTAAACCATCTAGTAAGGTAGAATAAAATTGTTACTACAAAACTAAATTTTGAATAAAAGATTAAAAGTTGAGTATATGTCGTTCAACATTAGGATATTGAGTTTCCTTTGATTAAGAGTAAAAATTATAATAAAGTGTTGTTCACTATAACATTAGTTCATTTTGCTTGGATTTTTCTATCCCTCCAACATAGCAATAACTAATGTTGCACTCAAGTTTAAAAGTGCTACCATGCAATCAAAATCCAGATCAAACAGACCACAAGAGAACTTCTCGTCTTCATGGATGAGCTTAGAGCACAGTTTCTTCAGTTGTTTTTCTAAATCTGGGTGCATCGTCTGACTGCACGCTTTCCCAATGCTGAACTTCAGTTTTCCTATTTCCCACTGCAGTATTGTGCAAACCAGATGATTTAAGCAAAGCCATACTGTAAAGGAAAGGGCTATGTAACTATGTACTTTCATCTGCTGCAGATCATTTGTCTTGAAGTAACGGGCAAAAAAGTCACCCCAATATAAAGTTGTGTAGATCATGAGCCTGGCGATGTGACCTCTGTAGTACTCAGAGGTCAGGCGGACAGCCGCTAAGATATCATTTGTCGCTGAATTTATACTTGTAATCAGTTGGTTTTGATCTGTGCATTGAGCAATTTCAACAGCAGGCAATACACAATGGAGGGGCAAACATCTGTGCGACGAGAGTTCCTGCACACATTTCCTCAGCACTTACAACCGCTGACGTATCGTCAACAGCAAAAGCTAAAACTGGCAAGTGTTGCAAAAACTTCACCAAACTGTATGATTGCTTTCACTAAAACCACTCTTTCCCATATACCATTGTTAAAGTGGTGGTGAACATGAAATATCTTTGAAACAAGGGCCAAGAAGATTGCTAAACAGCCGACAGCTCCACAAGTATACTTTCTATTTTTCATGAGATTTATAGAATGTCCTAGAGCTTGTAATGTTTTATCAGATCTCTTCAAGTTCTTGAAAATAAGTAAAAGTGTTTTATAATTCCTCAACGTGTACCACAGTAAGTATACATTTCCAACATTGAATAGACCTCTGGTTGTCAATAGGAAGGAGTTCCTGAATATATCCATGTCACTGATTATCCAAAAGTGAAGCAATACTGTATTAACAAGTGCCATCACAAATGCACTTATTCCTAGTTGTTTGTGCTCTGAACATTGTGGTCTGATTGTCAAAGTAATGTTTTCCTATTCACCATGGTAACAGACAGTTATAACAATCAATACTATAATAAGATATTTATCTTATTTTGTGAATTAGTATAAAGCTTATTCAACTTCATTTTCCATAGTGTTATAGATGTTGACGATGACGTCACTATTTGACACTCGTATTACTCAGAAATGCCATGCAAAATGTCCCACGTATTGATTTTTTAAAGGTTTTAAGCAAATAATTTTATAGTTCTAGTTCTAGTTCAAGTTGAATCCTTTTTTCATCTCCTTTATTAGCCCACACTCCTCTTACATATATAAATATGTATGTGTACATATATATTATCGTAAAGTACGATTATTATCGTATTATACTATCCAATCAACTTCAAATGCATTTAAATATTTTGTAGTGGATGACACTTAATGTTACTACAGCTTTAAAAAATATTAATTCATTTGTTTTAATTTTGTTTTGTTAATATTGTTTGTTCAAATTTTAATTTAGTTGAATTATAGATAAGGAAGTTTGAAAAAATGTACATTCAATTAAATGTATTTTGTTTCGTTATATCTTAATTTCGGACGATTTATCCGTATATTTTATCTTTAACATTGTTATTGTGAAATAGATATCTCTAAGAACTTATTCGTTACTTAAATATTCGTAAAGTCACTTTAACATTGGCAATCTACCATTATCTTTCATACAATTGTCTTTGATAGTTCTTGCAAATCTGTTAATAAAACATGACCTGGTAGAGCCTGTAGGTTTATATATGTATGTAGTGTCTGTAGTGGTGTCTAATATTCGTTGTCTTTATTTAAATAAACATTAAGGAATGTGTTTTATTTGATTCGTGGTTTATACTTGAGAAGACAGTAGCAGAAGACTGCCAGATCCATTTGGTGCAGGTGACTCTTAAGATAGTCAAATCCAGTTGCTACCCTAATGGTAGCAGCCGCGAATATCACTTGGGAGGCCGTTATATCTTAAGACTACTTTTCATTTTATCTCTATCCTAAATGATTTCATGTATGAATTAAAAAGCACGATATATTTTTATAAAATCGATAATTTCAACTAATTCATATTACCGAATGCTAAATGAATAGTTTTGTAAAACAATCTAGTTAATAATTTCAATTGGTAGGCAAGTGTATACGCCTTAATTATATACACATGTAATAAATATATGCTTTCATTCTTCGTAATATTTATTATTCTAAAACAAAATTCGTGCTGAATAAGATAGTACACACAACATATATTACTGCCCCTTCATTTCATAAATATATTACTGCCCCTTCATTTCATATATATATTGGTGACCCTTCATTTGAATAGTATTTTGTCATTATGAAACGTTCGTAAATAAATAACAGATAGATCGACCATCATTTGCCTTGCTTTGAACTCATTACAAATGATGCGGAATCGAATAGCAATCAGCTGGTAAAGCTTAGCATATTGTGTTACCTGCTGCTGTCGGCGCCATAAATCACCGCAGATTCCTCTCGTAATTTATCGCTGACGATAGACTTTTGTTACGCTTAAATCTTAGCTATCGTCAGAATAAATATAACTGTTCGTAAAACTAAAAAATAATATTTCAACTGTAATGCTAGTTCATATAAACTGCGTTATCAAAAGAAACTCTGTAAAAACACTTAAATTTTTAATGTTAAGTAAAAACTTTTGAAATTTCCGTGCCAAATATTCTGCTTAGCATAAGTGTTAAGCTTACAGCAGTTATAAATTTTACAATAACTCATAAATTGATAATTTAGTTTGGAATGAGAAAAACATTTTAACGTAAGAATAACGGCAAACAAATATTTCAGATATGTACATTTCGTACTAACATTTAAAATTAAATAGAGGAAGAAAAATATCTCTCATTTAAAAAAGTGACAAAAGATCCATAACTTTATCTACGAAAGAACAAATAAAGATTACCTGTAAGGATAATATACACAATTTGTATGAACAATAGCCTAATATCTACTAATAAATTTAAATAGATTTTACGGTAATAATCTATTAATATGGTACCTTTTACCGAACTTTCCTCAACGTACACGTGTGTCATACTTTTTATGAACGTAATTTAACAATGACTCACGCAATTTTCCCTTTACATTTATTTGAATGTAAATTTGGTAATTTAGTAATTAAATTTCGCATTTGGTCTAGCTCTACAAATGTTCCCCACACTAAATTTGTAACCACACTAATGGTATTTTTCTGAATGTTTAATATAAAGCTGTGCCATGTTAGTCGCATCCACGGACCGTCATTGATACCCGATGAATCTCAATACACTAGAGTAGCGAAATAAAAGACCTTCAAAGCGTCGAAACATTCTCAACTTTGCCTAAAGAGTTTTCAAAGGTCTTTTAAATCGGAATTTTCCTTTGGGATTGATGTATCAAAGAAATATCTTATAATCGAAATCCTTCTCAGTTTATTTTATGCATATACTTTGATAAGTAAACTGTGAAAACATTCCAAACACACCCTACCTACAACATAATGGGAGTGGGACAAAAATGTTACTTTTAACCAGTTCTGATGCAAAATTTTGTAAACAATAAAACTAATTTTACAGAGTCTTTAACACACGATGATATATGACTAAATAACCCAAGCAGAATAATATTTGTAATTTAGCAAAAATTATTAGATATTTAAATTAATTTAAAAAGAACAATTCAAAATATACAAGATAATGTAATAAAATAATACTTACATTCATTTAAAGTGATATTTTTTTTCGTTTAAATAAATTTTAAAAAACTGCCATGATTAATGTTTACGTGTTATGCAAAAAATGATTTTTTATAGGAAATACTTCACGCAAGCTCTCCATTGACGGTTTGGAACTATCTACATATTTCGTAAGAGTTCCCGGATTTTGCTAAAATGAATTTCTACATGAAGATTAAAGATATCGTTTGCGATTTTATTAGTTTCCTGATCAAAACATTTGAAGTAACAAGTCCAAGTAAATGTAGTTTGCCTTACGCCTGATGTAAAGCACTGTATTGACGAACAACACAGCTATTCGCATTACTATTCAGTGAACCGTTCATCTTTAATAGTTATAAAATACTTACATTTTGCAGAAGAAGTATCTTGATGTGAGAGAACCGTAATATATTATAAAAATAAATATAACAAGATTCTTCACCTTTTACGCAATAAATTTACATTGTAGTTTAAAAAGAGTAAAATTAATCATAACTTATTCAGAAACTAGTTTAATCTAGTCGGCAATTGACATTCACACCCATATCCAATTAAGAAAATCTGTTTCTATTTTATGTTTACATTGTCAACAAGGGAATACGTGATCAAGTTAGATAGTAGAAATTAAGTAAAACATGAGCACTACTGTGAAGAGCATGCAAGACATAGACACGTATCTACTTATGCTTGATAACCTTCTTCCTACAATCTAATAAAATCTGAAGAAATATTTCCATATACATGAGGTCGAAATGAAAACAACAAAAAGCCAGGGCTATAAACCTTACACAGAACAGCCTAATTCAATCGTGTTTCTAGTAAGTCAAGTGCCAGTAAAATCAATTTAGGGATGACGAGTCCCATTATTCAACTGAAGCATGTTCCACGTAGGCCTAGTAGCCTAAGGGAAATAATTGAGAAATATTGTACAAACCGCAGACATGTAATGGGTGTTTCTCAGAGATATTATTTAGAAAGGAATTATGCCTGCTTTCCTACAAAACGATCCACTTTCCTTATTATGAATCACATATTAAATTGTTATTCATTTACGTTTCAAGCACATGACATTCACGCTATTATTTCTACAATTTTATAGAAATATTATGTTTAGTAACTGTACTACGTAGTGTAAGGTAATACGTATGTTACAGCTACGCCTAACATAACAGACATGCTTAACTATAATTACTGAGACGAAAGTTTTCTGTAAACGTCATTTGCTAAGCCTTGTCCCTCAAATACAAATAGCGCTTTCCTACTCCGTGGGAGAATGCCTACTATATTATTAACCCACAACATAATGAGAGTTAGTGTTTTTTGGACAGTGGTCAAACAGTGAAGATTTTTGATAAAATCATAATTATGATAAAAACAAATTGGATATAATATATAGATATAATCAGCTGAATGATTAAGTGCAAAATATATTTAGATATCTATTATTGCTATGTAGAGAGACATATTTATTGCTTTATTAATGACTGACCTACATTTGGTTTTCTCTTGATGTCACTACGCCTTTTTTATGCTACAACTGGAAGTTTTACGAAATAGTTATTTGACATACATTTTTTTAAAAATATAATCTGCAAGCAAATTGTGTTCGTTGCAATTGCGAAGTGTTTATTTTAAGTTCTGTTTATTACCAGTATAGATAAATGTTTACAATAAGCACAAATAGAATCGGAAATCTAATAAATGTTCAGTTTGGTTTCTTAGAGAATTTAGAAAATTTATATCGTTATCGTGAAATTCCTTTTATTTGGTCTGTAGGATATGCCTCAGATTTTAGCCGTGCACGCCTAAGCCATCTACAATTCATATGTTCCAAAACCGGGTTTTACGACTATAACTAAATAATAATATCAATATATTCCTCTTTATTAACAAATTGTATCATATATAAATATATATATATATATAATTATACAAATAATAACTAAAATAGTATAAATATATACACGAGTATATTTAAATACTAACCCGAAGACCTTAACCGATAAAACCTTTAATTATAAACCCTTTACTAAGACGGGTAAATATTTAAGTTGCTACTCTTTATATATAAATAAAGTATTTTTGTTTACTAGTGCGTTAATGGGGGAAATAATTATTTACGGTCAGTAGAATATTGTACATAACAGGTATATTTAGACCCATTCTAGTGCCTCTCATTTAACATACTAACACCACGTAAGGCCTGAAGCGATCCCAAATATAAGTTGACAGATTTTTATATTTCGTTATAATAAAACCATTTAATAGTAAATATATTATTTAAATACTTAGATTTTGTCAGAGATTGTTTTTCATTTTTCATATTATATATATATAATGATCTAACTTTAGGCTATTTATTTGTTCAAAAGGTATTAAATTATACGTAAATTACTATATTCTAAAATGAATTATCTGTAAATTTAAAGCGAAAAACGACAAACATTCTACTGAGATAAAATTTAATCGTCAGGAATTACTGAAAATGAAAATAAACCTT